>CM035410.1:13612246-13614746 GCA_020310875.1 Ceratopteris richardii
TTTCCAACCTTTGCATGCAGCAATTGCTATGAGTGTTCTGATGGTTGTCATCTTTGACACTGGACTATAAGTCTCATCATAGTCAATACCATATGTCTGAGCAAACCCTTTTACAACAAGTCTAGCTTTGTACCTAGACACACTTCCATCTGCAAATCTCTTTGTCTTATAGACCCATTTGCATCCAATGATCTTCTGGCTATTTGGCTTTGGAACCAAATCCCATGTTTGATTCTCCATTAATGCATCATATTCTTCTTGCCATTTGTTCCTTGTAGACCTCCTAAGTTCTCCACTTCTTGAGGTTTCTGGTTCTTCACATTCAGGATCAAATCTTGGTGTCTCTTCCACTTCAACCTGCACTTCATTATTCTCTTGCTCATCAAATATCTGAACCTTTGATTTACCTTTCCTTTGACTCACAATTTCTTCATCATTTGTATTAATATTGATAGTACCTGCATACCAAGTACCTTGCTCATCAAATATAACATCTTTTGATACAAGAAAATGTTTTGTGGATGGACTCCACAACCTGTATCCCATCTGCTTATCATCATAACCAATAAACACATATTTTTCAGCTTTAGGTTCCAATTTGTGCCTTAATTGTGATGGCACATATGCATAGGCCAAACATCCAAATACTTTGCAATGGTCTAGTGTAGGTCTCTTACCCCACCATGCCTCATAAGGTGTCATACCCTGCAAAGCTTTACAAGGTAGCCTATTAACCAAATAAGTAGCTGTATTTACAGCCTCAGCCCACAAATAATTTGGGCAATTTTTCTCCTTCATCATGGACCTTGCAAACTCAACAAGAGTCCTATTCCTCCTTTTTGCTACACCATTTTGTTGAGGAGGGTACCTGCAAGTAACCTCTCTTTTTATACCTGCATTCCACAAGTAATCACTAAACTCATTAGAGAAATACTCTCCCCCTCCATCTGACCTTAGTCTTTTCAATTTATGTCCCGTAATTCTCTCTGCATACATATGATAATGTTTGAAAGTATTGAATACTTCTGACTTATCTTTGATCACATAGATAGTGATCCATCTGGTAGCATCATCAACATAAATCACATAATACCTTGAGCCATTGATACTGAAGTCCTTTGATGGTCCCCACACATCTGTGTGTACCAACTCAAGTTTCTCTGAATACATAAACCCATGCTTGGAATAGGGTTGCTTATGAGCCTTGCCTAATTGACATGCCTCACATCTGTATGTCATATGTTGACCTGCAACATTAGGCAATCCAAGCACTGAACCATTATTAATCATGTCTTTAATACCTCTTTCATTGAAATGTCCAAGTCTCTTGTGCCAAAGATCTAACTCAGAGATCTTATGTCCTCCATAAGTGAACAAGGCATGACCAACGTTACCTTGAATCTTCAATGTGAACAATCTTCCTTCTTTCTTCCTTGAAACAATTTGTTTATACCCATTGCTAGGGTCTTCCACAAACACTCCTTCATTAGTGAACCTTACTTCATAACCTTTTTCCACAATTTGTCCTACACTTATCAAATTCTTAGGAATTGTAGGAACATACAAGACCTTACTCAATAAGGTGCTACCATCCTTGGCTTTCACTGATCCAATCGACTTCACATTGTGCTTTGTGTTGTCACCTGTTTGAACAACATGATTAGATACCTTATTCTCCAAATCAGTCATCAAGGCTATATTACCACTCAAGTGATTGCTACACCCTGAGTCAATGTAGAAGACTCTTTGATCTTCATTCTGCCTTTCACAAGTTGCATTCATTATCAATGTTGAATCTTCCTTCTGATCTGAAGCATAATTGTAGTAGGTATTGTTATATTGTTGACTTTGGAAACCTCTACCTGCATTTCTTCCAAAGTAACCCCTACTACCTCTACCTCTAAAATTACCTCTTTGATTTCTGCCTCCTCTTCCTCTTGAATTATAGTTCTGATTGTATCCTCCATTACTTTGAGTGTTATGCCAACAATCATTGGCTAAATGATTTGTCTTACCACAAATCCAGCAAGCTTTGGATCCATCTTTGTTACTCCTGCCTCTTCCTCTACCTTTGCCACCTCCTCTTCCTCTTAGGAAGTTGGCTTGACTAGTTGTGCCTTCTTCTTCATTTGCTTGTTGCTTTCCTTTGTTAGTTTTCTTCTTGTCTTTAGAGTACATTGCATGACCTGCACTCTTGTCAACATCTCCTTTGATATCATTCTCAAAAGTTAGCATATGTCCTAACAATTGATTCAAATCAGGATTGAAATGATCCAATGAAAGTTCTGTGGACAAAATAAAAGGTTTCCACTTCTCATCACCTCTTAGTCCTGTGAGAATTTGCCTTACCAATTTATCTTCTTCAATGTCTTCATCCACTGCTCCTAATGCATCTGCAATGTCCTTCATCTTTGTCACATAATCAGATATTGATTGTGAAGCCTTCTTCTTAAAAGTGGTAAACTCTGCCCATAGGGATGCCTTCCTTGACTTTGTAGTG
>CM035410.1:13622246-13642246 GCA_020310875.1 Ceratopteris richardii
GGGCTGAGTTCACAACTTTCAAGAAGAAGAGTTCACAGTCAATTTTTGATTATGTGGCAAGGATGAAGGATATTGCTGACAGCTTGGGAGCAGTAGATGAAGATATTGAAGAGGATAAGTTGGTAAGGCAAATACTTACAGGTCTGAGAGGAGATGAGAAGTGGAAGCCTTTCATATTATCCATAGAATTGTCACTTGATCACTTTACCCCTGATCTTAATCAATTGCTAGGACACATGCTAACTTTTGAGCAGGACATTAAGGGAGATAATGATAGGGGTGCAAGTCAAGCCATGTACTCCAAGGACAAGAAAAAGAATGGCAAAGGGAAGCAGTCAACTGATGATGAAGGGACCTCAAGTCAAGCTAACTTTACAAAAGGAAAGATGAATTTCAGAGGTAAAGGAAGAGGAGGTAAGAATAAAGATAATACTAAAGCTTGTTGGATTTGTGGTAGAACCAATCATTTGGCAAATGATTGTTGGTATAACAATCAAAATGGTGGAAGTAATAACCAGAGTTTCAATCAAAGAGGTAGAGGAGGCAGAAACCAAAGAGGCAACTTCAGAGGAAGAGGTGGTAGGACATCATATGCTAGAGGAGGTGGAAGAAGTTTCCAATCTCAGTCCTACAACAACAATTATTATAATTATGCATCAGATCAAAAGGATGACATGACTCTCATCCTGAATGCAACTCATGAAGTAGTAGAAGAAGACCAAAGGGTGTTCAATATTGACTCAGGATGTAGCAATCATCTCAGTGGTAATATATCATTACTGACTGATATGGAAGCAAAGGTGAATGGACATACAGTTCAAACAGGTGAAAAGACCAAGCATAAAGTGGAAAGCATTGGATCAGTGAAGACAAAGAGTGGAAGTACACTCTTGAACAAGGTACTTTATGTTCCTACTATTCCTAAAAACTTGATAAGTGTAGGGCAAATTGTGGAGAAGGGATATGAAGTCAAATTCACAAATGATGATGTCTATGTGCAAGATCCAAATCAGGGATATAGAAACATCATTGCAGGTAAAAAGGAAGGAAGGTTGTTTACTCTCAAAGTTCAAGGTAATGTGGGACATGGCTTGTTTACTTATGGAAGTCAAAAGATGTCTGAGTTAGACCTATGGCATAAAAGGCTAGGTCATTTCAATGAGAGAGCCATAAAGGAAATGTCAAGGAATGATGTGGCGCTTGGTTTGCCAAAAGTTGAGGGGCAACACATGGTGTACAAGTGTGAGGCTTGTCAATTAGGTAAAGCACACAAAAGTTCATACAATAAATCAGGATATAAGTATTCAAATATGCTTGAATTGATTGATACAGATGTGCGGGGTCCTTCAAGGGACTATAGCATAAATGGATCCAGATATTATGTGTTGTTTGTTGATGATGCAACCAGATGGATTACTTTATATGTAATCAAGGACAAATCAGAAGTGTTTAAGACATTTAAGCATTATCATGCTTATGCAGAAAGGATTACAGGACAAAAGCTCAAGAGGTTGAGATCAGATGGAGGGGGAGAGTATTTCTCTAAAGATTTTGATGATTATTTGTGGAATGCAGGTATAAAAAGAGAAGTAACTTGCAGGTACTCTCCTCAACAGAATGGAGTTCCAAAAAGAAGAAATAGAACTCTTGTAGAATTTGCAAGAGCAATGATCAAGGAAAAGAATTGTCCAAATTACTTATGGGCAGAATCTATCAACACTGCAACATACCTTGTGAATAGGTTACCTTGTAAAGCATTGGAGGGAAGAACTCCTTATGAAGCATTGTGGGGTAAGAAACCTACTCTTGATCATTGTAAGGTATTTGGATGTTTAGCATATGCTTATGTTCCTTCACAATTGAGACATAATTTAGAACCCAAAGTAGAGAAGTATGTGTTTATTGGGTATGATGATAGACAGATGGGTTACAGATTGTGGAGTCCATCTACAAAGCAATTTCTTGTTACCAAAGATGTTACATTTGATGAGGAATGTACATGGTATACAGGATCAAGAAATGAGTATGCAGATATTAAAGAAATACAAAGGAAAGGAAAGACAAAAGTAAGTATGTATGAAGAAGATATTGATGATGTTGATTGTAAAATTAAATTGCAGAATAATAATGAAGATGAGCCAAGATTTGATCCAGAATCAAATGTGGCTGAGACTTCAAGAAGTGCAGAGGTCAGAAGATCCTCAAGGGAAAGAAAAGAGCCTATCACGTATAGTTATGACACATCTTTCTTAACAACAAAGATTATGCTTACATTGTGAAGACAGAAGAGGATCCAATCACATATGAAGAAGCTAAAGGTAAACAGAATTGGGAGAAGGCAATTCAAGAAGAGTATGATGCTCTACTTGAAAATGAAACATGGGACTTAGTGCCAAGACCAAAGAATCAGAAGGTCATTGGATGTAAGTGGGTGTATAAAACAAAAAGGTTTGCAGATGGTAAGGTGTCTAGATACAAGGATAGACTTGTGGTCAAAGGTTATGCTCAAACTTATGGGGTAGATTATGATGAAACCTTTAGTCCTATTGCTAAGATGTCTACAATTAGATCATTGATTGCTATTGCTGCTTGTAAAGGATGGAAGCTGTCACAATTAGATGTGAAGAATGCATTTCTGAATGGGTATATTGCAAATGAAGTGTACATGGAGCAACTAGAAGGTTTCATGGATTCAATTGGATCAGATTATGTGTGTAACCTCAAGAGAGCTTTGTATGGGTTGAAGCAGGCTCCAAGAGCATGGAATTACAGGCTTGTTAAGTTCTTGAATGAATGTGGATTTCAAGCATCAAAGGCAGATAGTAGCTTGCTAGTGAAGGCAAGTGAAAATGGATACATATATATGTGTATTTATGTTGATGATATTATTGTCATAGGTACAAAATGCTCAAGGAATCAATGAGCTTAAGAAAAAAATAGAGAAGGAGTTTAAGATAAGTGATGTGGGAAACTTATCTTATATCTTAGGAATGCAGACTGTATATACTCAACATGGAGTATATGTTACACAAGAGAGGTACTTGAAAAATCTTTTGGTCGAATTCAACATGGAGGATTGCAAGCCTTCAAGCACACCACTGGAGGTAAATCATAAATTAAGCAGGTATGGAGGTGAAGAATTTAATGGCCTGAAGAAATATCAGAGTTTAGTAGGTAGTTTAATCTATGCTACCTTGACAAGGCAAGATCTATCATATGCAATAGGTGTGTTATCACAATTTATGCATTGTCCAAAGAAGACTCATTGTATTGCAGCTCAACGGGTACTCAGATATATCAAAGGAACCCTAAGTGAAGGCCTGTACTATGGATTTACTTCTCATACAAGAATCAAAGTGTTTAGTGATGTAGATTGGGCAGGTGATTCAGATGATAGAAGGTCTACTCATGGGTATCTCTGTTATATTGGAGATAAGTTAGTTTCTTGGTGCTCAAAGAAGCAACATACAGTTGCTTTGTCATCTACAGAAGCTGATTATAAAGGAATGGTAGAGGCTGCAAAAGAAGTAATATGGTTAAAGACCTTGTTGAAGAGTTTTGGAACTGATCAGAGTACTCCAATTATTTTTGGAGACAATATGAGTTCATTGTATTTGGAAGCTAACCCTGTTTTTCATGCCAAGACTAAGCATATAGAGATACAGTACCATTTCTTGAGGGAAAAGGTACTTGATAAAGAGATTGAAGTGATGTATACTCCAACAAAAGAACAAGTTGCAGATATGCTAACAAAAAGCTTGGATGGACCTAAGCTACAGAAATTCAAAGAGATGGCAGGAGTGAAAGAAGAATGGAATAATCACAATTAGTGATTGAGGGGGAGCTGTTGGAACAAATCAATCACAAATTGGTGATTACAAAGATCTTGAAGCAAGCTTATGATCAGATTGAAGCAGAAGAAGACACTTGAGAAAGTGAAGAGATCTCATAAGTGAACTGTGTATACATATGTACATTACAGTTGGAAATTCTTGTAATTTGAGTATAGATAATCCTTATGATGATAAGAAGTAATGTAATAGACGTGGGATAAGTACAAAACCATATGTATATAAGTCAATGATGTAAAGAAATACATGTGAGAGTCATTAGAAGATAACTGTCTTAGAGATAGATGTGAAGTGAGTTATCTTTAGAAAATAGCGACGAGCATTTCATAGATTTCTCTCAGTCTGATCATGTGGATCAGAAATCCTTTTGTACACATCTAATCTGGAAGCTAATGAAGCTATGTTCAGAGTTTTATGATCTAATTCCTTTCCTACTGTGAGAATGATCAATAGGAACATTTGTATGTAGAATCTGCAGATACACATCTCAGAATCGCGCATTTTTTTGTGTCAATGTTTTGCTTAGATCTCAGTGCACAATGTAAAGATTTTAATGAGTGAGCATTCAAAATCTAAGTTACAAGGTAAGGAAGCTATGGCTAAAAGCATTTAGCAAAACGTGATCTCTGTTGTAAGAAATCAACTTAAGAAGTTGACCATGTCAAAGTCGTCATTTCTCGAGGACAAGTTTTGACACAGATTTGATCTAAAAGATCAAATTAGAAATCTAGTGGTTCTTTTGAAGAACTAATGATCAATATAGTTGTGCAAAGGTAGCATGGATATGTGAGTATAATTTGAATGAATAAATTTGAAGTATTATGAAGAAATTGAAGCTTATCTCTGAAGCAGATTCTTGAAGATGAAGAAAACTTCTTACAAAGAAGTATTTCTTGATATACGTATAAGATAATTTAAAGTTTGTGTAAAGTTTGATTTATTCTTGATATGGAGGAGTTCTTTAAGTCAAGATAAATTGAACATTTGGATATTAAGAGGTCTCCAACAGATAGATAGATAGATAGATAGATAGATAGATAGATAGATAGATAGATAGATAGATAGATAGATAGATAGATAGATAGATAGATAGATAGATAGATAGATAGATACATAGATAGATAGATACATAGACAGATAGACAAATAGACAGATAAACAAATAGACACATAGACAGATAGACAAATAGACAGACAGACACATAGAAAGATAGATAGATAGATAGATAGATAGATAGATAGATAGATAGATAGATAGATAGATAGATAGATAGATAGATAGATAGATAGATAGATAGATAGATAGATAGATAGATAGATATATAGATAGATGTTGGGAGAGATGGTTGGATGCACTCAGAAGATTGAGTTGGTACTGCTAATCTTGCTTTGCACCAGCCCTCTTTGATCCTTTTCTCCGATTCTACTCCTTGATAACGCGACGAAGACTGAGCCTTGCGGAAACCGCCACGCCAATAAGAACTAAGTTAGAGTGATTCAGAAATTCTCTGTAATCAATCAATAGCTTAGCAAAGTCTAGTGCTCAACATATGCTCTAACTTTACTGGAAAAATTTCACCGAAATTTCACCGGACTGCCACTGGATTGACACCGTAATCGTACCGGAATTGTACCGGAATGAACTTCAATTTTGTTTATAATTACTTCAAGTGAACATACATGAAGTAAGGAAGTGACGCGTGAACTTTCTTAACTTACTAAACTCTTTCTGAAGTTTAAGAAAAAAACTCCTCTAGTTCAGACAGCCTCTTTCCGGTCAGACTTTGTACTGTGTGTAGATATCTTTTCCACCGGAAAGATTGATCAACTAAAAGTAGAGATGTCTAGCTATAGAGTGAGCTATTTCTCATACAAAGCTTCGCATTACTCTGCGAGATCTACTTCGTTCTTCTACCGGAAATTACTCGTTTACTGTAAGAACTGCAACAGTGAGCACTTCGACCACGATTTCTTGAAATTGGCTGAACCAAGTTGCTTCAAACTTCGTATGCTTGTGGTATGCTTTGAGCTGAATCTATCAAGCTTTGAATCACTTGATTTGGTTCAGTAGGCACTGAGATATGTCTCTTTGAAGTTGACAGTAGTTGAAGTGGTACACTCAGAGAATAACAGAGATGATGAATGTAAATATTTGTATTAGATCATGTAAATGTACATTCCATTGGCATGATAAACATAGCTCAATGGTACTCAGAGGTGTAGGCTATAGAGTAGACCTCACACACTCAATGATTGATACAGTAATGCCTCGGGATGAGTGAAGAACAACTACGACTTTTGACTTGTAGTTTTTATAGGAGTTGAGTGAGAGCTTGAATTAGAATTCAAATCAATCTCCTAAAATCTTTCACCTAAAAAGTTGATTGAGATATTCTCTCAATCAATCAACAACCTTTTCCGCGACTTTCAATCAATTAGGCGTGATTGCATAATGCGTCAAGTCATATAGACTTTTACAATGGGTAAAAAGGTAATGACTCATAAGCTAGTGTTCCTATGCTCCTTGCTTCATGTAGAGTCTTCAAAGTAGATGTCCAAGCCAAATGTGAAGGCTTGACTTGTACCAACAGCTCCCCCTCAAGCCAAACATTTTGGCTCAAGTCTTCAGCTTCATTCTTCAATCACATCCTGCAATCCAATCATGGATTTGAATCTGCATAACTTGTTTCCATCCAAAGCTTTAGTGAGTAAATTTGCACATTGCATATTAGTGGACACATAAGTCAACTGAATGTCTTTACTAAGCAACTTCTCTCTCACATAGTGGTAATGAACCTCTATGTGTTTTGTCCTAGCATGATATATTGGATTAGCTGCAAGGTGAAGAGAGCTTGTGTTATCTCCAAAGATAATTGGAGGTCTAGTATATAGGCCTAACTCTGTATACAAAAGTTTTAGCCAAATAGCTTCTTGAGTGGCATTGGCTAGCCCTCTATACTCTGCTTCAGTAGATGACAAAGCCACTGTTGGTTGTTTCTTGGCTGACCAAGAAATAGGTTTATCACCTGCAAAACATATGTATCCTGATGTGCTTCTCCTATCATCCTTGCATCCTGCCCAATCTGCATCTGAATATACTTTAATATCAATATCTAATGTATAAGGAAAATACAAACCATGGTTCTGAGTTCCCTTTAAATACTTTGTTGGGGGATTCTTTGACAAGAAGGAGTTTGAGGGTTTGTAGGAGAAAATGAAAAGACCAAAAGAGAAAATACACCTTGGAAGTTTCTGCCGTTTGATTACAATAAGAAAAGTACAATGTTTGAAATACAAGATACACCAATACCTCTGTGCACAATCCCACAGAGTGCCCAATTACAAAATATCCAATATCCCAATGTCCTCTTGCTGCCGACCTCCTCTGCAACAGACCTCCACCTGCTTCAAGCTTCTCCTTGCGCACACCTTGCACCAAGCTTCCACAAAGGGGGAGGAGTGAATACCTGCTGTCGGCAAGCGTACACTGCCAAAGGACCTTGAGATACTTGGGGGAACTATAGCTTAGCACTTCTCTGCACCAAAATCCTTGGTCACTCTCTATGCACCTTGCACTTCCACTTCTGTGCGACGTACTCTGGTGTCTCTTGCACTTCCCTCTCTTGGTCCCCTTAGCCTATGCTCTCTTGCTTACTCTAACCTTGGTCCAAGAATGGCTCTTCCTTGATTTGAGTGTGCCGATCACGTACGCTCCTAACTGCAAGTGAATCTTGGTGCTCACTTTGATGTCCCAAGATTGCTCTCTCAAGTGGCAGCCAACTACTCACTGTTTTGTCCTGTAGTGACTTTAGTCTAAAACCAAAAATTTTAATGGGGGCCATACTTTCACCTGTGCGTACACTTTGCCGCTTCACATGCCTTCACATTTCCTTTTAATTCTTCACTTTTGCACATAAGGGGGGTTCACCTGAACCTTCCAAAACACTTTAAAACACACTTTGAAGCTTAGGGAAATTAGAGAAAGTACCTCTGCAACCTGCAACCTATTTTCTCCAATTTACCCTTTGTGGACAATTCATTGTGCACTACCTGTGCACTTTGACACCTGCACTTACGCACTTTGACTTTGCACCTGTTGACTTTGACCTTGACCTTGTTGACTTTGACATGTTGACTTTGACTGCAGTTGACTTTGACCAACATGACATTTATGGGCTCAACAGTTGCCCACCACCTAATGTGCTCTCCGTCTCGGAGAGCATACAGACACCATGAAAAGAGTAATGTAGAAGTGGAAGAGGACATCTGAGCAGCAACCAAATCCACCAAAAGTACTGAGCCCTGTTGGGAGGGGAAAGGTGTGGAAGGGGGGGGTTGTGGGAAATGATGGGGAGTGGAGGGTTGGGGAAATGAAAGAGACCAACCAATACACAGTCATACTAATAAAACGAACAATAATAGACCCGAGAGTGCACAAGGAACACACCATGAATACTGAACCAGAAGCGCATATAAAAGCAGAAAGGAACAAGGAAACACTGTCCATGATAAGTACATGAAGTGCCCCGGAACCAATGATGGGCAACAGATCCAAAAGATAAGTATATGCATCCGACACTAAGCCGCACAACAAAAAGAGGCGAGGATAAAGCAAATGAAACTAGGGAAACCGAAGCGTGTAGAACTCCTAGAAGTAGGCGAGAGAGACGGAACATCTAACTAAGGCGCCGGCGGAGAAGGCGGCCTCTCCCCAGGGGGGGGAACGTCGTCCCGAGGAAGAGGTAAGTCGGGTGAGGCGGGAGGGATGATGGCGGCCTCCTCAGTCCAAGCAGCAATCCGGCTCCTGTAGCGGCGGAGATGATCGCGCTCGCGTCGGACCAAGCGACACGCCGGGCTATCACAAATGCCTAAGGCCGCACGCTGGCTGATCTCCATAAGAGCTCGAGTCGCCGCATCAGCCTCATCTCTGTAGCGGTCGCGGTCCTGCTGCATGGCCCGCAATGCCTCGCGCGACGTCTGCCACTGAGCCGCTGCAGCCGCACGAATACGATCAATCGTCTGAGCATACTGCTGGTGAAGCGCAGCCGTCGCGGATACAGAATCAAGAGAGAGACGGGCAGCATCGGCCCCATCGCTCGCTACGACGCTCGCATCGCGAAGTAGGCCCAAGAAAGGTGGATCATCGTCTAGGCTGGCAGGGATGGAAGGCTGCGATGGGGGAGGTGGGGGTGGTGGTGCCGGAATAGGCTGTGGAAAAATGGGAGATGCTGGAGGCGAGTGATGCGGATGGGAGGTGGAGGCAGACTCAACAGAGATGGCAGGAGATGGAGGGGGCTGGGAGGCAACTGCCGGGGGGGGTGACGGGATGGGTGAGGCAGGGACGGGGGTGGGAAAGGAATCCATCAGCCGGGTACGGACTCTCCGAGCGGGAGGAGGAGGGGAGGCTGTCCTGGAAGGAGGTGGCGGCGGAAGAGAAAGGATCCGAATGTAGGGCGACGGATGGCTGAGGATGGGCGTGGGGAGAATGGGCAATGGAATGTGTAAGATGAGGGAGGTCAGTACAATGGCTAGATGCTATGGTGCGTGTACCAGGCAAATGGAAAAGCCAAGCTAAGACGGGGGCGGAATAAACAGAAAAGGAACGAGTTCCGCGATGGAGGGCATCATGGAAACGTCGAGAACGAAGGAGAAATGACTGGAACATGAGTGTCCCATAGGGAAATGGTCGGCCATGTAAAAAACAGAAAAGCGGGTCGGCTATATGGATATCATGCAAGGGAAGTTCCGAGGATGGACTACGAAATAAAAAGAAGAAAATGAACGAGTGAAGAACGGCGAGCTGGTAGTGAGTGGGGATGGCATCCACGCCATATAAAGACAAACAGAAAGCGATGGTATCGTCTCGAGATAACCCCGAGTAGAGGGTCTGGGGAGCATGAAACGAAGTGAGGCTCGAACCTATACCCGCAGCTACGACCGCAGGGGGGGGCGGGGGGCGGGGGGGGGGGGGGGGGGCGGGGGGGGGGGGGGGGGGGGGGGGGGGCGGGGGGGGGGGGGGGGGGGGGGGGGGGGGGGGGGGGGGCGGGGGGGGGGGGGGGGGGGGGGGGGGAAGGGGGGGGGGGGGGGGGGAAGGGGGGGGGGGGGGGGGGGGGGGGGGGGGGGGGGGGGGGGGGGGGGGGGGGGAAGGGGGGAGGGGGGGGGGGAAAGGGGGGGGGGGGGAGGGGGGGGGGGAGGGGGGGGGAGGGAGGGGGGGCAGGGGGGGGGGATTTTTTTTTTTTTTTTTTTTTTTTTTTTTGTTTTTTGGGAACCCGCAAATTCCCTAGGGGGCTTTTTTTTTTTTTTTTTTTTAATTTTTAAATAGCCCAATTTAGAGAAAATCAAGGAAAAATCTGAAAAAAATGCCAAAAATTGGCCAAAAAATTCTAAAAAAATTCTGAAAAAATTCTGAAAAAATTCTGATGAATTTTTCTTCATGTTGAGCCTAAAATCCTTCATCAAACCACAGAGACCCTCCATTTATTCCTCAAATTGGGCAATAAAAAGACATCGGAAAGGGATAAAAATTGCTAGAAAAATGCTAAAATTGCTAGAAAATTTCCAAAAAAGAGCTTGCTTGGCCGTGGTTTTGAAATATCTTCTAAGTTTTTAAAAACACCAATAACAAAGATGAAATTGATAAGGAAAACTACTAAAACTGAGCAAAATATGATGAGAAAGTTATGTACAACCTGGACATATTTGGCAGTTCCAGGTGATCCATACGTCATTAAGTGTGTTGATGATAGGCCTTCAACCTTGAAATGTTGACCAGTGGCAAGGCCTCTCCTTTCAGCGTCTCTAACTCCACAGCTCCCAAGTTTAGCATTGTTTTGACTCTATAAGGTCCTTCCCAATTTGGAAGCCATTTTCCTCTCAGTTGTGTATGAAGGTTAGGTCTATGGAGAAGAACCAACATGCCTGCTTCAATGTTGTTGTTCCACAGGTGTCGATCATGTGCCTCTTTCCTCTTCATCTGAGTCTCGATCAATTGTTTTGTTGCTAGGAGACGAATCTCCTCCACTTTATGTAGTGCCCCTATTCTCTGAGAGACATCACAGTCTTTTTTGCCCTGCATGTATGCTATCTTAGGTGAGCCATGTAAAAATTCAAAGGGCTCAATGGGCAATATTCCATAAACCAGTTGAAATGGAGAATATCCTGTGGCCTCTTTGTAAGCTAACCTGTATGCCCATAGGGTACCTTGATAAGCAATGCCCCAGGAAGTGGGTTGTAACATACATTCCTTCCTTAACATTGAGATCAAAACTTTATTTGTCGATTCAGCCTGTCCATTGGCTCTTGGATAGTAAGCACAAGAAGTCCTATGTAGAATTCTATACCTGTTAAAAATTTCCTGCAGGACCTTATTGACAAAATGTGTACCTTGATCTGTACAAATTTCAAATGGGCATCCAAACCTGCAAATGATGTTACTATAAATGAAATCGGCAACAGTTTGGGCAGTGCAGTCGGGGGAAGCAATAGCTTCAGCCCACTTGGTCGCATAATCGGTAGCTATCAAGAGATATTTCTCTCTTTTTGGAATTGTCGGAGGATAGATGGGCCCTACAAAATCCAGCCCCCACTTTTCAAATGGTTGCCAGGAAGTGGAAACAATCAAGGGGTTATGTCTCTGCGTTGTGGGCTTAGGTCCACACCTTTGGCAAACGTCACATGCCTTTCCCCATTCATCTGCATCCTTAAATAGTGTAGGCCACCATAGACCAGCGTCTAATATCCTCTGACTCATAATATGCCCTGGAAGGTGCCCACCACCTGGTCCTTCATGTGTAGAGTGAAGGACTTTCCTCACTTCCTCTTCCTCCAAGCACTGCCTAAGTCTGTCATCCTTTCCCTGTCTATATAACTTATCTTCAAGGAAGGTGTATGGTCTGCTCTTGAGTAGCAATCTCTTCCTTTGCACAGCACTAGCCTTTTGTGGATACATCCCTGTTTTAATGAAATTCTTGATATCATAATACCAACCTTGGGCCTGGACAGCAAACAGGTGAGCATCTGGAAAATCATCATTGATTCCACTAACTTGCTCCATCATGTTGATTCTGGAAAGGTGATCCGCCATAACATTCTCTTTACCTGGTCTGTGGACCACAGAAAAATCGAACTCTTGGAATAACAATAACCACCTCCATATTCTACCAGTGGCTTGTGGTTTGTTGAGCAAGTACTTGAGAGGTTGGTGGTCAGTTATAATAACGAATTTTACTCCCAACAAGTAATGACGAAATTTTTGGACCGCAAAAACCATTGCTAAGGCTTCCCTTTCAGTGGTGCTGTAATTCCTTTCAGCCTTAGTCAAAATTCTACTAGCATACTGAATTGGTCTGTCCATCTTAAATTCTTCACTAGGTTGTGTCAAAACTGCCCCCACTGCATAGGCACTGGCATCTACATGTATATGAAAGATTCTTGACCATTCAGGTGTGATCAAGATAGGAGCAGACACTAACCTGGACCGCAATGTTTGATATGCTTTTTCTTCCTCTTCTTCCCATTTAAAAGGTACTTCCTTACCTGTAAGTCTAGCCAGAGGTCTAGCTATCTCTGCATACATTTTAATAAACCTTCTATGGTATCCAGTATGCCCCAAAAAACTCTGGATCTCTTTAGGGGATTTAGGTTTAGGCAACTTTAAGATAGAAATGATTTTGTCAGGATCCGGGGCCATACCTTTAGCTGACACCACATGTCCTAAGAGAGTTCCTTCTGTCACAAGAAAATGACATTTGTTTGGATTGAGCTTTAACTTAGTTTCTCTGCATCTTTTGAAAACATTATGCAGCTGCCTCAGATGGTGGTCCAAACAATCTAGAGGGGTTTCTTTGTGAGATCCTGAAAACGAAGAGAAGTCATCCATGAAGATTCTAAGTGATTCCAGCAATAGGGGGCCAAAGATGAGATTGACCGTTCTGTTAAAGGTGGCTGGGGCATTTCTGAGCCCAAATGGCATTTTTACATACACATATGTTCCCCAAGGTGTGATAAAAGCAGTCTTTTCTCGATCCTCTGGGTGTATTGATATTTGATTATAGCCACTGAATCCATCCATAAAGCTATATAAGGCATGCCCAGCTACTTCTTCAATGACCTGTTCTGCAAAAGGCATTGGGAAACCATCTGGAATGGTCACCTTATTGAGTGCTCTAAAATCAACACAAATTCTGATTTTATTAGTATTCTTCTTTGGTACTATAACCATAGGGGAGAGCCACTCTGAGTGTTCTACAGGAATGATGATTCCTGCATCCTCCATCTTCTGGATTTCCACATAGACAGCTTCAGCATATTTTGGGTTAAGTCTATAACTCTTCCCTCTTATAGGTTTTGCTCCATCAACCAGAGGGATTCTATGCTCTCCATAAGTTGCCGGCACTCCTTCTAAGTCTTTATAATGCCAAGCAAAAACATCTATATATTTGGTCAAGAATGATTTTACCTTTTCAAGGAGCCCTGGGTGGCTCCACAACCAAGTGGCCACCAAAACTGGCCGATCATTGTCTTGATTGCCTAATTGTATTTCTTGGACAGGATTTCTCTCTACCAGAGTATCCTCCTTCTCCTCTCCTTCCTTGTCTTTGTCTTCTAGCTTTTCTTGCATTGCTTCATAAGCAGGGGTGTTTTGGATTTCAATCTGTTCTTCCTTATCCTGCATCCATCCTACAGGTATTTCTTGAATTGGAAAAGAACACTCTTCACTAGAATCTTTTACCTTGCCTTTAGCTTTATTAACTTCATTTTCTGTAGTAGTCATATCCTCCTCAAAAATGCATTTGAGGGTTGTCTTCCTGCCCCTTCTGTGGTTTGTAATGGGCTCTCCCAATCCATCAACCTGGACTTTTTCCTTATCTTCATCATAACCTTCAATTGTACAACAATTATTAAGAAAAATTCCAAAACAAGAGGAAGAGTTGCCTGCTTGGAGCCAATTTAGAATATCCTCTTCTTCCTCAAAATCTATTTGGGGTTGATCCTCCGATTCTGTTTCCATGCAAATGCATCATGCTAGTGTTTCCTTGATTATCTGGGCCCTCTTCTAAATGAATCTGTGTCAGCTCCTGCCCTTTCTTTTGTACCCACATAGTATCCTTGCCCCAATCATGAATGACACTTGCGTGCCTCAGCCATGGTCGTCCAATTAAGAGAGGAAATCCTCCTTCAACCTGGGGTAATCTTAAAACCACAAAATCCAGGATGAATAAATTACCTTGTACTTCAAGTGGAACTTTTGGGATTACTCCCAAGGGCCTTACTTTGCTCTGATCTGCCAAAGTGACAGTGAAATTTGCAGGCCTTGAAGGGTGGAGTCCAATTCTTTTCATTGTATGTTCAGTCATCAAGTTAATGCCAGAACCACCATCCACAATAACTCCTTTAAATTCATGACCCTTGATAGATACTGTCAGCCGAGGACTTTTATAATCTGTAAGGGGTGCTTCCCTTACAATTTTTCCTTCATGTACAACAGCAGTCTTTGCCACCAAACTTGTAGTGGAAGCTTCATCAATTATCTGCAAGAGTTCTGACCTGAACTTCCCATCCATCTTTATTAAATCAAAAATACTAACCTCCTTTTTCATGGACTTGAGCAGTCTGGAGGCTTCTGATTCCTTAAGAGCTTGGGCTCCATTTGACTTATCCAACTCCTCATGAGCCCTGCTGAATGCATGTCCAATGGCATCACTGGTACCTGTGCAATTTTCCTTTTGCCTTGTGTCTGCACTTGTGGTGGCTGGGTCTTCGGACACACCTTTGTCTCTGTTTAATCCATTAATCAATGATTCTTGACCCATGTCCACTGGAGCCATCCCCTTGCTTCTTGTCTGCACAGTAAAAGAGTCAATTTCCTCTAACTGCACCACCCTGGTAGATGGTGATGGCACCTTAACTTGATTTGCCATTTCTTCTTCCTTCACAGAAATCATTTGGATATGGGGCCCTCATGAAGAGGCTTGATTCTTAGGACAACCATATGTATAATGGTCTCTGGCCTCAGGGCAGTTCCTGCAAGGAGGTGCATTCTCTGGTAGGGTGCACCTACTTTGGTAGTGCCCACATTCTCCGCACCTAAAACAGATTATTGGCCTCCTAGGCCCATTTCCAAAATTATTTCTCTGTCTAGGGTTATAGTTGCTACCTTGATTTTGTGCAGCCATCACATTTGTGGTTGTTGGAGGTCCTCCTTGGGTCCAGTATGTCGTTGCAGGCATTCCTCTTGATTGGCATTCATGGGCCTCATGGCCAACCTTCCTGCATAATTGGCAAGTTACACTTAACAGAGGGCACTCACTTACTATATGCCCTTGTTTGCTGCACATGGAACACCAAAGACCACTCTTGATGCCTCCTCCTTTGAGCTCCTGCAACTCCTGTCGCAGCTGAGCTAATTCCTCTGCCTGGGCTTCCTCTTCCTTTTGGAGCTTGAGTGCTTCAATCTCCCTTCTCAATTGAGCCACAGCAGTCTCCTCCTCTTTGTAGGGCTTATTTCTCTTTAAGCCCTCCAACTCCCTCCTCAGCTGGGTCACTAGATCCTCCATGTCTGTACCATATGTTGGTGGTGAAGAAGTTGTCCCATATTGGTGCCTTATTTGCTCCAGTCTTGTAGCCGTGGTGATGAACTCCTCTATGGAGGCTGTAGGTAATACTAATTCCTTTATTTTGCATTGAGTGGCTACTGGTAGGGGCTTGGCTAACCATTTCTTGACAAAAAAATCATGGGGTGGATCTGGTAATTTGGCCATTAGTGCTTTGGCTCTGGTCACAAATTCTGGGAACTTTTCTCCTGGACCCAATCTCAAGTTCTCTAGCTCTTCTATGATAATCTCTGCTGTGTTCCCCTGCTGGAATTGATTTCTAAAAGCATCCTTCATCAAATCCCAAGTGGTAAAGTGGTTTTCAGCAAACTGGCTGAACCACTTGTCTGCCAGTCCTTCCAATGTGGCTGGGAAGAGTATCAAGAAAGCATCTTCCCTACCCATTAGCCCCCTAGTCTTACATAATGCAAGAAATCGTCGAATGTGCTCATCTGGGTCCTCCTGGGCTAAACCCCTGAAGGAGGGAAATTTTATGTTTAATCTGGAGAGCAAGATTTCTAGGTCCACCTGTCCTGCCATGCTTCCTACCGATGAAGTCGATGAAAGTGGACTCGATGATCTTCTGTTCGTCTTTCTTCTTGTCTGCTTGCACTTGATTCTCAAGGTTTGTGACCGGGTCGCGGTCATGAGCTATGCATAGTCCACTTAAAATAAGACACTTGATAAAAGTATGCACCTTTTGGCCCACTGGAGTAATGTTGTCGACCCTGGAATATTGTCCTCCAATGGCAATATATAGCCTCCTATGCTCAAAGCTCCTTGGAAGTCCCACCGGGCGTGCCAAATTTGTTGGGGGATTCTTTGACAAGAAGGAGTTTGAGGGTTTGTAGGAGAAAATGAAAAGACCAAAAGAGAAAATACACCTTGGAAGTTTCTGCCGTTTGATTACAATAAGAAAAGTACAATGTTTGAAATACAAGATACACCAATACCTCTGTGCACAATCCCACAGAGTGCCCAATTACAAAATATCCAATATCCCAATGTCCTCTTGCTGCCGACCTCCTCTGCAACAGACCTCCACCTGCTTCAAGCTTCTCCTTGCGCACACCTTGCACCAAGCTTCCACAAAGGGGGAGGAGTGAATACCTGCTGTCGGCAAGCGTACAGTGCCAAAGGACCTTGAGATACTTGGGGGAACTATAGCTTAGCACTTCTCTACACCAAAATCCTTGGTCACTCTCTATGCACCTTGCACTTCCACTTCTGTGCGACGTACTCTGGTGTCTCTTGCACTTCCCTCTCTTGGTCCCCTTAGCCTATGCTCTCTTGCTTACTCTAACCTTGGTCCAAGAATGGCTCTTCCTTGATTTGAGTGTGCCGATCACGTACGCTCCTAACTGCAAGTGAATCTTGGTGCTCACTTTGATGTCCCAAGATTGCTCTCTCAAGTGGCAGCCAACTACTCACTGTTTTGTCCTGTAGTGACTTTAGTCTAAAACCAAAAATTTTAATGGGGGCCATACTTTCACCTGTGCGTACACTTTGCCGCTTCACATGCCTTCACATTTCCTTTTAATTCTTCACTTTTGCACATAAGGGGGGTTCACCTGAACCTTCCAAAACACTTTAAAACACACTTTGAAGCTTAGGGAAATTAGAGAAAGTACCTGCAACCTGCAACCTATTTTCTCCAATTTACCCTTTGTGGACAATTCATTGTGCACTACCTGTGCACTTTGACACCTGCACTTACGCACTTTGACTTTGCACCTGTTGACTTTGACCTTGACCTTGTTGACTTTGACCTGTTGACTTTGACTGCAGTTGACTTTGACCAACATGACATTTATGGGCTCAACATACTTCAAGATCTTCTTTGCTGCTTCTAGGTGAGGTACCCTTGGTTTGTGCATGAATTGGCTAAGCACACTTACACCATATGCTATGTCAATTCTAGTCAAGGTAGCATAATTCAGACTACCTACCATACTTTGATATCCTGTAATGTCTTGGACTTCATCCCCTTCATGAGCACTTAGCTTTAGATTAACCTCCATTGGAGTGATTGAGATTTTAGCTTCCTGCAAATTAAATTTCTTGACCATATCTTGTACATACTTTTTTTGAGTGATATATATACCTGAATTAGTGTAGACTAACTCAAGACCTAAGAAGTACTTCAATAATCCAAGGTCATTGATCTTGAATTCCTTCATCATCTGTCCTTTGATGTGTCTAATCCCACTGACATCATTGCCTATAATGATGATGTCGTCAACATAAACACACAAGTAGATTACCTCTGTACTACTCCTCTTTATAAATAGAGAAGTGTCTGCTTTACTCATCACAAATCCTTGGTCTTGGAGATATGTTGTCAACCTGTAATTCCATGCTCTAGGTGCCTGCTTCAATCCATATAGAGCCTTCTTCAATTTACAAACATAATTTACCTTCTTGGGATCTTCATAGCCTGGTGGTTGTGACATGTAGACTTCTTCATATATCCATCCATTCAAGAAAGCATTCTTGACATCTAATTGATACATGTTCCAATTCTTGGATGCAGCTACACTCACCAATACTCTGATTGTTGGCATCTTTGCCACAGGAGAAAATGTCTCCTCATAATCAATACCTTGGGTTTGTGCAAAACCCTTGGCTACCAACCTAGCTTTGTACCTGTTGATTGTTCCATCAGAGTTTCTCTTTAGTTTGTAGATCCATCTGGATCCTATCACCTTCATAGAATCCTTCTTGGGTACCAAGTCCCAAGTGTCACTCTCCTTGAGAGCTTCTATTTCTTCATCCATAGCTTCTTTCCATTCTGCTTTGGTGATTGCCTCTTCATATGTACCTGGTTCTTCATTCAACAAATCCTTTGCAAGATATACAGAATGCTTAGTTACAAGAGAAGTGTCATACCCATATCTGATAGGCTTCTTACTTTCTCTCTGAGATCTCCTCATTGCTTGAGTTGAGGATTCTGGTATATCCTCTAGCTTCTTCATTTTCATCTTCCCTTTGGACTTCCATGCCTTGAATTCCTCAAGGTTAATTGTGTCATCATCATCTGAATTTGAGTCTTCTTTCTGGATTGGTTCCTCCTTGGTGAGCTTTGGGAAGTCTTCTTCCATGTCATAAGGTAGACTAACCTTCCTGCATTCATTCTTATACCATGAGTCATTCTCATCAAAGATGACATCTCTGCTTACCTTGAAACCTTTGTTTGAGGGGTTGTAGAATCTGTACCCTTTCTGGTTCAAGTCATAACCAATGAAGATACATTTTTCAGCTTTAGGGTCTAGCTTTCCCCTTATCTGTGAAGGAATATGCACATATGCAATACAACCAAAGATTTTGCAATGATCCAAAGATGGTCTCTTACCATGCCAAGCTTCATAAGGTGTCATTCCATCAAGTGTCTTTGATGGCAACCTGTTAATGAGATATGTGGCAGTAGATGCACTCTCTGCCCAAAGATAATTTGGCAACTTCTTTTCATTAAGCATAGACCTTGTTGTTTCTACAATGAGTCTATTTCTTCTTTCAGCTACCCCATTTTGTTCAGGTGAGTACCTTGTGGTTATCTCCCTTTTGATGCCTCTTCCTCTCTGATTCTTATAATTTCTGTAGCACTCATCTGTGGTATGGTTAGACAATCCACAAATGTTGCATGGTGATGAGTTGTAGGGTCTCCCCCTACCTTGCTTACTTCCTCTGCCCCTGCCTCTTGAAGATCTACCTCTCCCTGCATAGTTTGCTTGGGAGGTAGAGCCTTCTTCATCAACCTTCTTACTTTTACCTTTATCTTTAACCTTCTTATCAGTGTATAGAGCAGAGGGGTTGTTACCTTTTGATTGTTCTCCATTCTTTGTAAGCTTTGCTTCATGTGTGAAGAGTTGACCAATCAGGGTTGTTAGATCAGGAGCATGTATGTCCATGTATAGGTCCATTGATGTGTAAAGCTCTCCCATTTGTCATCAGCCTTTAGTCCATTGATTACCTGCCTTACTATTTGTTCCTCTTCAATCTCCTCTCCAATACTTGCCAGTTGGTCTGCAATGTCTTTGACCCTAGTGACAAAATCTGAAACTGATTGCTTTGATTGCTTCCTAAGAGAAGGGAATTCAATCCATAGTTGATTCTTTCTGGCCCTTGTACTTGATGAAAAATATGTTGACAAGGTTTCCCAAGTCTCTTGGGAAGTCTTGCAATTCCTTATGTGAGGTAAAAGGAAATCAGATATAGAGTTAAGAAGATAAGACCTTGCCAAAGCATCTTTTGCACACCATGTGTTGAGCCTTTCTTGTTCATCTTTGGTGGGTAGGCCTCTAGCTTTGAATGAGGGCAATTCCTCATCTCCTGATATGAATCCAAATAAGCTTCTTCCTTGTAGATAGGTCTTCATCCTTAGAGACCAAGCTTGGTAATTGTTCCTGTCCAATTTGTCAATGAATGAAGGAAAACCATCTCCCATGTTACCTTATTTGCTCTGATACCACCGTTGGGAGAGATGGTTGGATGCACTCAGAAGATTGAGTTGGTACTGCTAATCCTGCTTTGCACCAGCCCTCTTTGATCCTTTTCTCCGA
>CM035410.1:13652246-13669746 GCA_020310875.1 Ceratopteris richardii
CCTATCGCGACACTTCGAGGTATCGCGACACCCCACGACCTATCGCGACACTCCGACCTATCGCGACACCCCCGACCTATCGCGACACTTCACGAGCTATCGTGACACTTCACGAGCTATCGCGACACCCCGACCTATCGCGACACTTCCACCTATCGCGACACCTCGACCTATCGCGACACCTCGACCTGACCTATCGCGATACACGGCCTTTAACGCATGAAAATTGAGGGTTAATTTTTTGAGTGATTGGAAGGGTAGTTGAGCTTAATTTTAGGCACCTTGGTATAACTTTAGAACCTTGGAAGTGGGCAAAAGGCCTAGAAACCAGAGAGGGATCTCCTGAACCCTGAGTGCCTGTTTTGACCCTTTAGTGCCTGAATGGTCATAACTTGACCATACGAACTCCGATTGATGAGATTTTGGTCTCGTTGGAAAGCTCGTTGAGAATCCCACGTGGACCTCGACTGGTTTTTGTAAGAATCATACGCGGAGTTTTAGAACATGCATTTTTAAGTTGACCTTTAGGTGGAACTAAGTGGTTCTCAGATTCAGGGGGTACAGTGAGTTACTCCAGGGGGACTGAAAATATTGATGTGTGTCTTTCAATTATTTGTGGTAATAGAGCTATACTAACTGGTGAGCTTTTGCAGGAACTTTGTGTGCGCTCAAGGCAATCCAAAGCAAGCTAGCAAGGGTGAGTACCAAGCTTGGGAGAAGGCTTCCTGGGCTTGTGTAGCAGTCTGGTCAACCAGCTAATTGAGGTTGGAAGATCTCTCAACCCTCCTTTGTCAATTCCTAGCCTAGGCTAAGTACGACTTAGGTGTGGTAATTAATTAGGGCACGTCAGGCACGAATCAAGTCCAAGAGTATTAATCAACCAAGTGCAAGAAGTAAATAGGTCTTAAGTGCGAAAACCCTAAGGGACAAAAGGTAAACGGAAATCGATCACTTATCAAGTGCGGTAATTCACTTAAGTACTCCTGACGACGCAATTTCAGACAAGACCATAAACATAATATTCAATTGAAAAAGAACAAAGTGATTGGTGCAAAATCAACCTGCAACGAGAGTGTGCTTGGGTTCCAGGGGGTAAATAAATCAGGCATATGAACCTTAGATCAGGCAGACACTTAGGCCGAGACAGACAAAGCCTCAGATCTTCTGAAGCTAGTGTCAATCACACTGCCAGGTCTTGGGCCCAGCAATTGAGTGATTACCCATACACTCCCAGATCAGAAACAAGTGATTCTGAGATGTCCTATCACATGGAGAGACCAGTAGATAGTTCAGGGTTGGCTTATCTAGAAAAGCCAGAAGGGCCTTATAAGACTCAATTGGAATATATTAGGACGAATCGTCTAGGTGCCCGCATCTACGAAGACGGACTGAGAAGATCGGTGGTCCAGATTAAGAACCCCGATCAACCCCACGGATTAGACCACCCGGTAGTCAAGTTTGAGAATGGAGCCTACCTAGACAAAGAAGGGACTATATATGTAGTCACCACTCTTCCTGATAGAACTGATGAGTTTGGAAATGTGATTGCGGAGACCGACATGGGTGATATAGAGCAAGGGAACTTAGAGAGAGAGCCAAGAACTCCCCGTGGTAAATCTGTCTTGACCAGAATCATGACCCCAGAATGGATTCCACAGGACAATAAAAGCATAGATCTGCTTTTAAACCGAGAAACCGATGAGGCTTTTTGGAGATATAAATCTTCTCAATCCCAGGAAGTGAGTGCCCTCACAATCTATGAGTTTAAAGACCCTGATAGCCCAGGTCAAGTAACCTACCTAGACAATGCATCAGAGAGAATCTTTGTGGTCACAGAGCATGGCAGACATGCCTACACATGGAAGGGAGAATTTGTTTTTCCCCAACCAAGGTCTAATGTGTCCCTTGGTCACCAAGGAGCTGGGACCTCCCAAGCTCATGGGGCTCAGAGAGATAGAAGTAGAGACAAACCTGAGGTAAGTTTCGCCAACTCCCTGGGAAGAGAAAGAACGGGAACAGGAAGGAATAGAGTGGAACCTGAGAGACATAGAACCCCATGGAATCACAGGGACATTGATGATTTTCCTTTGCCAAGGCCGAGAGAACACACTAGGACCCTGCGACCAACTCAAGTGGTGAAGTCCATGAAGAACTATTTCGATGGCACGGGGGACCCTTATGACCATGTGGCAGAATTTCGACAAGTGTTGAAAGCTGAACAGGTGGAGGACCTATTCACACAATATAATGCTTTCGGTCTAACCCTTAGGAACACTGCCCTTACGTGGTTCCAACCACTGAATGAGAGGCATTTCAGAAACATTGACCAACTCTTAGAGGCATTTATTGTTGAGTTTTCTAAGAGTGGAATCAGGCATAACACCTCCTCACTAATTCATAGCTTCAAACAAACACCTCAAGAGACGGTCAGACTAGCTGGAAGAAGATTTAGACAGTACCTGGAGAGATGCCCTATGCCGGAGTTACCCACACCAGCCAAACAAGTGGCCTTGTTCCTAGACGGATTGTTGAGCACTAAGCTCAGGTCATATGTGTACCTGAAGGACCCTAGAACGATAGAGGAGTGCGTGCGCATGTGCATAGACATTGAGGACAATCTAGGTGAGGAATTAGAACTATCAAAAATCTATAAGGATTCTGATAGCTCTAGTAAACAGACATCTGGTCAATCCACATCCATCGAGGAACTTGCAGAGAAGGTAGCCCAAAAACTAGGTGTCTCTAGCAAGCAAATTCCGAGATTTGCCCCAGTTAAGCGGTGTTACAATTGTGGCGGTGAACATATGGCAAGTGTATGCCCCATTATGGCCCAACCACAGGCGAATCCTAGTAGCCAGTACTGCACCATAGAGCGCAGATACACCAACCACACTGCACAAGACTGCCCATATAACAAGCAAACTGTTAGGCAAAATTATCCTTAGCCATATCCACAACATGGTAGATACCAGAATCAGTACCCATCACCACAATACAACAGACCACAGCAAACTTATCGGCCATCTTATCAAGGGTAGCAGAGGCCTCAACCAGTCCTAGTGCAGCAACCCCCTGCTCCAACCAATGTGATCCCAGTGAAATATGCATCTACTGAAGAAAATCCGAATAGAGCCATAGTCCCAGTCACCCCATTGCTATCAGACAGTGATCCAAGTGACCATAGTTTTGACTCCGCACATATTGATAGCCCACAGGCTTACTACATGCAGTCACCCGAGCATGACGAGTCATACTATTGTGAGGACCCAAGTGAAAATAGTGGGGAACCTGAGTATTCTAATGTCATGTACACAAACCCCAACTCTAGACCTCAACCTAGGCAGGTACGACCCCCATTTCCTAGAGGGCCATGTTTCAGATGTCAGGGAGATCACCTTGTACGTGATTGTCCACTACCTGTCCCTACACATTCTCAACCAGTAACCATTCAGGGCTTCTGTCAAGATTGCGGGAAAGAGCATCTCCTACGAGATTGCCCGAAGAACCCTAATAACATGCCTAAAATCACTCCTATCAATGTTGTTGGGTTAGTTGTAGACTCCACAGGGAGTGTGGCTTCCACTACACCTGTGCAGGTGATCACAAGAGCCCAGGCACTTCAACAACACCAAGGTGTTGGTCCCGAAAAGAGCCCCGAGGTGAGTGAAACAGAGAGCATACCCAAAAAGAGAACTAGCGCCTGGAAGGATAGTCGTGAAAGAATGAAGAGGCAATGGGCAAAAAAGATAAACGAACTTGAAGAAAGCGTGAGAGAAACCAAGGCAAAAATCACAGAGATCACATCTCAACCGCACTCCCACACACTTCCACCACTACCATCCCCATCACCCTCCATTTCTCCACCCTCTAATACACCCCTCGTAACCCACCCACCACCCCGAGTAGGATCAGTATTAGCTGACCCCACTCCTGAAGGCTTGGACATGATGTTCAAGGCCTACCAGGCTCGACTTCAAGAAGGGCCAACAGCTGCAAACCTAGACAAGAGTTACCCTAGAGCAGGTTTAGAGATTGAACGGATGAAAATGTGCATGAAAATGGTAGAACAAGCTCAAGCTATACTTGAGACTAGTCAAAAGTTCAATCAGACAAACTCTGTCAAGCCGGATTTGCATTTCCAAGGCTTACTAGAAAGATTAGAGCAATTGGTAAACAAATCACAAGTTTCTTTACCTCCACAGGCTCAACCAACTGTTGAAAGAGGAAGCTCACCACCAAAGGGAGCTTATGTTCCTAATTCCTGTTGGATGTGATGGCTGGGTACAATCAGAAGATCAAGTTGGTGCTGCTAGACCTGCTTCACACCTGCCCTCTTTTCTCTTCAGATATGGTTAGGAGACTCCTTGAGCTTCCAAATGACACCAAGAAACTATATATGTGCTTTACAAAATGATTGAGTAATGACCAAATCAAAACAGATGATTTTGAACCTTCACAACTCCAAAAAACTTTCTATTCCTGTATTGACACCTGCTCAGTCCTAAGCTCAGTGTGTCCAGCACACTTGCAATTGGTTTAATTACTTCTGGGAGTATTAAATTAACTTAACAAGCTACCATTAGCAATTTAAATCACTCCAAATAACAAACTATACACTGAGCATGATCTTTAGCAAAATCAGGGACACCCCCGATTTTTTAGGAACAACACAGAAATATACCAGTGATCACTTCGACAGCGATTTCTCCCAATTGGCTGAATAGAATGACTTGAAATTTTGTAGTGTTGTAGAATGCTTTGAGCTGGTTCGAATGAGCCCTGGATCATCAAATTTGGTTCAGCTGATCTTGAGATATGCCCTGTTGAAGTTGACAGACTTTGAGGTGAATGACTCAGAAAACACAGAGTTAAGAACTATGAGTATATATATTGAATCTATCAAATGTACATTCCCATTGGCATGTAAAGTGATGCCCAATGGTACTCAGAGGTGTAGGCTCAATAGTAGCTCTCACACACTCACTAATTTGCTTGGATTAGCCTCGGGGAGTGAGCTCTCTGCCCGCGACTTTTACATTGACTTTTATAGGAGTTTAAAGTGAGTTTGAATTTCAAATTCAAATATAGGCTCCCTCAAATCTCTCAACTAATCACATGGAGATATTCTCTCCATTCATAACTTCTAATTTCCACGACTTTTGAATGTAGGTGAGATTAGAAGAAGTCATATTGACTTTTTACATAAAGTAAAATGTAACTAAACATAGCCATGTGTTCCTATGGTCTTCCTTCAAATGAAGTCTTCATGAATTACTCCAAGCTCTTGTGAAACCTTCAAGGTTGATATCCAATGCTCTTCAAGGTACAAGACAAAGCCAAGTGTTAAGGCTTGTTTTGCACCAACAGCTCCCCCTCAAGCCAAACACTTGCTTGAGTCTTCATCTTTAGTCTTCAATGATATCCTGCAATCCTATCATGGATTTAAACCTGCATAGCTTGCTCCCATCCAAAGATTTTGTAAGCAAATCTGCACATTGAATATTAGTAGACACATATGATAATTGGATTTCCTTGCTAAGTAATTTCTCCCTCACATAGTGGTAATGCACCTCTATGTGTTTTGTCCTAGCATGATACACAGGATTAGCTGCTAGGTGAAGTGAACTTGTGTTATCTCCAAATATGATAGGTGGCCTTGTATATAGACCCAATTCTGAGTATAGTAGCTTCAACCATATGGCTTCTTGAGTGGCATTGGCTAGCCCTCTGTACTCTGCCTCAGTAGATGATAGGGCTACTGTGGGTTGTTTCTTGGATGACCAAGAAATTGGTTTATCACCTGCAAAGCATATGTAACCAGATGTACTCCTTCTGTCATCCTTGCAACCTGCCCAATCTGCATCTGAGTATACCTTGATGTCAATGTCTGATGAATATGGATAATACAAACCATGATTTTGTGTTCCCTTTAGGTACTTTACTATCTTCTTGGCTGCCTCCAAATGTGGTACTCTTGGTTTATGCATAAATTGGCTAAGTACACTAACACCATATGATATATCAATCCTGGTTAAGGTAGCATAATTGAGACTACCTACCAAACTTTGATAACCTGTAATATCCTTGAGTTCTTCTCCTTCATGTGCACTGAGTTTGTGGTTGACCTCCATAGGAATGTTTGAGACTTTAGCTTCCTGCAAATTAAACTTCTTGACCATGTCCTGAATGTACTTCTTCTGAGTAATGAATATACCTGAATTTGTGTAGACCAATTCAAGCCCTAGGAAGTACTTCAATAATCCAAGATCATTGATCTTGAATTCCTTCATCATTTGACCTTTGATGTGTCTAATTCCTTGAACATCATTTCCTGTAATAATGATGTCATCAACATAGACACACAAGTATATTACCTCTGAATTGTTCTTCTTTATAAACAATGAAGTATCTGCTTTACTCATCACAAATCCTTGATCCAAGAGATAGGTTGTCAACCTATAATTCCATGCTCTAGGTGCCTGCTTCAATCCATACAGAGCCTTCTTCAATTTACACACATGATTTACCTTATTGGGATCCTCATAGCCAGGTGGTTGTGACATGTAGACCTCTTCAGATATCCATCCATTCAAGAATGCATTCTTTACATCCAATTGGTACATGTTCCAATTCTTGGATGCAGCTACACTCACCATAATTCTGATAGTTGGCATCTTGGCCACAGGAGAAAATGTCTCCTCATAATCAATGCCTTGGGTTTGTGCAAAACCCTTGGCTACCAACCTAGCTTTGTACCTGCTTATTGTACCATCTGAGTTCCTTTTGAGTTTGTAGATCCATCTGGATCCTATCACCTTCATGGAGTCCTTCTTGGGTACCAAGTCCCAAGTATCACTCTCCTTGAGAGCCTCCATTTCTTCATCCATTGCTTCCTTCCATTCTGGTTTAGTAATGGCTTCCTCAAATGTACCTGGTTCTTCACTTAAGATATCCTTTGCAAGATATACAGAGTGCTTGGTTACAAGTGAAGTATCATACCCATACCTAATTGGTTTCTTCTTTTCTCTTGAAGATCTCCTCATAGCTTGAGTTGAGGATTCTGGATTGTCTTCAAGTTGCTTCATCTTCATCTTCCCTTTGGATTTCCAAGCTTTGAATTCTTCAATGTTGATGGTGTCTTCATCATCTGAACTTGTGTCCTCATTCAGAGTTGGTTCTTGCCTGACAAGCTTTGGAAAGTCTTCTTCCATATCATAAGGTAGGCTAACTTTCCTGCACTCATTATCATACCATGAATCATTTTCATCAAAGATGACATCTCTGCTTACCTTGAAGCCTTTATTTGAGGGGTTATAGAACCTGTATCCTTTCTGATTCAAATCATAACCAATAAAGATACACTTTTCAGCCTTAGGGTCTAGCTTTCCCCTTACCTGTGAGGGAATATGCACATATGCAACACACCCAAAGATCTTGCAATGATCCAGAGATGGTCTCTTACCATGCCAAGCCTCATAGGGTGTCATTCCATCAAGTGTCTTTGATGGCAACCTGTTGATTAAGTATGTGGCAGTAGATACACTCTCTGCCCAAAGATAATTTGGTAATTTTTTCTCATTAAGCATAGACCTAGCTGTCTCCACAATGAGTCTATTCCTCCTTTCAGCTACCCCATTTTGTTCAGGTGAGTACCTTGTGGTAATCTGCCTCTTGATGCCTCTTTCCTGCAAGAACTCTTCAAAGTCATTGGAGAAGTATTCTCCACCACCATCTGACCTTAGCCTCTTCAAATGTCTACCTGTTTGATTCTCAACTAATGCAAGATATCTTTTGAAACAATTAAATACTTCATCTTTATGTTTCATGAAGTACAAGACAGTCCATCTGCTATAATCATCTATAAAAGATACATAGTACCTTGATCCAGATATGGATGGCTCCTTGCTTGGTCCCCAAACATCTGTATGCACCAATTCCAAGTAGTCTTCATGCATAAAACCTTTTTTGGTATATGGCAATCTGTGTGACTTACCAAATTGACAAGCCCCACACTTGTATATCATGTGTTGCTTGGATACATTAGGTATCCCAAGCACACATTGATCCCTACTCATTTGCTTTATGGTCCTCTCTCCAATGTGACCTAATCTCTTGTGCCACATCTCCAATTCTGATAGAGTTTGGTCCTTGTAGTTGTATAATGCAATGTTCTTAGTATCCTCAAGTTCAAAAGTAAATAGTCTACCTGATTTCTCTCCCTTGGCTATCCTTCTGAATCCATGTCTTGGATTCTCCACATATGCACCATGTTGAGTGAACCTGACCTGTAGACCTTTTTCAACAATCTGACCTACACTCATCAGATTCTTGGTGATTGTTGGAACATACAATACTCTGCTTAGCAAATTCTCATTACCATCACTTGTTTTGACATTACCTACTTTAACCACTGAATGTTTAGTGTCATCACCTGTCTGCACTTGGTGCTTGCCTTTAGGTTCTTCCAAATCAGAGAGTAAGGCAACATTCCCAGCTACATGGTTAGAGCAACCTGAGTCAATATAGAACAAATGATCATCATTGATACCTGATTTAGATGTCATGTTCATAATCAACAAGGAATCATCTTGATCCTCTGCATAATTGTTGTAATCCTTTCTGTTCCTGTATCCTCCTTCATAATTGCCATTGTGATTGTAGCTATTGTTGTAGTTATTGTTGTAATTATTGTTGTAGCCATGGTAGCCTTGAGATTGACTGAATCTGCCTCTGCCTTGGGAGTATCCTCCTCTTTGGTGACCTCTTCCTCTTTGATTCTTGTAGTTCTTGTAGCATTCATCTGTAGTATGGTTAGACAAGCCACAAATATTGCATGGAGATTGATTATAGGGTCTCCCCCTACCTGACTTACCTCCTCTGCCCCTACCTCTAGATGATCTACCTCTCCCTACATAGTTTGCTTGGGAGGTGGATCCTTCTTCATCAACTTTCTTACTTTTACCCTTGTCTTTAGACTTCTTATCTGTATATAGGGCAGAGGGATTGTTACCTTTTGATTGCTCTCCATTCTTTGTGATCTTTGCTTCATGTGTGAATAGTTGTCCAATCAGAGTTGTTAGATCAGGTGCTTGGATGTCCATGTACAAGTCCATTGCAGTGGTAAAGCTTTCCCACTTGTCATCTGCTTTGAGTCCATTGATCACTTGTCTGACTATTTGCTCTTCTTCAATTTCTTCTCCAACACTTGCAAGTTGATCTGCAATGTCTTTGACTTTGGTGACAAAATCTGAGACACATTGTTTTGATTGCTTCCTGAGAGTTGTAAACTCAATCCATAGCTGATTCTTTCTGGCCCTTGTGCTTGATGAGAAGTATGTTGACAAGGTTTCCCAAGTCTCTTGGGAAGTCTTACGGTTCCTAACATGAGGTAGAAGAAAATCAGAGATAGAGTTTAGAAGATATGACCTTGCCAAAGCATCTTTAGCACACCATTGATTAATTCTCTCATGCTCATCCTTTGTAGGTAGGCCTCTGGTTTTGAATGAGGGCAACTCCTCATCTCCTGATATGTATCCATACAAGCTTCTCCCTTGTAGATAAGTCTTCATTCTTAATGACCATGCTTGGTAGTTATTCCTATCCAATTTGTCAATGAAGGAAGGGAAACCATCACCCATGATTACCTTATTTGCTTTGATACCACTGTTGGATGTGATGGCTGGGTACAATCAGAAGATCAAGTTGGTGCTGCTAGACCTGCTTCACACCTGCCCTCTTTTCTCTTCAGATATGGTTAGGAGACTCCTTGAGCTTCCAAATGACACCAAGAAACTATATATGTGCTTTACAAAATGATTGAGTAATGACCAAATCAAAACAGATGATTTTGAACCTTCACAACTCCAAAAAACTTTATATTCCTGTATTGACACCTGCTCAGTCCTAAGCTCAGTGTGTCCAGCACACTTGCAATTGGTTTAATTCCTTCTGGGAGTATTAAATTAACTTAACAAGCTACCATTAGCAAGTTAAATCACTCCAAATAACAAACTATACACTGAGCATGATCTTTAGCAAAATCAGGGACACCCCCGATTTTTTAGGAACAACACAGAAATATACCAGTGATCACTTCGACAGCGATTTCTCCCAATTGGCTGAATAGAATGACTTGAAATTTTGTAGTGTTGTAGAATGCTTTGAGCTGGTTCCAATGAGCCCTGGATCATCAAATTTGGTTCAGTAGATCTTGAGATATGCCCTGTTGAAGTTGACAGACTTTGAGGTGAATGACTCAAAAAACACAGAGTTAAGAACTATGAGTATATGTATTGAATCTATCAAATGTACATTCCCATTGGCATGTAAAGTGATGCCCAATGGTACTCAGAGGTGTAGGCTCAATAGTAGCTCTCACACACTCACTAATTTGCTTGGATTAGCCTCGGGGAGTGAGCTCTCTGCCCGCGACTTATACATTGACTTTTATAGGAGTTTAAAGTGAGTTTGAATTTCAAATTCAAATATAGGCTCCCTCAAATCTCTCAACTAATCACATGGAGATATTCTCTCCATTCATAACTTCTAATTTCCACGACTTTTGAATGTAGGTGAGATTACAAGAAGTCATATTGACTTTTTACATAAAGTAAAATGTAACTAAACATAGGCATGTGTTCCTATGGTCTTCCTTCAAATGAAGTCTTCATGAATTACTCCAAGCTCTTGTGAAACCTTCAAGGTTGATATCCAATGCTCTTCAAGGTACAAGACAAAGCCAAGTGTTAAGGCTTGTTTTGCACCAACAATTCCACGGATGCTGGAATACCTCCTTCAATTCAACAGTACTCTCAAGATCTTGCGGGAAATACAAGAAGAGAAATGGGCCAAGGAGAAGGGTGATTCCCCTCCTATTCCTGAGATTGATGATCTTCGTGATCAATTTCCCCAAGACATTCCGTCTATCTATGGAGATCAAACAGAGCAACAAGAGGATGAGAGATTAAATTTTGAATCTAATTCTTTACAAGAGTTGCCTCATTTCACAGGCCCATGGGAATCTGAATCTCTCCAGATCAGAGCTCCCACAATATTGGTAAGAAATGAAGACTCAGTGATTCCAAGAAACACTGATGTTGTGAAGAACACTAAGGTTCAATGTCATCTCACTGTAGAGGAGCTCCTCAAGGCAAAACCGGAGCTCTGGAATCATGTGAAAGATCAGGTTCCAGAACTTGAATCCAATATACCAAAAGTAGGCTCTAAGCAGAAAGTTCCCGAGATACCTCTCGACAAGATAGGAGACATGAGTGAAGGTGAAGAAGGTAACACTTATCTTCCGATCACCTATCAAGGTTACACAACCAAAGCAATTGTGGATTCGGGTGCTGGTGTTGCTATTGCGACCACCTCCTTGTGGAAGCGATGGGGCAAACCCACCTTAAGACCAACGAGAATGAAACTTCAGATGGCAGATGGTCATTTTGAAAGACCCCTCGGATTGCTTGAAGGGATAACTCTAACCACTTGTGGTGTAGAGTTTGAACATACGTTTGCTATATGTGACTTTGAGAAGAATAATGTTTACGAGATGATCCTAGGAAGACCCTTCCTACGACAATTGCAAATAGTACAGGATTGGGGAACCAACTCCTTGTACTTACAGCACTTAGGGGTCACCACCAAGGTCAATCTGAAGGATCACACCTTCAGAGATGTACCACCCCTACAGTGGAATCCTATCCACAAAGTGAAAGAGGACTCTATCTCCGTGCATTCTGGAAGTTCACCTGAACCATCCTCGTTGCATGAAGATACTCACTTGTGGATGTGCAAGGTCGCAGAGGAAGAGGAAAAGCGCCTAAAAGCGAGAGAAGAAGGAACTTCCCCAGGAGATAGACCAATAAAAGACCCAGCCTATACACCAATGATATTTCCAGATGAGGAATTTGAGCCTCATGGTTGGGCAGAAATCTTGGCTACCATGGACATTGCAGTCAATGAAGAACAATGGACACCCCATTGTGATGAGGAGGGTTATGATATTTCGGTGTTCATGTGTCAGCCCTTGTTGGAAGAGTGTGATCCTAGTGAGTTCATAGAAGAAGAAGAGAGTGACGATGATCTAGAATCCATTGTGATGGATACTTACTTTGACTCAGAGGAACACTACTTAGAAGACATAGGAGTGTTAACCCAAAAAGAAGAAGAACCTCTTGCAAGTATTAAAACGATAAGTTCAAAGAAAGGAAGTGAAGGAGGTCAAAAGAAAAAGAAAAGAAAAGCAATAAGACAAGAAGAGGAAGAATCATTGTTTGAAGTACCAGAAAATTTCAAGAAATATGAAGTGGAAGACCGGAAAATTTTGGTACGAATGCCTAAGAGAGAGGCCATTATAGGAGAAGCATATGACAATAAAGAAAAGACCAAAAAAATTGTAGTGACCATTGAAGGGAACGAAGAGCGATGTACGTACATAGGAGACGACCTAAGTGCAGAAGAAGAAGCAGAGCTTGTAGCTCTATTAAGGGAATATAGGGATGTGTTCGCATGGCATTATAGAGACTTGAAAGGAGTAGATCCAGAGATTTGCTCTCATACGATTCCGATGACCGCTGATGCCAAGCCCACCAAACAAAAGCCCTACACATATAATGATAATTATGCAGCCAAAATAAAGGAGGAAATTGACAGGCTGATTGAAGCTGGATTCATCTATGAGATTGAGCACACTGAATGGGTGTCCCCTATTGTAGTGGTGCCCAAGAAGAATGGGAAATTGCGAGTGTGCATTAACCTTAAAAAAGTTAATGCCGCTACGATCAGAGATAGTTATCCACTTCCAATCACCGAACATCTTTTGGAGCGTGTTGCAGGTAGGGAAGTTTACAGCTTCCTTGATGGATTTTCAGGTTACAACCAAGTAGCCATTGCCCCCGAAGATCAACACAAAACGGCCTTTGCCACAGAATGGGGAATCTTTGCATTTCGTGTGATGTCATTTGGGCTCACCAATGCACCTACAACATTCCAAAGACTCATGTGTCATGTCTTCAAAGAGTTCTTGCAAAAGAGCTTAGAAGTATATGTGGATGATTTATGCGCTCATTCCCAAGAAAGAAGTTACCACATCCCTGAGCTCAGGCAAATCTTCAACAAGTGTAGAGATTATCGAGTGTGTCTGAATCCAGAGAAGTGTGTGTTTATGGTACGACAAGGTAAGATCTTAGGTCACATCGTTTCTAAGAATGGAATTTCAACAGATGAAGACAAAGTAAGAGCAATAGCAGAGTTGCCCAGACCAAGGAATGTTAAAGAGGTACAAGCCTTTATGGGCCATTGCGGATATTATTGTAGGTTTATCCACATGTATGCCATCATAGCTAAACCTCTTTATGGGTTGTTAACAAACTTTGAGTGGAACGAGGAATGCGAGAATTCTTTCAACGAGCTGAAAAGACGTTTGTGCACAGCACCAATATTGACTACACCGGATTGGAGCAAACCCTTTCATGTCCATGTAGATGCCTCCAATCATGCAATAGGATGTGTGCTAGCACAACCCACAGGTGAAGGAAACCTAGATTTGCCGATAGCATATGCTAGTAGGCAATTAAATGCAGCTGAACGAAATTACACCACAACGGAGAGAGAAGGCTTAGGCATGGTATATGCTGTGAAGAAGTTTAGACACTATCTATTAGCCAATAAGTTCAAGTTTTTCACTGATCATCAAGCTTTACTATATTTGGTCAATAAACCTTGCAATACAGGCTGCTTAGTAAGATGGTTCCTCTTACTAATGGAATACGACTTTGAAGTTGTTGTCAGGAAAGGTAGAACCCATCTTAGGGCTGACCATCTTTCTCGCATCACTTCAGGAGAGCCACCGCAAGGAGTGTCTGATGAATTGCCCGATGCTTATCTGTTCAATTTAGAAGTTGTTCCTAAATGGGCAAATAAGTTGGTACCAGTCCTAACCTTCGGGCCTGCAAATAAGAATGTGAAAACAAGCAAAGAGGAAATTGTAAAATCACTAAAGTATCAAATATTGGCCGGAAGTATGTACAAGCAAGATGCCGAGGGCGTATTAGCATGTTGTGTCGAGGACGATGAACATACTAGTTGGTTGCAACAAGCCCATGAGGGATTGCTAGGGAATCACTACTCTAAACAACGAACATTGCAGAATCTAAAACGCTTAGGAGTGTATTGGCCTAGCATGGACAAAGAAATACAAGAGTGGATTCACAATTGTTCAGTGTGCCAGAAGAGAACCCCAGTGGAACATGCCACTCTTTATCACGTGTCATTAATCCCAGATTGGAGTGCTCCATTGGTCGAGTTCATGAGATCGGGAACATTACCCAATCAGGCTAGTCTTGCACGAAAACGGAGCATGGAGCAAGAGGCTCAAGACTATGCCTTAGTAGGAGTCAACCTATATCGAAGAGGCAAGGATGGTTACCTAAGACTGTGCATTCATGAATCAGACTATTTGAAAGTCTTAGAAGCTGCACACAGCGGTGCTGCAGGTGGACACTTTGGGCCTGACAGAGTAATTAAGACCATTCTATTCTCCGGACTTTGGTGGCCCACTCTTCATATGGATGCACATACTTATGTGAAGAGTTGCGACACATGCCAACGTGCCCAATATCCGATAAGAAAAGATGAAATGCCCTTAAGGCCAATGATGGGAGGACGTGCATTTTCAAAGTGGGGTATAGACTTTGTAGGTCCCATCAACCCCCCAGCTAGGAACTCCCATGCAGAATACATTATTGTAGCCACAGATTACCTTACAAAGTGGGTGGAAGTAAAAGCCACGACAAAGAATGATGCTCAAACGACGGCTAAGTTCTTATTCGAAAATGTGTTCACTAGATATGGGTTACCAATAGAGTTGGTTAGTGATAGAGGTACGCACTTCTTGAATGAGGTCATTGAAAATCTCCTTCAAGAATTCATGGTGATACATAAGAAATCTGCACCCTATCACCCACAAGCTAACGGACAAGCCGAGAGCACGAATAAGATCCTGTGTAATGTATTGACGAAACTTGTAAATAATAAACGCTCTGATTGGGACAAACAACTTCATCATGCTGTTTGGGCATACCGAGTTGCTTACAAAACGGTACTCAATGCCACCCCATTTCAGATGGTCTTCGGACAAAATGCGGTGCTACCCTTAGATTTCCTAATTCCAGCTTTAAGAGTAGCACAAGAGCATGAGTGGAATGGACACGAGTTGTCCTCTAGGATCTTTGATCTAGAGCGTTTAGGTGAGACGAGGCTACGAGCAGCAGCAGGCATCTATGCTGCAAAGAAACGGCAAAAGGCATACTTTGATGCCCATGTGAAGGATAAGGGCTTGAAAGCAGGAGATCTAGTGTTAGTCTACACATTGAAACAACACGCAAGAAAGCTAGAAAAGAGAGGCTACGGACCTATGATCATTAATAGGATCTCCACGAGTGGAGCAGTACAACTAGCCACTTTAGAGGGGGATGTCCTCCCAAACTATATTAGCGGATGCAGAGTCAAGCTGTATCAGGAACCCCTCACGGAGGAGATGCTAAGCCGACTCAATACTGCTAAGCAACGTAAAGAGGAGGAAAAACGAATTCGAGAAGAAGCACAGGCAGAGGCCTTAGAGCGTATCAGACGAATGAAGTTGAGGAGACAAGGAAGGGACCAGCCTATGACTGACACTCAAGAGTCTCCAGGCTATCACGTGGCCATGTGTGAGGCTTCAGGTGAACGTACCCATAAGATAGTGGACCGACGACCTTTTGTGACCCTAGAAATAGGACAAAGAGACAGCACAACAAGCGTGAGGGCCTTAATTGATTCAGGAGCAGCCACAAGTGCAGTTCGGCTCTCTTATTGCCAGCAGCTGCAATTGGAGGTAAATCCCCTAGAAGCATATCTGATAGGATTAGGAGGTGTTGAAACCCCTTGTATGGGAGAGGTGGATCTTCCCCTCTACATACAAGAGGTCCTCATGCCAGCAAAAGTGCTAGTGTGTGAAGACGAGGATCTGACCGAACCTCTTGTCTTAGGCCAAGACTGGATCTATGATCACGCAGTCAACCTCAACCTAAGAAGTGGACTTCTTCAGGCTTGGGTAGGCCAAAGTCGTCTCACGATTGAATTAGAAAATCAAGCACTCAAACCAATAGAACAGGCACCAACTCCTGGTCCCTCCAGGAATCCACACGAAGATAACCATGTTGTGCTTGTCCAAACTTCTATGGTGCAGAGGAATGTCAATCTTACTGAAGGTTCAGGAGCCAAGAAGGAGTTCCTAACTGATCCAAAGAAGATTCTAAACGAACGGACCGAACATCACTCTACACGAAGGAGGCCGCTGATCAAGAGGCAGGAGCGCCAACCCGTGCAACATGGAGCATCTCGTGGCGTGAAGCAGATCTGGATACGCAGGGATGGAAAACCCACAGCTCCAATAGCAGATTTTCAAGGAGACAAGAAACGAGCCTCACCATCAAGGAACAAAGTGAAGAAGCCCCCTAGGATAACCCCTAGGCATACCATTTCTATTTGGGTTCCTAAGCGGTCAATGAAGGCCACCCCTAATGCTAGACAGATATGGGTGCCCAAGGCTAGCTTACAAGCCCAAATTACTTCACCTTCAGGCACTAGGATGAAGCAGCTTTCACAAGCACTCTTGGCCAACAACTCAGAAAGTGACAAGATACCTACACCTCTCACTGTCCCCACTCCCATCAACCCCAGGAATGTCTGGAAATGGGTACCCACAAGGTCCCAAATACATCACACTCTCATACCGAAATCTTCACCTGTCCTTAGCTCTAAGAGCTACGACTCCTCTATCAAAGTGTGGAGAATTAAACTGTGTACTAAACCCCCTGACCCTATTCTGTAAATCCGTCCACACTAACACAGGAGCATTCCGAACCCATTGCATAACCAAAGTATGCATCTAGGATGACACTGACCTTTAATCACCACTCACACATATCATAAACACCTCACCACTAACCACTGACCTCCGGGATTGTCATGTTAGTATTGTGAAGGGAACACCATTACATCTTGTTTCCTATGCAACACTAATGTGCCTTTCGTCTTCCAGCAGATAAGCAACCTACTCTCATGGCAACAGCGGCAGGCACAAGCTCTCAGGCAGGATCTCGTGCTCCTATCAATTGGGATGCCATGCCAGTGGAAGCTCCACCAACAGCTAGGCCTGAAGAATTCTTGAATGTGCGAAGGATTCCTATTCCAGATCCACCCAGTGGACTAACCGAAAGAGTAAAAGGGCACTCCCATTGGTTCAATGAAATGCCAGGGGATTTGGGAGACGCAGATCACATCTGGGAGTCCAAGATGGAGTGTGGAGGGGTTTGGTGGACCTTCCAATTCTTTTCAAGAGAATTTGAGACCTTACAAAATGCAGCTCCACTTCAAGATATCTGGCAAAAGGCAGGACTACAAACTTACTTCAGTGCAGCTCTACCTAAACCCGACTTCCTCAGGTGCTACTACTTGA
>CM035410.1:13677246-13682246 GCA_020310875.1 Ceratopteris richardii
AATTACTGCCTGCAATCCAATCATAGATTTGAATCTGCATAACTTGCTTCCATCCAATGCTTTAGTGAGTAAATCTGCACATTGCATATTGGTAGACACATAAGTCAATTGAATCTCTTTGCTAACTAACTTCTCCCTCACATAGTGGTAACGAACCTCTATGTGTTTGGTTCTAGCATGATATATTGGATTAGCTGCAAGGTGAAGAGAGCTATTATTATCTCCAAAGATGATTGGTGGTCTAGTGTATAGACCTAACTCTGTATACAAGAGCTTCAACCAGATAGCTTCTTGGGTGGCATTGGCAAGCCCTCTATACTCTGCTTCAGTGGATGACAATGCCACTGTAGGTTGTTTCTTGGCTGACCAAGAAATAGGCTTATTTCCTGCAAAACAAATGTATCCTGAGGTGCTTCTCCTATCATCCTTGCATCCTGCCCAATCTGCATCTGAGTAAACTTTAATGTCAATATCTGATGTATAAGGAAAGTACAAACCATGACTTTGAGTTCCCTTCAGATACTTCAAGATCTTCTTTGCTGCCTCTAGGTGAGGTACCCTTGGTTTGTGCATGAATTGACTAAGCACACTAACTCCATATGCTATGTCAATTCTTGTCAAGGTAGCATAGTTCAAACTACCTACTATACTTTGGTATCCTGTGATGTCTTGGACTTCTTCTCCTTCATGAGCACTTAGCTTTAGGTTGACCTCCATTGGAGTAGTAGATACTTTAGCATCCTGCAAGCCAAACTTCTTGACCATATCCTGCACATACTTCTTTTGAGTGATATATATACCTGAGTTGGTGTAGACTAACTCAAGACCTAAGAAGTACTTCAATAATCCAAGATCACTAATCTTGAATTCTTTCATCATCTGTCCTTTGATGTGCCTACTCCCATTGACATCATTACCTGTAATGATGATGTCATCAACATAAACACATAAGTAGATTACCTCTGTACTACTTCTCTTTATGAATAGGGAAGTGTCTGCTTTACTCATCACAAATCCTTGGTCTTGGAGGTAGGTTGTCAACCTGTAATTCCATGCTCTAGGTGCCTGCTTCAAACCATATAGAGCCGTCTTCAATTTACACACATAGTTTACCTTCTTGGGGTCTTCATAGCCAGGTGGTTGTGACATGTAGACTTCTTCAGATATCCATCCATTCAAGAAAGCATTCTTGACATCTAATTGGTACATGTTCCAATTCTTGGATGCAGCTACACTCACCAATATTCTGATAGTTGGCATCTTGGCCACAGGAGAAAATGTCTCCTCATAATCAATGCCTTGGGTTTGTGCAAAACCCTTGGCTACCAACCTAGCTTTGTATCTGTTTATTGTTCCATCTGAATTCCTCTTTAGCTTGTAGATCCATCTGGACCCTATCACTTTCATAGAGTCTATCTTGGGTACCAAGTCCCAAGTATCACTCTCCTTGAGAGCTTCTATTTCTTCATCCATAGCTTCTTTCCACTCTGGTTTGGTAATTGCTTCTTCATAGGTACCTGGTTCTTCATTCAACAAATCCTTTGCAAGATATACAGAATGTTTAGTTACAAGTGATGTGTCATACCCAAATCTCATAGGCTTCTTCTTTTCTCTCTCAGATCTCCTCATTGCTTGAGTTGAGGATTTTGGTTTATCTTCTAGTTGCTTCATCTTCATCTTCCCTTTGGATTTCCAAGCCTTGAACTCCTCAAGATTTATTGTATCATCATCATCTGAGCTTGAATCATCTTTCTGAATTGATTCCTCCTTAGTGAGCTTTGGGAAATCCTCTTCCATGTCATAGGGTAGACTAACTTTCCTGCATTCATTCTCATACCATGAGTCATTCTCATCAAAGATGACATCTCTGCTTACCTTGAAGCCTTTGTTTGTTGGGTTGTAGAATCTGTATCCCTTTTGGTTCAAATCATAACCAATGAAGATACATTTTTCAGCTTTAGGATCTAGCTTTCCCCTTACCTGTGAGGGAATATGCACATATGCTACACAACCAAAGATTTTGCAATGATCCAGAGAAGGTCTCTTACCATGCCAAGCTTCATATGGTGTCATGCCATCAAGTGATTTGGATGGCAACCTGTTGATAAGATAGGTGGCAGTGGATACACTCTCTGCCCAAAGATAATTTGGCAACTTCTTTTCATTAAGCATAGACCTAGCTGTTTCTACAATGAGTCTATTCCTTCTTTCAGCTACCCCATTTTGTTCAGGTGAGTACCTTGTAGTAATCTCCCTTTTGATGCCTCTTTCCTGCAAGAAATCTTCAAACTCATTGGAGAAGTATTCTCCTCCACCATCTGACCTTAACCTCTTCAAGCTTCTTCCTGTTTGATTTTCAACAAGTGCAAGATACCTCTTGAAACAATTAAACACTTCATCTTTATGCTTCATAAAGTATAAAATGGTCCATCTGCTATATCATCAATGAAAGACACATAATACCTTGAACCTGAAATGGAAGGGTCCTTGCTAGGTCCCCAAACATCTGTGTGTACCAAGTCTAGGTAGTCTTCATGCATGAAACCTTTCCTTGAATAGGGTAACGTGTGAGACTTACCAAATTGACATGATCCACACTTGTAAATCATGTGTTGCTTGGACACATTAGGTATCCCAAGCACACATTGATCCCTGCACATTTGTTTTAGGGTTCTTTCACCTATGTGCCCTAATCTCTTGTGCCACATTTCTAACTCTGAAAGTGTCTGATCCTTGTAATTATACAAAGCAATGTTCTTGGTGTCTTCTAGCTCAAAAGTAAACAATCTACCTGATTTCTCCCCTTTGGCTATCCTTCTGAATCCATGTCTTGGGTCCTCCACATATGCTCCATGTTGTGTGAATCTGACCTGCAAACCTTTCTCCACAATCTGACCAACACTCATTAGATTCTTGGTGATGGTTGGTACATAGAGTACCCTGCTCAATAGATTCTGGTTACCATCACATGTCTTCACATTTCCAATCTTAACAACAGAATGTTTAGTGTCATCACCTGTTTGTACCTGATGTTTGCCCTTGGGTTCTTCCAAATCAGAAAGTAGTGCCACATTGCCAGCTACATGGTTAGAACATCCTGAGTCAATATAAAATAAATGATCATCATTTGTACCTGCCTTGGAGGTCATATTCATGATCAATAGGGAGTCATCTTGCTCCTCTGTGTAATTGTTGTAGTCTCTCATATTTCTGAATCCACCTTGGTAGTTACCATTGTGGTTGTGGTTGTAATTGTTGTTGTATTGATTGTTGTATCCATTGTAGCTTTGATGTTGGTTGAATCTGCCTCTCCCTTGAGAGTATCCACCTCTTGAGTAGCCTCTTCCTCTCTGATTCTTGTAGTTCTTGTAGCATTCATCTGTGGTATGATTGGACAATCCACAAATGTTGCATGGTGATGAGTTGTAGGGTCTCCCCCTACCTGACTTGCCTCCTCTGCCTCTTCCTCTAGATGATCTACCTCTCCCTGCATAATTAGCTTGAGAGGTAGAGCCTTCTTCATCCTGTTTCTTCCCTTTACCTTTATCCTTAACTTTCTTATCAGTATAGAGAGCAGAGGGGTTATTACCTTTTGATTGATCTCCTGCCTTTGTAAACTTTGCTTCATGTGTAAATAGTTGGCCCATGAGTATTGTGAGATCTGGGGTATGCATGTTCATATAGAGGTCCATTGCAGTGGTGAAACTTTCCCACTTATCATCTGCCTTGAGTCCATTTGTTACTTGCCTGACTATTTGCTCCTCTTCAATCTCCTCTCCAATGCTTGCTAATTGGTCTGCCACATCTTTAATCTTAGTCACATACTCTGAGACTGATTGCTTGGGCTGCTTCCTAAGGGTTGTGAACTCAATCCACAGTTGATTCTTCCTGGCCCTTGTGTTGGAAGAAAAATAGTTTGACAAGGTTTCCCAAGTCTCTTGGGAAGTCTTACAATTCCTTACATGAGGTAAAAGAAAGTCAGATATAGAGTTTAGAAGGTAAGACCTTGCCAAAGCATCCTTTGCACACCATTGGTTGAGTCTCTCATGTTCATCCTTTGTTGGTAGTCCTCTAGTCTTGAATGAGGGCAACTCCTCATCTCCTGAAATGTATCCAAATAAACTTCTGCCTTGTAGATAGGTCTTCATTCTCAATGACCAAGCTTGGTAGTTGTTCATGTCCAATTTGTCAATGAATGAAGGGAATCCATTACCCATGTTTACCTTCTTTGCTCTGATACCACTGTTGGGAGTGATGGTTGGATGCACTCAAGAAATGAGTTGATGCTGCTATCCTGCTTCACACCAGCCCTCCTTTGATTCTAGAAATGCTTAGTACACACCTTGAGCTTCCAAATGATACCAAGAAACCATATATGTACTTTGCAAATGATTTGTGAAATGATTAAACCAAAACAGATAACTTGGTTCCTTCACAAATCCAAAAAACTTGCTATTTTTGTAATGATACCTGCTCAGTGTTATGCTCAGTGTGTCCAGCACACTTACAATTGAAACAATTCCTTTTGGGAGAATTAAAGTACCTTAATAAGCTACCATTTGTGAGTGGAATTGAAGGAAATGATAAACCACATCCAGAGAAATTGATTTAGCAAACTTAGGATCACTCCCGACTTTTTAGGAGTTGTGCAGAACAATACCAGTGACTACTTCGAAAGCGATTTCTCCCAAATAGCTGAATGAAATCTTCTGCAATTTTGTATGCTTGTATAAGACCTTGAGCTGGTTCCAACAAGCTCTTAAGCTCTTGATTTGGTTCAGTAGATCTTGAGATATGCTCCTCTGAAGTTGACAGACTTGGAGTAGAAGACTCAGACAAAACAGAGATGATGAGTATAAGTATTTGTATTATATCATATGAATATACATTCCCATTGGCATGATAACCATAGCACAATGGTACTCAGAGGTGTAGGCTATGGAGTAGACCTCACACACTCAATAGATAGTACAGAATAGCCTCGGGATTGATGATGGACA
>CM035410.1:13687246-13717246 GCA_020310875.1 Ceratopteris richardii
CTCCGTAATTTGCTGAGAGCTCAAAACTTGGTATGAATTGACCAGAAAGCTTTTAGGCACATCTAATTGGAGTGTCTAGATAACGGAAGCAACTTATCTCATCAATTTAGCCACACCATGTGAAGAGATGGATAAGTATGTGCTTGAAGATGAAGGGGTGTTGCAAAATCCTTGATCTACACCAGCCAAATGAACTCCAGGAGTATGTGGTGGGCCCTTTTAGCTTTTCAATGGATGTATTAGACACCCTATGTACCTTGGAAGATCCCTCACAAAAAGATAGATCAAAATAGATAAGTTGGATTTAGCTCAGAGGTGAAGAACTTGCTATTTTTGGTTCATACACTTGTCGAGTGTTTTGCATAATTCTCTGAGCACAGCAGCAATTAGCTTAATTCCTATTGGGGAAGTCTAGTTAACTTAAAGAGCTAACTTTCAAGAGTAATCTCATAAAAAATAATGAACCATACACTGAGAATGATGTTTAGCAGCTGATGATATCATCCCCATTTTCACGGGTTGCTACAGTTTGAGACCAGTGAGCAGAAAAATGAACATAACTCCAGATTTAAGAATCCAATATTATGAAAATTTGTATTCGTATACTAGACAATAAGCTGAATCTAACAAGCTTTAAATCATTGAATTTGGATACGTACACACTGAGAAACAGCTCTCACAAGATGAGTAAAAAAGTCGGGTACCTGACAGAGAAGTGAAAATGAACAGATACTGTTGACTTCAACTGAACATAACTGAAGATTGCAACATCCAAATGAAATGAAAATTGGTGAACATCTAGTAGACTTATAGAGCTAACTTTACCAAGTTAAATCACTGAAAGTGATGCACCAAGCTCAGAGAAAACATCTCTGCAATCTGACTGAGAAAACTGAGAGATATGGCAGTGAGCAGTACACTTCACAAGAACATGGAAATATGAAATCAAATGATCATGAAAATGAAAGTATATTGCTTGTACAATACAATGGACTTACTGATACATATGTGTGCCTTGGAATCACACCTTGATATGGCATAAAGCTCAGCTCTTGGAGGTCTTCACATAGGTCTCTCTAACCACGACTAAAGCTGCCATCTATTTATAATTGAGTTTGGGAGGCTAACTTCCCTCAATCACTCTCCAATCAATTAGTGATTGATTTGATTCTCTACCTACCACAAATCACAAATTCCTGGCTCCTCTTTCCCTTTTTGATCAAGTGGACTCAACCACTTAAGATTCTCTCACTTTTACATTAAGTAAACACTTCAAAAGTTACAAGAGGTAGTTCACAAGTGAACTTTGCATAGTCTTCATTTTAAAGTTTCTTCTATGACTTTGTGGGACTCAAGCCAATGCTTAGGCTTGTCATAGACTTGCTCCAATAGCTCCCCCTCAAGCCAAGTATGCTTGAGGTCTTCAATCTTCCAAGATTACCTGTAAACCAATTATAGCCTTGAATTTGCAAAGCTTTATACCATCCAATGCTTTGGTTAGAATATCTGCACATTGTTGATGAGTGGACACATATGATATTTGAATCTCTTTGCTTAGAACCTTCTCTCTTACATAGTGATAATGAACCTCAATATGTTTAGTCCTTGCATAAAAAATAGGATTAGCAGCCAAATGAATAGAACTCATATTATCACCATAAATAGTTGGAGTTCCAAACTCCAATCCAAGATCTTTGAATAATGTCTTCATCCACATAGCTTCTTGTGTAGCTATGGCAAGACCTGTGTATTCAGCTTCAGTAGAAGAGAGAGCAACTATGGGTTGCTTCTTGGATGACCATGAAATAAGCTTTGAACCTGCAAAGGTAAGATAACCTGAAGTGCTCCTTCTATCTTCCTTGGAACCAGCCCAATCTGCATCACAAAATAGCTTCAAACCTAAATCAGATACATAAGGATAATAAAGTCCATCATTTATGGTTCCTTTGAGATACTTGAGAATCCTTTTGGCAGCATCCATATGTAGTTACCTTGGTGTGTGCATAAATTGACTTAGCACACTAACACTGTAACATATATATACTCTTGTCAATGTGGCATAGTTGAGGCTACCCACTAGACTTTGATATGATGTGATGTCCTCTATGAGTTCACCTTCATGTGAGCTCAATTTGTGATTGACCTCCATTGGAGTACCTGCAATCTTACAATCTTGCATCTTGAATTTTTCCAACATGTCCTTAATGTACTTTCTTTGAGTGAGAAACAAACCATGATCTTTGTAGACAACTTCCAAGCCTAGGAAGTAGGTAAGTGCACCCAAATCACTTATCTTGAACTCTTCTCTCATCTGATCTTTAATGTTCTTCATACCATCTGCATCATTTCCTGTCAATATAATATCATCTACATATACACATAGGTAGATGATCTCAGAATTACTATTTTTAATAAAGAGTGAAGGATCTACCTTGCTTGGTTGAAATCCTTTGTCCTGCAAGAATGAAACAAGCCTGAAATTCCAAGCTCTTGGAGCTTGCTTGAGACCATACACTGCTTTGTTAAGTTTACACACATAATCAGGATAAACTTGATTCTCAAAACCAGGTGGTTGTGCCATATATACCTCTTCTGTTATCCAACCATTCAAGAATGCATTCTTTACATCTAGTTGAAGTATCTTCCAATTCTTGGAAGAGGCAATACTAAGAAAAACCCTAATAGTAGGCATCTTTGCCACAGGAGAGAAGGTCTCCTCATAATCAATTCCCTGAGTTTGTGCAAAGCCTTTTGCTACAAGCCTTGCCTTATACCTGTTAATGGAACCCTCATAATTCTTCTTGAGTTTATAGACCCATCTTGAGCCTATTACCTTCATGGATGAAGTCTTGGGCACCAAATCCCAAGTGTTGTTTTCCTCAAGTGCTTCAATCTCTTCCTTCACTTCATGCTTCCATTCTGATTTTGCTTTGGCCTCTTCAAAGGATGATGGCTCCTCTTGGTTTATGTCTTGTGCTATGTAGATAGAATGTTTAGTTACTAATGAGGTGTCAAACCCATACCTTTCTGGTTTTTTCTTTTCCCTCATAGATCTTCTTAGGCCATGATGTGATGATTCTGCCTCATGTCCAAGTTCCTGCAATTTTGCTTTACCTTTAGACTTCCATGCTTTGATCTTTTCCATCTCAGATTCTTCATCATCCTCTGAGGTGTCTTGTTCTTCAATCTTTGGTTGTTCTCTACCAAGCTTTGGAAAATCTTCTTCAAGATTATATGGTAAATTGACCTTCCTACATGAATCTTCATACCATGAATTGTTTTCATCAAAAACTACATCTCTGCTTACCAAGAATCCTTTGTTGGTAGGGTTGTATCACATGTAGCCCTTTTGATTGTTGTCATATCCAATAAATACACACCTTTTTGCCTTTGGATCCATCTTGCCTCTAACCTATGAAGGAACATGATCGAAAGCAATACATTCAAAAATTTTAGAATGATCTAAGCTTGGTCTTCTTCCATTCCAAGCCTCATATGGAGTCATCCCATCAAGGGATTTTGAAGGCAACCTATTAATCAAGTAAGTGGTTGTAGATACAGCCTCAGCCCATAGATAATTAGGCAAATGCTTTTCATTTAACATGGACCGTGCAGCTTCAACAATTGTCTTATTCCTCCCTTCTGCCACTCCATTTTGCTCAGGAGTGTACCTTGTAGTTACCTCTCTTTTGATTCCTCTTGCTTGAAGAAAAGAATCAAACTCATGGGAGAAGTATTCTCCCCCTCCATCTGACCTTAGCCTTTTTAGTGATTTACCTGTTTGATTCTCCACAAGAGCCAAATATCTTTTGAAACATGAAAAAACTTCATCTTTGTGTTTCATAAAGAATAGGATAGTCCATTTGCTACAATCATCAATAAAGGAGACATAATACCTTGATCCAGATATTGAAGCTTCCTTGCTAGGTCCCCATACATCTGCATGAACCAACTCCAAGAGATCTCCATGCATATAACATTTCTTCATGAATGGTAACCTGTGAGACTTTCCAAATTGACATGCACTACACTTATAAATCATATGTTGTTTTGACAAATTAGGGAGTCCAAGTACACTTTGGTCCCTGCAAATTTGCTTTAATGACCTTTCACCAATATGTGCTAACCTTTTGTGCCATACTTCCAATTATGTGAGTGTCTGACTACCATAATTAAAGAGAGCAATGTTTCTAGTGTCTTGTAATTCAAATGCGAACAATCTACCTGTCTTTTCACCTTTTGCAATTCTTTTGAATCCTTGACTTGGATCTTCAACAAATGCTCCTGCTTTTGTGAACTTGACTTGCAACCCTTTCTCTACTATCTGCCCAACACTTATCAAATTCTTTGTAATGGTAGGGACATAGAGTACCTTACTGAGTAGGTTGATGTTTCCATCAGGTGCTTTGACATTGCCTATTTTCTCCACAGGATGTCTTGTGTCATCTCCTCTTTGTACCTCATGCTTATTCCTTGGATCTTTTAAATCTGATAGGAGTGCCACATTTCCTGCCACATGATTTGAACAACCTGAATCTATGTAGAAAACATGCTCATCAGATTTACCTTGTGGCATAGCCATGTTCATGATCAATCATGAATCCTCTTTGTTTGAGTCTTATGTCTAGTTATTGAAGTCTCTCCTTCCTTTGTAGCCTCCTTGATAGTTTGAATGATTGTAGTTGTTGTAGTTTCCATGATAATTGTTGAACCTTCCTCTTGAGTAGCCATAACTTCCTCTATTGTATCCTCTGCCTCTTTGATTCTTGGAATTCCTAAAGCAATTTTCAGTTGTATGATTAGTTAGTCCACAAATAGAACATGGGTTGGATTCTTGGGATCTCCCCCGGCCTTGTCTACCTCCTCTTCCTCTACCTCTGCCATGTCTTCCTCTACCTGCATAGTTAGCTTGATATGTACCTACTTCATCATCCACTTTATTTGCCTTTCCTTTGTTATCTTTGGACTTGCTTTTATCAGTGTATAAAGCTGAAGATTGATTACCTTTAGAGCTTTCTCCATTTTTGATAAGCTTTGCCTCTTGAGTAAGTAGTTGTCCAATGAGTGTATTGAAATCAGGTACATGCATGTCCATGTACAAATCCATAGCTGTGGTGAATGCTTCCCACTTGTCATCTGCCTTCAAGCCATTGATGACCTGCCTTACAATTTGCTCTTCATCTATTACCTCTCCAATGCTTCCCAATTGATCCGCTATTTCCTTGAGCTTTGTGACAAAATCAGTTACATTTTGTTTGGGAGCCTTCTTGAGAGTTGTGAAATCCAGCCATAGTTGATGCTTCCTAGCTTTGGTACTTGAAGAGAAGAAGGCTTCAAGTGCATCCCACACTTCCTGAGATGTCTTACAACTTCTAATGTGAGGCAACAAAAAATATGAGATAGATTTGAGGAGATAAGACCTTGCAAGTGCATCCTTGGAGCACCATGTGCTCAATCATTCTTGCTCTTCTTGTGTTGGTTGACTATTGTTCTTGAAACTTGGCATAACTTCATCTCCAGCCACAGCCACATAACCATATAAACTTCTACCTTAGAGATAAGCTTCCATTCTTAATGACCAAGCTGAGTAGTTACCTCTATCCAATTTGTCAATTGATGAAGGAAATCCATCTGCCATGTTGTCCAACCTTGCTCTGATACCACTGTGAAGAGATGGATAAGTATGTGCTTGAAGATGAAGAGGTGTTGCAAAATCCTTGATCTACACCAGCCAAATGAACTCCAGGAGTATGTGTTGGGACCTTTTAGCTTTTCAATGGATGTATTAGACACTCTATGTACCTTGGAAGATCACTCACAAAAAGATATATCAAAACAAATAAGTTGGAGTTAGCTCAGACGTGAAGAACTTGCTATTTTTTGTTCATACACCTGTCCAGTGTTTTGCATAATTCTCTGAGCACAGCAGGAATTAGCTTGATTCCTCTTGGGGAAGTCTAGTTAACTTAAAGAGCTAACTTTCAAGAGTAATCTCATCAAAAATAATGAACCACACACTGAGAATGATGTTTAGCAACTGATGACATCATCCCGATTTTCACGGGCTGCTACAGTTTGAGACTAGTGAGCAGAAAAATGAACATAACTCCCGATTTACGAATCCAATGATTATGAAAATATGTATGCTTATACTAGACAGTAAGATGAATCCAACAAGCTTTAAATCATTGACTTTGAATACGTACACACTAAGAAACAGCTCTCACAAGATGAGTAAAAAAGTCAAGTACCTGACAGAGAAGTGAAAATGAACAGATACTATTGACTTCAACTGAACATAACTGAAGATTGCAACATCCAAATGAAATGAAAATTGGTGATCATATAGTAAACTTATAGAGCTAACTTTTCCAAGTTAAATCACTGAAAATGATGCACCAAGCTCAGAGAAACCATCTCTTCAATCTGACTGAGAAAACTAAGAGATATGGCAGTGAGTAGTACACTTCACAAGAACATGGAAATATGAACTCAAATGATCATGAAAATGAAAGTATATTGCTTGTACAATACAATGGACTTACTGATACATATGTGTGCCTTGGAATCACACCTTGATATGGCATAAAGCTCAGCTCTTGGAGGTCTTCACATAGGTCTCTCTAACCACGACTAAAGCTGTCATCTATTTATAGTTGAGTTTGGGAGGCTAACTTCCCTCAATCACTCTCCAATTAATTAGTGATTGATTTGATTCTCTACCTACCACAAATCACGAATTCGTGGCTCCTCTTTCCCTTTTTGATCAAGTGGACTCAACCACTTAAGATTCTCTCACTTTTACATTAAGTAAACTCTTCAAAAGTTACAAGAGGTAGTTCACAAGTGAACTTTGCATAGTCTTCATTTTAAAGCTTCTTCTATGACTTTTTGGGACTCAATCCAATACTTAGGCTTGTCATAGACTTGCTCCAACACACCATACACTGAGCAATGTTTCTAACAAGTCAAGGGGGTCATCCTGACATTTCAGGATCTAGAAGGTGTGCATACATAGTCACATTCTATGATTCATATCTCCAGATCCTCTCAACCAAAAGTGATGAAAATTGCTATGCAAGTAGTAGAAACTTTACTCTGAAAATTTGAAGTTAAGGTACAACAAATGATGAAGTACACATAGAGAAATCAATTCCGCAAAATCACTATAATGATGAAGATTTGTAAACAATAGTAGACAGAGATAAACTTAAAGTAATGTATCAGAATGTATATGGTAATGAACACATGATATAAGAAAAGTGTACTGGACTACACATAGGTAGTGTGAACTCAATGTATGCTCATTGAAGTAGCTTAATGCCTCTTAGAATGGTTCTCCTATCCTGCGAAAGATAAATAGATAGATAGATGGATAGGTAGATAGATAGATAGATAGATAGATAGATAGATAGATAGATAGATAGATAGATAGATAGATAGATAGATAGATAGATAGATAGATAGATACATACATACATACATAGATACATAGATAGATACATAGATATGTTAATCGCGGGTCTTGCCGTCAGAGACGCGTTTACACATCTATTCGGGTTCTTGGGAGTGGAAGGAGTCTGTTAAACAGAGGCCCTATACTTGATTTTCCCAAATCAACTCGCTTAACTCACTCACTCACATAACAGTTTGTTCATCAACTCTGCTAACAGACTTACTAACAGACAACACTCAAAATAGTTCCTTACAGACTTACTATTCTGATTTGCTCACTCACAGAGTATCGACTCTTACATAGATTAAAACTTCTCAGTAATCAATGTACAAAGTGAATGCTACTGTAACGCAGACTTACAAAAAACCACTTACAGAAACAGCGGTTCAATACTTCGCTTAATGTAACATTACCGTAATACAATCTGTAACACCCAGATACAGATAAGTAAACAGAACAGAAAGATACAAAATAACTCAGAGTTCTCAAACACACCACGGAAACTACACAGATATCATCAACCAGACGAACAGTCTGGCGACTCCTTTGGTCGTCACCGAAGCGTCTTTTTTCATTGATTTATATAAAGGTTACAACATCAATCAAGGTTACATCATTTACGCAATGACCTTTCGGTTCGTTAAGAGTCAGATTTTACAATTGCCAATCCGGCGGCTTACACTAGCACGCATGGTGGACTTGAACCTGCAGGTATACAAAAATTATGGTTCATCTACTATTCCTTCTAAATACATAGTTCTGGCTAATCTAAATGTCTGGGCAATTTTCTTTTTCAATGTCTCTAACATCTGTTTCAAAATATTTGGTTCTACGAGCTGAGCATCTGTCCGTACTGAGCTTAACGAAATAACTTGCCTTATTAAACTTTCTACCTGGGTCTACAGAAAAGCTTCCTGTAAATAAAACTCATTCGCCAAAGCTGCATCCCGACTTACTTTCATATCAACAATTTGCTTATCAACTTTGGAGAGTCTTTCTTTCTGTGCATCCAGCTGATTCTCTCTTCTTTCTATCTCTTGATTCTGAAATTGGATTGTTCGATGAAAAGCATCACGCTCTCTTCTGATCCCTGTTATCTCTTTCTGTAATTGAGCTTCCATGATCAATTTGCGTTTAAGAATATTGTTTACTTCAGATAAATCAAAATTGCTTCTCTGGAGTTCTTCATTAGTCTTCTTAACCAAATCGTGCATCTCTTGTCCGCGTTGTACCACTTCATCTAATCGTTGTCTGGTTTCTTCTAACAAATTGCCCAGAGCTATACGTGCATCCTCTTTATCCTGTAGTAATTGCTTTAACTGCTGAATCTCTGCATCATCAACACTTAATAATTCTTCTTTTTCTCGGACTTCTACCAGTGCCGCATCTCGTTGACTGGTAACTGCTTCCTGTTCGGCAAGTCTGGCTTGGAGCTGGTTAATCTGGAAGTGCAGATGATGATTTTCTGCTTTGACCGCATCGATCTCTTCCTGTAGAGGAGTGATGTCTGCTTCAAGGGTATCCACCTTATGTTGTAGTTCCTGACGAATATTCTCTGTAACTTGTCTTAATTGTACCGGAAGCTGCTGGGAAAATTGTATAATCATGCACCCCATGGATTCAAGTTCGGTAAATATGGGAAATGGAGGAAGTGGCTGCTGGGATGAAGAGGCTGTCAAAAGTTGGTGTGAAGAGGGAGGAGAGTAATTTGGTGAGGAAGATGAAGCAGAAGGTTCCTCATGGACAATAGGTGGAACAGGGAGAATGGGGTTAATCGGAGGTTTGGGTGGAGGAGTAGGTTGCAGAGTGTTAGTTTCTAGTACCTATTTGGTGGTTTGTTCGGTAGTATCATCAGGGTTGGCAGCTGCAGACTCCACTGCTTTAATTAGTTCTTCGAAAATTTCCTTAATGATAGGTTGCCCATCTTCTTGCTTTTCTTGTTCGGATTGTCGCTGAGATTCTTCTTGAGAGGAGCTGGCTCCGGATTTGGTGGTCTCATCATGCTCTTGTTGCTACTTTGGAGAGGACTGCGCTGATGAATCATGGTGCATGGAGGTAGCGGTGTCGTGAAAAGTCTCTTCTTCATTGTCATCATCTTCATGTCCGACGACCGATCCCTTTGCTTGGCTATCAAAAGAGCTTATTCTGATGCGCTTCGGGTGGAGGAGCTGAAATAATTCTTCGTCATCCTCTTCATCATCTTCCAATATCTGCACAGATTCTTCATGGTGTAATACCGGACCTCAAGGTGGTGGTTGTGCTGCTTGTATTGATGGAAACAGGAAACTTAATATATGCGGTAATCGTGATCGGGGCATTTCTCCCTTGTTGACCTGTTTAATGATGGAAACGCATTCTCGATGAATGCGGCGGAAATAATATGATGCAAAGTTCACAGGCTCTCTCGCAGCCATATCTATTGCCGAATAGAAAGGGCGAGATATGTCGTATGTATGCTTTTGCAGGTTGAGGATAGCTATTAAAAACTGTAATGCGGATCTTTCAGGCTCAGGGCGACAAAGAATAGCATATTCATTAGAAGAATGCCTAGGAAACAACTGATTCATGGTGGCGATGGGAAGACTAGGTCCATTCTCTCGACCTTGCGGAGAGAGTCTGAATGCATCAGCAAAAGTCTGAAAAGTTATTATGGTACGAGATGGTAAGGAGGTGATTGGCCAACTCTGCTCTGTGGCAGGTGTGGCGGCGATGATTTGGGCATAGAATGGGTGACAATCCACTGAATGCCAAGGCAATTCAACGAAATTTTCCAACCCACGGATGCGCAAGAACTCACCTACATCTGCGGGGAGTTCATCATGGAACGCAGCAAAGTTTGCTAATGCTTCCATGTTGCGCACACACAAGCACAGGAACACAATTGCAGAGGGTATACAGAGAGCACAAGCACGCAAAACACACAGACACAATAGCGATTGATAGTGGAATGAAAAAGGTTAAGTAGATACTTGGCAGCGGGAAGCAATTGAAATTGTTAATCATCGCGCGATGTTGAAATGATAACCTCATAACTTTGGTGTGCATGAATGAGCAGAACGATAATGCAGGGCGGTTGTAGATCATAATTAGGTATGAAACGAGGATATTTACAAACTTATTTTATTAATCACGCAAAACTAAAAAGGAAAAGAAAAGAAAGAAAAGAAAAAATACGCAGGCAACTGCGGAATACTTCAGTGTGAGTTAGGCGCTTGATGATACGGCCGCAACTTTGAACCATTTATCACTTTTGGAAGAGGAATTCCGGTCAAAGTAGCCAACCAAAAAGTTGTTGGGCCCACTTGTTCAGTAATTTGGTAAGGACCAAACCAACGTAACTTGAATTTTCCAGCAGAGCGGTTTGATTTTGCATTATAAAACAGCACAAGTTGCCCTACCGTAAAAACTGGAGTTTTTAAATACCGATCATGTGTACGAGCTTGCCTCAATTGCACTTCTTGAAGAGTCAGAAAACTTTCCCAGCGATGCTCATCTAGTTCTCTGAGTGTCCAACCGAAACGGCAAAGAATTTTCAGGTAACAATTTCTGAGAGATGGCCAAACGTAAGCTTGGTACTACAAGCTCCATTGGTGCAATTGCCTCCATTCCATATGCAAGTTTGAAAGGAGTCAGTCCGGTGGCAACTTTGTAAGTAGTCCGGTATGCCCATAATACTGTAGGTAGTAATTGATCCCATCTTTCTGGTGATTTGACAATCAATTTACAAAGCATACTCAGCAAGGTCTTGTTTGTACTTTCAGCCAAACCATTAGCACGAGGGTAATAAGGAGAACTGAATTTATGCAGAATCTGAAAAGAGTGTGTGAGCACTTTCATTAAATTGTTAACAAAATGTGTGCCTTGATCAATCACGAGTTCTAGAGGTAACCCAAATCGTGGAAATACGTCTTCCATTAAACATTTTGCTACCGAAATAGCTGTAGCGGACCATAAAGCCCAAGCTTCTGCCCACCTGGTAGCATAATCTGTACATGTCAGAATATAACGATTATTACTGAGTATTGTTGTAGGTGTGATTGGTCCAATAAAGTCAAGATCCCATTTCTGAAAAGGCTCCAATGGTAATATAGGTTGGAGAGGGAAAAAATGTCGTTGTAAAGGCTGTCCATTCCGTTGACAATTGTCACATTATTTGATAAACTGAGATACATCTCTGTACATGGTAGGCCACCAAAGCCCACTTTGCAGAATTTTTCGGTGTGTTAAATCTGCTGCAAAATGTCCACCGGAAGGTATTGAATGTGTCAAAGCTATAACTGAGTTTACTTCATGTGGAGGAATACAACGAAGTAAAACTCCAGTGTGATCCATATAATATAATTCTCCAGCAAGCAACCGAAATCGGTGACTGTAAACTGTAATTTTCCTACGCATTGCAGGAGAAGTCTGAGCAGGAAGATATCCATCAGTAAGAAAAGTTAATAACTGATCATAGTAAGTAGATGTCATAGGAGGTTCTGCAGATTCATCAGTAGTTGGGTCAGTAACATAAATTGCAGGTGTGGTGTCATCAACACCGACCGGAGCTTCACCGGAATCCAACCGAGAAAGGAAATCTGCTAATGCATGTGCAGTTCCAGGTCGATGAATCACTTCGTAATCAAATTCTTGTAATAGTAGAACCCAACGCGCTAAATGACCACCTAAATGCTGCTGCCAAACCACATAAACTAGCGCAGCATGATCTACATGAAAGACGAATTTTCGGCCTAATAAATAATGCCGAAATTTCTTTACAGAATATACTAAACCAAGGCATTCTCTTTCAGTTACTGAATAATTTTTTTCTGCAAGAGCAAGTCTTCTACTCGCATAATAAACAAGCCGAAACCACTTATCAGTTTGTTGCATTAAGACACTCCCAATGGTGATATCTGATGCGTCAACAAAAACATGAAATGGACGTTCCCAATCAGGAGGTTGTAGAATTGGAACCTGCGTTAATAAGCCTTTGAGACGATCAAATGTTGTTTGACATTCCTGAGTCCAAACAAACTATCGAGGAGTACTGGTTATTAATCTATTGAGGGGTATTGCCAAATGAGCAAGCCACCGTAAATGTCGACCATGCCACCTGACTTGACCCATGAATCTCATTACTTTTTTCGGTGTAGTAGGTACAGGTGCTTCTAACACAGCTGCAATTTTATCTGGATCAACCTGTATGCCTTGTGCCGACACAATATGGCCAAGCAGCTTACCACATGAAACCACAAACACAGACTTGTTCGGGTTCAGGCAGAGTCTGTATTCACGACACTTCTCAAACCAACACCATAAATGATACAGGTGTGCTACCATCTTACCAAATAAAGAGAAATCATCTAGATATACTTGCATGAAAGAAGTAAGATAGGGGGAGAAGATTTCTTGCATACATCGTTGAAAAATACTAGGAGCATTTCTTAAACCAAACCACATAACTGTACAAGCAAAAACACCCCAATTGGTAATGAACGCTGTTTTTGGTATATCTTCCTCAGCCATTCGAACCTGGTTATAACCACTATAACCATCAAGAAATGAATACATTTCATGCCCAGCCACTCTATCCAGCATTGTATCAAGAAATGGAAGTGGAAATGGATCAGGTACGGTGGCTGCATTCAATTTCCTGTAATCGACACATATTCGGAGCTGCTTGTTTTTCTTTGGTACGATTACAATCGGGGAGATCCATTCAGCATGTTCGACTGGAACAATGAATCCAACTTTTAATAACCTATCAAGCTCTGCCTTTACCTGTGCTGCATAGTTAGGATTCATCCGGTAACTGGGTTGTTTAATTGGTTTTGCTTTCGGTTTAAGTACGACCTGATGCTGATAGAGGCGAGGGTCCAAACCTTTCATGTCACGGTAATCCCATGCAAAAACATCAGAGAACTCACGAATAAGTCGTATCAAATCTGCTTGAAATGCTTCAGACAATCCTTCCTTTATCTTGACAGGTCGTGGATTTACTTCATCTCCTAAATTATATGTGATCAACTGATCTTCGGGAACATAGAATTGATTAGGTTTTCCTGAACCATCAACTGACTGCAAAAGTTGTTGTATATCAACCTCATCCTTGACAATAGTATCTTCTATCTCTACTTGTTCGGTCACAGGCACCACCGTACAAACTATCGGATTCCAGTGATCTACAACAGATTGTAGATCAACAGTCCCTAAGGAGATTAAATCTATGTTATTCTTCAAAAATTCTTCTTCTTCATCATCGGATAAACCATCTAACATGTGGACTGGTTCTGCCACATAAGGTCTAGCATGTAGTTCACAGGACTGAATAGCATCTAATTTTACAACATATTTTTGGTTATTGTCTTTGAAAGTGAGTTCCTGTGCGGACCAATCTTGTATAACCTTGGCTTGTTTCAACCAAGGACGGTCGAAAAGAAGATTATAATCAAGACTAGACTCTGGTAGTTCTAAAACTATGAAAGTCATCTTAAAAGTTGTACCCTGCAAAGTGATTGGGGCATTCCGTACAAGTCCTACTAGGTGGACTCTGGATTGGTCGGCCATTCTAACAAAAACTGGACAGGTTCAATTTCGGTCCAGCCTAACTTTTTACATTCCGTACAAGTCCTACTAGGTGGACTCTGGATTGGTCGGCCATTCTAACAAAAACTGGACAGGTTCAATTTCGGTCCAGCAGTAGCTATGTTTACACCAGATCCGCCATTAATTAATACTTGAGTAATCTTATGATTTTTGTACCATACCGTAATAAAAGGGACCAAATGATCCACCGTAGAGTCAGTTTCCGATTGAACTGTCGTTGTTGCTGGAATGCAGGAAGACGCAGAACTGAACTGCTGTTGGAATTGTTGCCGAACTCCTGGTACTAATGCCAGTAACTGTCCAAGAGGAAGAGTAATGCACGCCTTGGATAGAATTTCCCATGCCTGATCTACTTGCCTTGTACTTTTTACTGATTCTGAAGACGATGCATCGGTTACTGTGATTGACTCTTGCTCCTGCGCGATTTCCTTTGGCAGCGGAACTTGTGTCACCGGAATTGGATCTGGGAACACTGGAGGTTCTGTGGTGGTCCACTGACTAGCTTTGTCATACATTCTTTGTTGCTCACGAATACCTGGTTCAAATACTTCAGCTGCCGGTTGGAGTGTCTTACCGGATCGGGTCTGAACTACTGCAGCTTGTGTTTCTAATGGTGTGATATGAACCATATTTGTCATTGGGTTCTCATGCTCTTTTTTCCTCTGATCATATTCGGCTATATCTTTACACAATCTTCTGATGTGACCAAATTCACCACAAAAATGACAGCGAGGTGATGGCAAGTCATTACCTTCTTGTGATGTTCCTGTCTTCCAACGATTTCCATTATAGTCGGTATTCCTCTGTCCTCTATAATTTCTGTATCCTTGCTGCTGATTATTTCTCCTCTGAGGTGGTACATAGTGGGTGGCAGGCTATCCTGGTTCTTGTATAATTGCATTTACTGTTGCTGTTCCCTGCACTCTGGCATTATAGGCATAGTTTTCGGTGCAATGTCCGTTTGTATTGCAGCTAGCGCAATACATCTGATTAAGTGCACAAGTGGCACTGGTATGCCCTGAATTCTTGCACGTGGTGCAGTACATTTGTCTAGCCGGATCTTCTGCAACATTTTTATTGGATTTTAACCACTCCAAATCTTTGGTAAAACCTCCAACCTTATTCTCGAGCTGTAGGGCCATTGCAATAACCGCATCTAGCGTCATAGCTCCCACACAACGAATGATCATAATCTGTCGGAGCTTCGGAGTCAAACCATTAATAAACCACTGTGTGATGACATCATCTGACAGGTTTGCATGGGCCGGCGGTAGTTGTCTCAAATGAGTTTTGAATAGGGTGGCATATTCCTGCACTGTTTGATTCAGCTTTTGTCTATTGTTTTGCAGGTAATCAAAAATTTCGGTAGGGTTCTTCTTTAGCCGGAATCTCTGCAGAAACGCATCTCTTACTGCTTCATAGGTACCGAAATGGTTGATATCATATTCGGTAAGCCACCTGGCGGCTTCATTAACTAGTGTTGATTGGAATACTATGGCCTTGTACGCCGGATCGGGTGGATGATTAAGTACTGCATAACTAATTTCAAAAGTTCGTACATGAGCATCAGGATCATCACTTGGAAATCCACCGAATTTTGTGTAGGTAACTCCTGTCGGAACCGGACGAGGTGGAAGTAGATGTTGTTGTTGCTGCTGTTGCTGTTGTTGTTGTTGTTGTTGCCCACTCATGGTGCTTGTTGTTGTATTGTTACTATCTCTTGAGTTCCAAGGTTGAATTTCTTGATCGTCGGAATTTGTATCGTCAGCCTGTGCACTCTCCGGCTTGATAATATCGTTCAGTCTCTTTCGGATTTCAGCTTTGAATAAGCTACCTTCCTCCTTGATATCAAATGTAGGGAAGCTTACTGTGAATAGTGGTGACCGGAAGGAAGATTCACCAGGAAATGGTAAACCGTCACCGGGAGACTGTGAACTCTCTGTAAGTGGGACCGAAATATCACTGGAATTTGTCAAAATTTCACCAAAACAAGGTATTTTTTCACCTTCACTGATTTCTTTGGCCAACACGCTTCTATCCTCAGACAAATTTGAATCTTGTCCAGATGCTGTTAAGTTAACTGCATACTGCGTCCTAGTAGACTCTGGAGTTACTATATCTTCGACAGATTGTGCCGAAATTGCACCGAAATCTGCCGAAATTGCACTGTGTTCCACCGGAATGCTACCGGAATCACTACTATTGTTCTTCGCTTCCTTGACAACTGGGTTAAACTTATCTGCGCTTCTAGCTCCTGGAGGCATCCTTAGCAAATTAGGTATCGCCCAATACTGTTTGTTTCTCCTATACTTCGGGTACGTTTCACCGAAACGAGTAACCGGCATATATCACGTTTGCAATACTTTGCATACTACTCGTCGATTCACAATCTATGACCACTTTCTTACAATCAATTTACAACGCTCTGGTGCCACTTTCCGATAATCGCTTTGCAACAATTTGGTGCCACTTTCCCACAGACCGTGTGTTGAAGCTCAAGGTCAAGGACAAAGCATGGAAGCACATCAAAGAAGTGGACATAGAAGAAGAGAGAGCAAGTAGGGAGCTCCAAAAAGTGTATGTCAAATTTTCAGAAGAATCCCCTACAAAAATAGTGATTTTCATCACTAGAAACCATTGTAAATACCATTATCTATTTTTAGTAACTCCATTTTGTTCAAGCCGAGGAGTCCTTGAGCTTGAGGAGTATTAGAAGTACCATCGTACCAATTTTCATAATTTTTAGACTTCGTTTGAGCCCTCAAATAAGCCCTGGAACCTAATTTTTAACTAGGCCGGACACTAGGTCTGGACAGGGCCAAAACTAGTCAAAAAACTATAAAAAGAGCTAGAGAGCTCATTTTTGGGGTTAGCTTGTTAGAGAATAGAACTTTTGTAAGAGAACTCTTTTGCAATCTAAGCTTTCCATTGTTCCTCTCTTTGATCTTACTTTGTGCGCGTGTGTGTGTATGTGTGTGCATGTTTGTGTGCTTTCACTCACGCACTTGTGCTTTCACTTGCTCGTGGTCTTCATACCGGTCCTCACGTCTCCGCGGATTGACAAGTAAAGGAGGTGGTGCTTACGCTTGAGCTACACCAAATTTTGGCGCCGTTGCCGGGGAGAGAGCTTCGAGGACGAGCGTTGTGATGGTAAGATCGAAGATTTGCGACGTTGGAAGGTAAAAAAACTGTCATTTCAGTTCATTTTCTGTTTTTTCCTCTTCATCTTCATCATCATCATCATCTCCACCTTCTTCCATCTTCTTCTTCATAGAAAATTCTTGTTTTTTAGTGCATTTTCACCATCTTCATACCATTTTTCATGCATTATTGTGTGGGAAGGAGTTAGGAGGTGCAAGGGAGAGCAAGCGCTGTATTTTTTCATGATTTTCTGCTCATATGGAGCTCGCCATAGCCGGCGCTCAGAAATTTGAATTTCCTGCCAAAAAACGCGATTCTGTGATGAAAATCGCGATTCTGTGAAAATTCAAAATTTTTTGAAAAATCACGATTTTCAGTTTTCCCGCCTAAAAGTTGGTTGAAAAAAAAATCGCGATTCTGTGTTTTTCTCAAAAAAAAAAAAAAACACGATTCTCTGCTCAAAATCGCGATTCTCACCAATCACGATTTTCAGCAAAAACACGATTTTGTGAAAAAGGCGATTCTGTGAAAACACGATTTTTTGCTCAAAATCGCGATTTACAAAAACACGATTTTGTGCTCAACATCGCGATTTTCATGTGAAAAATACGATTTTCAAAAAACACGATTCTCTGCTCAAAATCGCGATTCTCACCAATCACGATTTTCAGCAAAAAAAAAAAAAAAAAAAAAACAAAAAACAAAAAACACGATTTTGTGAATCACGATTCTCTGAGTCAAAATCGCGATTTTCAAAAACACGATTTTGTGATCAACATCGCGATTCTCTGAAACACGATTTTGTGATCAACATCGCGATTTTCAAAAACACGATTTTGTGATCAACATCGCGATTCTCTGAAACACGATTTTGTGATCAACATCGCGATTTTCAGAAACACGATTTTGTGATCAACATCGCGATTCTCTGAAACACGATTTTGTGATCAACATCGCGATTTTCAGAAACACGATTTTGTGATCAACATCGCGATTCTCTGAAACACGATTTTGTGATCAACATCGCGATTTTCAAAAACACGATTTTGTGATCAACATCGCGATTTTCAAATCACGATTTTCTGCTCAAAATCGCGATTTTCAAAAACACGATTTTGTGCTCAACATCGCGATTTTTTGACTTCACAGCATCGCGATTTTCAGAAAGTTCACAAAATTGCGATTTTCTCCAAAGGTACTGTTTGCTTGTTTTGACCCCCAGGAGTCTGATTTGACATAACTTTCTCATCCAAAGTCCATTTTTTGAGCTCTATAGCTTGTTGGAAAGCTCGTTTCAAATCCTACACGATCTCAACTGTTTTTTTCAAGAATAATGCGTTGATTTTGAGATAGGATAATTTGAAGTTGACCCTCAGGTGGGACTAGGGAACCAAGGGGGCTCTAAAGAATTGTGAACCATACCAAAGGGAAAATTTGGACTCTTGACTAAAGCTTATGAACCTGAGATCTGGTAGACACTTAGGCAAGGATAAACAAAGCATTAGATCTTCTGAGGCTAGTGTCAACCATACATCCAAGTCTTGGGCACAACAACTAAGTGGTCATCTTTTACTCAGATCGGACACAAGTGATTCAGAAATGTCTTTTAGTATGGGAAAACCTGCAGGTGGCTCAGGGACTGCCCATCTACAAACACCGGAAGGTCCCTATAAGACACAGTTGGAATATATTCGGACCAACCAATTAGGTGCTCGCATCTATGAGGATGGTCTGAGGCGATCAGTGGTCCAACTCAAAAATCCAGATCAATCCTTTGGACTTGAACACCCGGTGGTCAAGTTCGAAGAGGGTTCATACATTGATAAGGAAGGAACCATGTATGTGGTTACCAACCAACCAGATAGGACTGATGAGTTTGGAAATATCATTCATGAGAATGAGATAGGAGACCTAGAACAAGGAAACGTAGGACAAGGACCCCAGACTCCTAGAGGTAAGTCAGTTTTGACCCGAGTGATCACTCCGGACTGGATCCCTCAAGACAACAAAAGCATAGAACTATTTTTGAATAGAGAAACAGAGGAAGCCTTTTGGAGGTTCAAGCCAGATCAACCTAGCCAATTGGGCATAGTTATCATCTATGAATTCAAAGATCCTGAGATACCAGGCAAAGTTGTCTACCTGGATAACACATCAGAGAAAATTTTCTTGGTAACGGAACATGATAGACATGCATATACATGGAAGAATGACATGATTTTCCCCCCACCAAGATCCAATGTTTCCCATGGCCTCCAAGGTGTAGGATCATCCCAGGCTCATGAAGCCCAGAGAGAAAGAACTAGAGAGAGACCTGAGGTAAGTTTTGCACACACCGTGGGCAGGAATAGGTCAGGATTTGAAAATGAAAGACCTGAAAGAGAGAGACATCAAGCACATAGGCAACAAAGAGATGAACAGGATTTTCCATTGCCTAGACCCCGGGAGTACCCAAGAACCCTTAAACCCAGTCACGTGATCAAGGCAATGAAGAACTATTTCGATGGGACAGGGGATCCTTATGATCATGTGGCCGAGTACAAACAAGTGCTGAGAGCCGAACAAATCGAGGACTGGTTCACCCAGTACGAGGCATTTGGTTTGACCCTTAAAGGCACTGCCTTAGCTTGGTTTCAACCATTGAGTAGAAGCAGCTATCGCGATATAGGTCAACTGCTAGACGAATTCATTGTAGAATTTTCCAAGAGTGGTATCAGGCATAACACATCGTCCCTGATCCATAGTTTCAAGCAGACACCCCAAGAAACAGTGCGACTAGCAGGTAGAAGGTTCAGACAGTACCTAGAAAGATGCCCTGCTCCAGAGCTACCCACACCAGCCAAACAAGTGGCTTTGTTTTTAGATGGCTTATTGAGCACAAAGTTAAGATCCTATGTATACTTGAAAGATCCTAGATCCATAGAAGAGTGTGTGCGGACGTGCATAGACATAGAAGATAACTTGGGTGAGGAGTTAGGATTGGCCAAACTCTACAAAGATTCGGATAGTTCTACTAGTCATACTTCAAAGATCTCCACAGAAATAGAAGAGATAGCTGAGCAAGTTGCCAAGAAGCTGGGAGTCCAAAATAAACAAACACAGGGAGTCACTTCATTGAATCGGTGCTATACTTGCGAAGGTGACCACATGGCTAACGTATGCCCAATGCAAAACCAAAACATTAGAGAAAGGAATGCTCCATATTGCACTATTGAGAGAAAATACACAAACCACACGGCTCAAGATTGTCCCTACAATAGGCAGGCTGTTAGACAAAATTATCAGCAACCTTACCCACAAGGTAGGTATCAGAATCAATACCAACAGCCATATTACAGACCACAACAGCAATATCAGGTACCATATAGGCCACAACCTGTCTTGGTAAACCAACCACCAGCTCCAGCCAACGTGATTCCAGTCAAGTATGCTGTGGGAGAGGAAAATCCAAATAGAGCTTTGGTGCCACTAACCCCATTGATACCAGATAATGACTCTCATGCTCATAGTTCAGACTACTCCCATGAAGGTAGTCCACATGCTTATTACACAGAGTCACCTGAACATAGTGAGATTTACTCGTATCAATATGAGGCACTGCCTATGGAGCAAAATTGGGAGCCAGAATACTCCAATGTCATGTACACAAATCCTAACCCTAGGCCCCAGTTGAGACAAATGAGACCACAAGCCCCTAGAGGATCTTGTTTCAGATGTCATGGTGACCATTTCATTCGTGACTGTCCCCACCCACCATCTCCGAGTCAAGGACAGGCTATCACAATACAGGCTTTTTGTCCTGATTGTGGCAAAGACCATCTCCCCAGAGATTGTCCAAGAAACCCCTCTAGTGCACCCAAGATTACACCCATTAATGTGGTAGGCTTAGTGGCAGATCCAAGTTCAAGTAGTAGCAATGTGGCTCCTATACAAGCTGTCACTAGAGCACAAGCCTTAAAACAGGATAAACCAGTAGAACAATCAGAGTCGAGTGAATCGGGAGAGCCTAGTAAGAGGAAAACAAGAACATGGAAGGATACCAGAGAGAAGGCCAATCGCAAGTGGAATAAAAAGTTATCGGAACTAGAAGAAAGCTTAAAAGAAGCGAAAACAAAAATAGAAGACATTGCATCTCAAAGCCCCTCGCATGCCGAAACTCCATCCACTCCACCTCATCCCACCCCACCACCCATTGTAAATAGACCGCAACCAGGGTCTGTTCTTGCAGATCCAACCCCAGAAGGCTTGGACATGATGTTCAAGGCCTACCAGGCTCGACTTCAAGAAGGGCCTACAGCGGCAAACCTAGACAAGAGTTACCCTAGAGCAGATTTAGAGATTGAACGGATGAAAATGTGCATGAAAATGGTAGAACAAGCTCAAGCCATACTTGAGACTAGTCAAAAGTTCAATCAGACAAACTCTATCAAATCGGATTTGCATTTCCAGGGCTTACTAGAACGATTAGAGCAGTTGGTAAACAAACCACAAGTTTCTCTACCTCCACAGGCTCAACCAGTTACTGAAAGAGGAAGCTCACCACCAAGGGGAGCTTATGTTCCTAATTCCACGGATGCTGGAATACCTCCTTCTATTCAACAGTACTCTCAAGAGTTCTTGCGGGAAATACAAGAGGAGAAATGGGCCAAGGAGAAGGGTAATTCCCCTCCTATTCCTGAGATTGATGATCTTCATGATCGATTTCCCCAAGACATTCCATCTATTTACGAAGATGAAGCAGAACAAGAAGACGAAAGATTAGATTTTGAATCTAATACCTTAGAAGAACTGCCTCAATTTCCAGGCCCATGGGAATCTGAATCACTCCAGATTAGAGCTCCCACAATACTAGTAAGAAATGAAGACTCAGTGGTCCCAAGGAACACGGATGTCGTGAAGAACACTAAGGTGCAGTGTCATCTCACTGTAGAAGAGTTGCTCAAAGCAAAACCTGAGTTATGGAATCATGTGAAGGATCAGGTCCCAGAACTTGAGTCCAATATGCCAAAAGTAGGCTCTAAGCAAAGGGTACCAGAGATACCTCTAGACAAAATAGGGGACATGTGTGAGGGTGAAGAAGGTAATACTTATCTTCCAATCACCTACCAAGGTTACACAACCAAAGCAATCATAGATTCAGGTGCTGGTGTTGCTATTGCGACCACCTCCTTGTGGAAGCAATGGGGCAAGCCCACATTAAGACCAACTAGAATGAAGCTTCAAATGGCTGATGGTCATTTTGAAAGACCTCTAGGATTGCTAGAAGGGATCACTCTAACCACTTGTGGTGTAGAGTTTGAGCACACATTTGCTATATGTGACTTTGAGAAAAATAATGTCTTTGAGATGATCCTAGGAAGACCCTTCCTACGACAATTGCAAATAGTACAGGATTGGGGAACTAACTCCTTGTACTTACAGCACTTAGGGGTCACCACTAAGGTCAATTTGAAGGATTACACCTTCAGAGATGTACCACCCCTACAGTGGAATTCTATCCACAAAGCAAAAGAAGATTCCATCTCTGTGCATTCTGAAAGTTCACCTGATCCATCATGGCTGCATGAAGATACTCATTTGTGGATGTGCAAGGTTGCAAAGGAAGAGGAAAAACGTTTAAAGGCAAGAGAAGAAGGAACTTCGCTAGGAGATAGACCAGTTAGGGACCCAGCCTACACACCGATGATCTTTCCAGATGAGGAGTTTGAGCCTCATGGCTGGCCAGAAATCTTAGCCACCATGGACATTGCTGTCAATGAGGAACAATGGACACCTCATTGTGATGAGGAGGGTTATGATATCTCAGTGTTCATGTGTCAACCCTTGCTAGAAGAATGTGACCCTAGTGATGTCATAGAAGAAAGAGAATGACGATGATTTGGAGTCTATTGTGATGGATAGTTGCTTTAACTCAGAGCAGCACTATCTAGAAGATATAGGAGTGTTCACCCAGAAAGAAGAAGAACCTCTCACAAGTATTAAAACAGTAAACTCAAAGGATGGAAGTGAGAGTAGTCAAAAGAAAAAGAAAAGAAAAGCAGTGAAACAAGAAAAGGAGGAATCATTGTTTGAAGTACCAGAAAACTTCAAGAAATATGAAGTTGACGACCGCAAAATTCTGGTACGAATGCCTAAGAGAGAGGCCATCATAGGAGAATCATATGATAATAAAGAAAAGACCAAGAAGATTGTAGTGACCATTGAAGAGAACGAAGAGAGATGCACATATATAGGAGATGATCTAAGTGCAAGAGAAGAAATGGAGCTCATAGCTCTATTAAGGGAATATAGGGATGTGTTTGCATGGCACTATAGAGACTTGAAAGGGGTAGATCCAAGAATTTGTTCTCATACTATCCCCATGACTGCTGATGCTAAGCCCACCAAACAGAAGCCCTACACATATAATGATACCTATGCAGCCAAAATCAAAGAAGAAATTGATAGGTTGATTGAGGCTGGATTCATCTATGAGATTGAGCATACCGAATGGGTGTCCCCCATTGTTGTGGTACCCAAGAAGAACGGGAAGTTGCGAGTGTGTATTAACCTTAAAAAAGTTAATGCCGCTACGATTAGAGATAGTTATCCACTTCCAATCACAGAACACCTATTGGAGCGTGTTGCAGGCAAGGAAGTTTATAGCTTCCTTGATGGATTTTCAGGTTACAATCAAGTAGCCATTGCCCCAGAAGATCAACACAAAACAGCTTTTGCTACAGAGTGGGGAATCTTTGCATTTCGGGTGATGCCGTTTGGGCTCACCAATGCACCTGCAACATTCCAAAGGCTCATGTGTCATGTCTTCAAAGAGTTCTTGCGAAAGAGCTTAGAAGTGTATGTGGATGATTTATGTGCTCATTCCCAAGAAAGAAGGGTTCACATCCCTGAACTCAGACAAATCTTCAACAAGTGTAGAGAATATCGAGTGTGTCTGAACCCAGAAAAGTGTATGTTCATGGTGCGTCAAGGTAAAATCCTCGGTCATATTGTTTCTAAGAATGGAATCTCAACGGATGAAGATAAGGTACGAGCCATAGCGGAGCTGCCAAGGCCAAGGAATGTTAAAGAGGTACAAGCCTTTATGGGTCATTGTGGATATTACCGTAGGTTTATCCACATGTACGCGATCATAGCTAGACCCCTTTATGCCTTGTTGTCTAATTTTGAGTGGAACGACGAATGCGAGAATTCTTTCAATGAACTGAAGAAACGTTTGTGCACAGCACCAATACTGACCACTCCTGATTGGAATAAACCATTCCATGTCCATGTGGATGCATCCAATCATGCCATAGGATGTGTGCTGGCACAACCCACAGGTGAAGGGAATTTAGATTTGCCCATAGCATATGCTAGTAGACAACTAAACCCAGCCGAAAGAAATTATACCACAACCGAGCGAGAAGGGTTAGGCATGGTATATGCTGTAAAGAAGTTTAGACACTATTTATTGGCCAACAAGTTCAAGTTCTTCACTGATCATCAAGCTTTGTTATATTTGGTCAATAAACCTTGCAATACTGGACGCTTAGTAAGATGGTTCCTCTTACTAATGGAGTATGACTTTGAAGTTGTTGTCAGGAAAGGTAGAACCCACCTTCGGGCAGATCACCTTTCTCGCATTACTTCAGGAGAGTCACCACAAGGAGTGTCTGATGAACTACCTGATGCTTATCTGTTCAATTTGGAAGTTGTTCCTAAATGGGCAAATAAGTTGGTACCAGTCCTAACCTTCGGCCCTGCAAATAAGAATGTGAAAACATCACAAGAAGAAATTGTAAAATCACAAAAATATCACATATTGGCAGGAAGCATGTACAAACAAGATACTGAGGGTGTATTAGCTTGTTGTGTCGAGGATGATGAACATAGTAGTTGGTTGCAGCAAGCTCATGAGGGATTGCTAGGAAATCACTATTCTAAACAACGAACATTGCAGAATTTGAAACGTTTAGGAGTGTATTGGCCTAGCATGGACAAAGAAATACATGAGTGGATCAAGAATTGTCCAATGTGTAGAGAGAAACCACCAGTGGAGCATGCGACCCTTTATCAAGTATCATTAATTCCAGATTGGAGTACTCCATTGGTAGAGTTTATGAGATCGGGAAGATTACCCAAAGAGGCCAGTCTAGCAAGAAGACGAAATATGGAGCAAGAGGCTCAAGGCTATGCCTTAGTAGGAGAAAACCTATACCGAAGAGGTAAAGATGGTTACTTAAGACTGTGCGTTCATGAATCAGACTATTTAAGGGTCTTAGAGACTGCACACAGTGGTGTTGCAGGTGGACATTTTGGCCCTGACCGAGTGATTAAAACCATTCTATTCTCAGGACTTTGGTGGCCCACTCTTCATATGGATGCACATACCTATGTGAAGAAATGTGACACTTGCCAACGTGCACAATATCCAGTGAGAAAAGACGAGATGCCCTTGAGGCCAATGATGGGAGGACGTGCATTTTCGAAGTGGGGCATAGACTTCATAGGTCCTATTAACCCCCCAGCTAGAAATTCCCATGCAGAGTACATCATTGTAGCCACAGATTACCTTACAAAGTGGGTAGAAGTCAAAGCCACAACAAAGAATGATGCTCAGACTACGGCTAAGTTCTTATTCGAGAATGTGTTCACGAGATATGGACTACCAATAGAGTTGGTGAGCGATAGAGGCACACACTTCTTGAATGAAGTCATTGAAAATCTTCTCCAAGAATTCTTGGTGATACATAAGAAATCCGCCCCCTATCATCCACAAGCCAACGGACAAGCCGAGAGTACCAATAAGATCCTCTGTAACGTATTGACAAAATTGGTAAATAATAAACGCTCTGATTGGGACAAACAACTTCATCATGCTGTTTGGGCTTATCGAGTTGCCTACAAAACGGTACTCAACGCCACCCCATTTCAGATGGTCTTCGGACAGAACGTTGTGCTACCATTAGATTTCTTAATCCCTGCCTTAAAAGTAGCACAAGAGTATGAGTGGAATGGGCATGAATTGTCCTCTAGGATCTTTGATCTCGAACGCTTGGGTGAAACGAGGCTACGAGCGGCAGCAGGCATCTACGCTGCAAAGAAGAGGCAAAAGGCATACTTTGATGCACACATCAAGGATAAGGGATTGAAAGAGGGAGATCTAGTGTTGGTATACACACTAAAACAACATGCCCGTAAGTTGGAAAAAAGAGGTTATGGACCCATGATCATTAATAGAATTTCCACTAGTGGTGCAGTTCAGTTGGCCACTCTAGAAGGAGATATCTTGCCAAACTATATTAGTGGCTGTAGAGTCAAGCTATATCAAGAACCTCTTACTGAGGATATGCTAATGAGACTCAACACTGCGAAGAAGCGAAAAGAAGAAGAGTTAAGAGTGAGAGAAGAAGCACAAGAAGAGGCCAGAGAGCGTATTAGGCAAAATAAGTTAAGGCGATTAGGCCTAGATGTCAACTCAAAAGCCCCAAAATATCACATGGATATGTGTCAAAAGTCAGGCATTGCGACTTCTCAGGTCATTGACCGAAGACCCTTTGTGACCATAGAGATAGGACAAGGGAAGGGTGCAAGGACGGTGAAAGCATTGATTGACTCAGGTGCAGCAAGTAGTGCAGTTAAACTTTCCTACTGCCAAGACTTGGGGTTGAACATCAATCCCATAGAAGCTTATCTCATAGGATTGGGAGGTGTGGAAACCCCTTGTTTGGGCGAGGTGGAACTTCCCATCTACCTTCAAGATGTTCCAATGAAAGTCAAAGCGCTAGTATGTCAAGATGAGAACCTTACAGAACCACTTGTCTTGGGTCAAGATTGGATCTATGACCATGCAGTTAACTTAAACCTAAGAAGTCAAATTCTTCAAGTTTGGGTACATGAACAATGCATTACATTAGAATTAGAGAACTGCATGCTCCTAGATCATGGCACCACACACTCTCTTAGTTCTTCCAAGACTAATCATATGAAAGAAGATGTTGTATGTGTCCAAAGCTCTATGATGCAGAAGGAGTCAATCGTGGAAGACCAGGTTCGAAGGCGGGTGGATCTTTCTTCTTCTCCAAAGACTCAAGTAGCCACAGTAGTGAGCCCACCACACAAGCAAACACAACCGTTCACGACAACTGCTACATCAAATAGAAAGACACCATTCGATAAAAAAGCGGTTCCGGGCATGAAGCAGATCTGGGTACGCAAAGGAGAGCAACCACCAGCCTTACCCCCACAAATCCCATCCATGCACACTAACCAAGCCAGAAGACGAAGGAAGCAGCTCAGACAAGCTCCGTCACAAGATATCCAACAAGTTTGGGTGCCTAAGAAGTTAGCTGCAGCTCAACAAGGGCAATTACAGATGTGGGTACCTAAGAAGATCCTACACCCACAACAACCTTTGTTCTCCCACATGCAAAAGGTTTCAACAAAGAGGCCAAAAAGAGAAAAGGGTAAGAACCACGTACAGAGACCAAAGGAAGATCAAATCAGCTCTTCAACATTAGTAGGAAGACATGCAAAAAGGATATGGGTTTGGAAGCCAAAAGTGCAAGTAGCCTCCACCGAACCAAAGCATCAACCACACTGGATACCACAGTTCAGAAAGCATCCAAAGAGAAAGACGCCTGAAGTGACCTCTACAGTGCCAAATGATGTTCTAAAATGGACTCCAATAAGGAGGATTACATCAGTTCGAGACTCAATGGATACCTCCACTAAGGCCGGCATCAACCTCCACAAATAACATCGAAAGCCTCGAACGAGCAACAACCATGTGCTCCTTGCACAACCCTATCTTTTGCACCATTTAGGTCATGCATTTCCAAAGTATGCATTAATATAGGGCCACATTACACGGACGTGCATAGACACACTTGAGAATCCCATGCACAAGAGCACAGTGACATATGTCGAACAATTCTATTGATACTAACTTTTGTGTTCTTGTTTTGTGATATCCTGTTCCTCAAAAAAAAAAAAAAAAAAAAAAAAAAAAAAAAAAAAAAGAGAGAGAGAGAAGTGGGAGAGAGCTTGTTCCCAGTGTGTCTCGGCCAGCAGTGAGATTATTGCTGCCTTATCTGGTAGAGGACAAGCATTTGGCATGAACATGGCATCTACAGCTATGATTTTCTCTTACCATGGTAGGAATGAAGAGCTTGAAGGTCCGCAACTTGCGTGATGCTTAACTACTTCATGTACCAGAGCATCCAAGGAGATATCTGCAAAAGGTAGTTCTAGAGGAGAAGACTCCTGCATATAGTGAGCTAAAGAGTATATGTGAAACACAGCTTGGTGTAGTTATCCGATGTTGCTTGCCAAGGAATATAAAGCAATTCAATTCTCAGTATTTCCTGAACCAGTATGGAACAGTAGCACTGGTGAATGGTCTATGTCAATCAGCATGGTAATCTCTTAGAAACCGGCACGTGTCCAATATTCCTCTGAGTGTCAATATAGGGAAGTGAACGTGCATGAGCCCAAGCTCAGAAATGCACATTGTTAGTGACAAATGTTGCTTTGAAAAGAGGAGAGGGGATCCACCACTCAAAAGATCTCATCAGTGGACAATCAACATGGACATTCATCAACAAGGTTCCATCCCAAAGGCCGAGTGTACCACACGAAGAGGCAAACATCCATCAACCTTCGCCATGGTAAGTATCTTTACTCTGGAAACACCATAACCATGATAGTTTAGGAAACCTCTTCGTCAGCATACCCTTGAGCACTTAGCTCAAGACCCGCAATTTTTGCACCATACTTCTTCCAATGCATTTTCCAAGTAAGCATGCGTAGGGCTACATTACAAGGCCGTGCACAAGGCACATACTTTTTTCAACCCATGCACGAACACACTTACCCATCACTCAATATGGGTTATGAGTACTTGGCTTGACTACTATGAAGATCAACTTTGGAAGATCTAGAAAACATCAACGGAGACTCACAACGACACAGTCATGCTGGAATACAAGGCAGAAGCACATACCAAGAGACTACAACCTGCAAAGACTCACAGTGATAGATGAAGAACGTCGGACGACTTGTGTTCATACAGAAGGGACACTCCCTCTCAAGGCACTACTTGGAACAATCACTACAACAAGGGTCTGTCAGGGACGACAGACTCGAGAGGGGGGGGAGTGTTGAAGCTCAAGGTCAAGGACAAAGCATGGAAGCACATCAAAGAAGTGGACATAGAAGAAGAGAGAGCAAGTAGGGAGCTCCAAAAAGTGTATGTCAAATTTTCAGAAGAATCCCCTACAAAAATAGTGATTTTCATCACTAGAAACCATTGTAAATACCATTATCTATTTTTAGTAACTCCATTTTGTTCAAGCCGAGGAGTCCTTGAGCTTGAGGAGTATTAGAAGTACCATCGTACCAATTTTCATAATTTTTAGACTTCGTTTGAGCCCTCAAATAAGCCCTGGAACCTAATTTTTAACTAGGCCGGACACTAGGTCTGGACAGGGCCAAAACTAGTCAAAAAACTATAAAAAGAGCTAGAGAGCTCATTTTTGGGGTTAGCTTGTTAGAGAATAGAACTTTTGTAAGAGAACTCTTTTGCAATCTAAGCTTTCCATTGTTCCTCTCTTTGATCTTACTTTGTGCGCGTGTGTGTGTATGTGTGTGCATGTTTGTGTGCTTTCACTCACGCACTTGTGCTTTCACTTGCTCGTGGTCTTCATACCGGTCCTCACGTCTCCGCGGATTGACAAGTAAAGGAGGTGGTGCTTACGCTTGAGCTACACCGTGCCAGTGTTAATCGCGGCTCTTGCCGTCAGAGACGCGTTTACACATCTATTTCGGTTCTT
>CM035410.1:13732246-13737246 GCA_020310875.1 Ceratopteris richardii
AATAATAACACATAGGACTAGGTTTCTATGGTTCTTGCTTCTCATAAATATATCCTTCAAGGGGTCCAAGCCAAATCTTCCAAGGTTCCAAGCCAATGTGTGAAGGCTTGAAATGCACCAACAGCTCCCCCTCAAGACAAACACTTTGGCTTAAGTCTTCATCTTCAATCTTCAATTACTTCCTGCAATCCAATCATAGATTTGAATCTGCATAACTTGCTTCCATCCAATGCTTTAGTGAGTAAATCTGCACATTGCATATTGGTAGACACATAAGTCAATTGAATCTCTTTGCTAAGTAACTTCTCCCTCACATAGTGGTAATGAACCTCTATGTGTTTGGTTCTAGCATGATATATTGGATTAGCTGCAAGGTGAAGAGAGCTAGTATTATCTCCAAAGATGATTGGTGGTCTAGTGTATAGACCTAACTCTGTATACAAGAGCTTCAACCAGATAGCTTCTTGGGTGGCATTGGCAAGCCCTCTATACTCTGCTTCAGTGGATGACAATGCCACTGTAGGTTGTTTCTTGGCTGACCAAGAAATAGGCTTATCTCCTGCAAAACAAATGTATCCTGAGGTGCTTCTCCTATCATCCTTGCATCCTGCCCAATCTGCATCTGAGTAAACTTTAATGTCAATATCTGATGTATAAGGAAAGTACAAACCATGACTTTGAGTTCCCTTCAGATACTTCAAGATCTTCTTTGCTGCCTCTAGGTGAGGTACCCTTGGTTTGTGCATGAATTGACTAAGCACACTAACTTCATATGCTATGTCAATTCTTGTCAAGGTAGCATAGTTCAAACTACCTACTATACTTTGGTATCCTGTGATGTCTTGGACTTCTTCTCCTTCATGAGCACTTAGCTTTAGGTTGACCTCCATTGGAGTAGTAGATACTTTAGCATCCTGCAAGCCAAACTTCTTGACCATATCCTGCACATACTTCTTTTGAGTGATATATATACCTGAGTTGGTGTAGACTAACTCAAGACCTAAGAAGTACTTCAATAATCCAAGATCACTAATCTTGAATTCTTTCATCATCTGTCCTTTGATGTGCCTAATCCCATTGACATCATTACCTGTAATGATGATGTCATCAACATAAACACATAAGTAGATTACCTCTGTACTACTTCTCTTTATGAATAGGGAAGTGTCTGCTTTACTCATCACAAATCCTTGGTCTTGGAGATAGGTTGTCAACCTGTAATTCCATGCTCTAGGTGCCTGCTTCAAACCATATAGAGCCTTCTTCAATTTACAAACATAATTTACCTTCTTGGGGTCTTCATAGCCAGGTGGTTGTGACATGTAGACTTCTTCAGATATCCATCCATTCAAGAAAGCATTCTTGACATCTAATTGGTACATGTTCCAATTCTTGGATGCAGCTACACTCACCAATATTCTGATAGTTGGCATCTTGGCCACAGGAGAAAATGTCTCCTCATAATCAATGCCTTGGGTTTGTGCAAAACCCTTGGCTACCAACCTAGCTTTGTACCTGTTTATTGTTCCATCTGAATTCTTCTTTAGTTTGTAGATCCATCTGGATCCTATTACCTTCATAGAATCTTTCTTGGGTACCAAGTCCCAAGTATCACTTTCCTTGAGAGCTTCCATCTCTTCATCCATGGCTTCTTTCCATTCTGGTTTGGTAATTGCTTCTTCATAAGTACCTGGTTCTTCATTCAACAAGTCCTTTGCAAGATATACAGAATGTTTAGTTACAAGTGATGTGTCATACCCAAATCTGATAGGCTTCTTCTTTTCTCTTTGAGATCTCCTCATTGCTTGGGTTGAGGATTCTGGTTTATCTTCTAGTTGCTTCATCTTCATTTTCCCTTTGGATTTCCAAGCCTTGAACTCCTCAAGATTTATTGTATCATCCTCATCTGAGCTTGAATCATCTTTCTGAATTGATTCCTCCTTGGTGAGCTTTGGGAAATCCTCTTCCATGTCATAAGGTAGACTAACTTTCCTGCATTCATTCTCATACCATGAGTCATTCTCATCAAAGATGACATCTCTGCTTACCTTGAAGCCTTTGTTTGTTGGGTTGTAGAATCTGTATCCCTTTTGGTTCAAATCATAACCAATGAAGATACATTTTTCAGCTTTAGGATCTAGCTTTCCCCTTACCTGTGAGGGAATATGCACATATGCTACACAACCAAAGATTTTGCAATGATCCAGAGAAGGTCTCTTACCATGCCAAGCTTCATATGGTGTCATGCCATCAAGTGATTTGGATGGCAAGCTGTTGATAAGATAGGTGGCAGTGGATACACTCTCTGCCCAAAGATAATTTGGTAATTTTTTTTCATTAAGCATAGACCTAGCTGTTTCTACTATGAGTCTATTCCTTCTTTCAGCTACCCCATTTTGTTCAGGTGAGTACCTTGTAGTAATCTCCCTTTTGATGCCTCTTTCCTGCAAGAAATCTTCAAACTCATTGGAGAAGTATTCTCCTCCACCATCTGACCTTAACCTCTTCAAGCTTCTTCCTGTTTGATTTTCAACAAGTGCAAGATACCTCTTGAAACAATTAAACACTTCATCTTTATGCTTCATAAAGTATAAAATGGTCCATCTGCTATAATCATCAATGAAGGACACATAATACCTTGAACCTGAAATGGAAGGGTCCTTGCTAGGTCCCCAAACATCTGTGTGTACCAAGTCTAGGTAGTCTTCATGCATGAAACCTTTCCTTGAATAGGGTAACCTGTGAGACTTACCAAATTGACATGATCCACACTTGTAAATCATGTGTTGCTTGGACACATTAGGTATCCCAAGCACACATTGATCTCTGCACATTTGTTTTAGGGTTCTTTCACCTATGTGCCCTAATCTCTTGTGCCACATTTCTAACTCTGAAAGTGTCTGATCCTTGTAATTATACAAAGCAATGTTCTTGGTGTCTTCTAGCTCAAAAGTAAACAATCTACCTGATTTCTCCCCTTTGGCTATCCTTCTGAATCCATGTCTTGGGTCCTCCACATATGCTCCATGTTGTGTGAATCTGACCTGCAAACCTTTCTCCACAATCTGACCAACACTCATTAGATTCTTGGTGATGGTTGGTACATAGAGTACCCTGCTCAATAGATTCTGGTTACCATCACATGTCTTCACATTTCCAATCTTAACAACAGAATGTTTAGTGTCATCACCTGTTTGTACCTGATGTTTGCCCTTGGGTTCTTCCAAATCAGAAAGTAGTGCCACATTGCCAGCTACATGGTTAGAACATCCTGAGTCAATATAAAATAAATGATCATCATTTGTACCTGCCTTGGAGGTCATATTCATGATCAATAGGGAGTCATCTTTCTCCTCTGTGTAATTGTTGTAGTCTCTCCTATTTCTGAATCCACCTTGGTAGTTACCATTGTGGTTGTGGTTGTAATTGTTGTTGTATTGATTGTTGTATCCATTGTAGCTTTGATGTTGGTTGAATCTGTCTCTCCCTTGAGAGTATCCACCTCTTGAGTAGCCTCTTCCTCTCTGATTCTTGTAGTTCTTGTAGCATTCATCTGTGGTATGATTGGACAATCCACAAATGTTGCATGGTGATGAGTTGTAGGGTCTCCCCCTACCTGACTTACCTCCTCTGCCTCTTCCTCTAGATGATCTACCTCTCCCTGCATAATTAGCTTGAGAGGTAGAGCCTTCTTCATCCTGTTTCTTCCCTTTACCTTTATCCTTAACTTTCTTATCAGTATAGAGAGCAGAGGGGTTATTACCTTTTGATTGATCTCCTGCCTTTGTAAACTTTGCTTCATGTGTAAATAGTTGGCCCATGAGTGTTGTGAGATCTGGGATATGCATGTCCATATAGAGGTCCATTGCAGTGGTGAAACTTTCCCACTTATCATCTGCCTTGAGTCCATTTGTTACTTGCCTGACTATTTGCTCCTCTTCAATCTCCTCTCCAATGCTTGCTAATTGGTCTGCCACATCTTTAATCTTAGTCACATACTCTGAGACTGATTGCTTGGGCTTCTTCCTAAGGGTTGTGAACTCAATCCACAGTTGATTCTTCCTGGCCCTTGTGTTGGAAGAAAAATAGTTTGACAAGGTTTCCCAAGTCTCTTGGGAAGTCTTACAATTCCTTACATGAGGTAAAAGAAAGTCAGATATAGAGTTTAGAAGGTAAGACCTTGCCAAAGCATCCTTTGCACACCATTGGTTGAGTCTCTCATGTTCATCCTTTGTTGGTAGTCCTCTAGTCTTGAATGAGGGCAACTCCTCATCTCCTGAAATGTATCCAAATAAACTTCTGCCTTGTAGATAGGTCTTCATTCTCAATGACCAAACTTGGTAGTTGTTCCTGTCCAATTTGTCAATGAATGAAGGGAATCCATCACCCATGTTTACCTTCTTTGCTCTGATACCACTGTTGGGAGTGATGGTTGGATGCACTCAAGAAATGAGTTGATGCTGCTATACCTGCTTCACACCAGCCCTCCTTTGATTCTAGAAATGCTTAGTACACACCTTGAGCTTCCAAATGATACCAAGAAACCATATATGTACTTTGCAAATGATTTGTCAAATGATTAAACCAAAACAGATAACTTGGTTCCTTCACAAATCCAAAAAACTTGCTATTTTTGTAATGATACCTGCTCAGTGTTATGCTCAGTGTGTCCAGCACACTTACAATTGAAACAATTCCTTTTGGGAGAATTAAAGTACCTTAATAAGCTACCATTTGTGAGTGGAATGGAAGGAAATGATAAACCACATCCAGAGAAATTGATTTAGCAAACTTAGGATCACTCCCGACTTTTTAGGAGTTGTGCATAACAATACCAGTGACTACTTCGAAAGCGATTTCTCCCAAAAAGCTGAATGAAATCTTCTGAAATTTTGTATGCTTGTAGAAGACCTTGATCTGGTTCCAACAAGCTCTTAAGCTCTTGATTTCGTTCAGTAGATCCTGAGATATGCTCCTCCGAAAATGACAGACTTGGAGTA
>CM035410.1:13747246-13749746 GCA_020310875.1 Ceratopteris richardii
ATCAGAAATGTATCCATTCAGAAATGCGTTCTTTATATCTAGTTGACTTAGCTTCTATCCTTTCGATGTTGCTACAGCAATCATTGTCCTTATGGTTGACATCCTTGCCACCGGACTAAACGTCTCATCATAATCTATGCCATGCGTCTGGGCATAGCCTTTGACCACCAGCCTCGCTTTGTATCTGGCTATCCTTCCATCTGCAAATTTCTTTATTTTGAAAACCCATTTATTTCCGATTACTTTCTTACCATTTGGTTTCGGAACAAGTTCCCATGTCTTGTTCTCCTCCAGTGCGCTTATTTCTTCTTCCATTGCTTCTTCCCATTGCTTCTTGTCTTTTGCTTCATCATAGCTCTGTGGTTCTTCATCATCTTTGACCATATATGCATAGTCTTTCTGAGTTATGTATGACGTATCATACGAGTACCTTTCTGGTTGTCTTCTATTCCTGTTTGACCTTCTTGGTTCAAACTCTTCATATGTATCTGAATGCACTTCTTCATTATCTTCATTTCTCATACCTGATCCGTTCCTGGACGTACTTGCCTGCATATGATTTTCATCTCTGTTTACCTGAACAATTGATTTCCCTTTCTCTCTTTTCCTTATTTCTTCTTCAAATTCTTCAGTCGTATGACTTTGATCTGCATACCAACTTTTCTGTTCATCAAATGTAACATCTCTAGAAACAATAAACTGTTTCGTTAGAGGACTCCATAAGCTATAACCCATCTGTTTTTCATCGTATCCAACGAACACATATTTCTCTGCTTTTGGTTCAAGCTTATGTCTGAGTTGTGACGGTACATAAGCATACGCTACTGATCCAAACACTTTGCAGTGATCAAGTGTTGGCTTCTTTCCCCACCATGCTTCATAAGGGGTCATTCCTTCCAATGTTGTACATGGTAATCTGTTTACCAAATACATAGCTGTGTTTACAGCTTCAGCCCAAAGATAATTTGGACAATCTTTTTCATTTAGCATGGCTCGTGCAAATTCAACTAGAACTCGGTTCCTTCTTTCTGCTACTCCATTTTGTTGTGGTGTATATCTACAGGTTATTTCTCTCTTAATACCTGCATTCCAAAGATAGTCATTGAATTCTCTGGAGAAGTATTCTCCCCCTCCATCAGACCTCAGTCTTTTAAGTTTTCGTCCGGTAAGTCTTTCAGCATATGCATGAAAATGCCTGAAAGCTCCAAATACTTCTGATTTCTCTTTCAAAACATAAAGAGTTATCCACCTTGTTGCATCTTCAATGAATAAAACATAGTACCTTGATCCGCTGATTGATCCTTCTTTCGTTGGCCCCCATACATCTGTATGAATAAGCTCGAGTACTTCATCATGTTTGAATCCTTTCTTCTGGAAAGGTAACCTGTGGGCTTTTCCCAACTGACATGCTTCACACTTGTGAATCATATGTTGATTCTGTATATTTGGTAATCCCAATACTGACTGATTCGTTATCATAGCTTTAATTCCTTTTTCATTGAAATGACCCAATCTCTTATGCCATAAATCAAGTTCTGTAATTACCTTTTCTCCATGTGTGAGCAACGTTTGGCCAATGTTCCCTTGTACTCTTAAAGTAAAGAGTCTTCCTTCTTTCTTTCCAGAAACGATCTAGTTATATCCGTTCTCGGGATCTTCTACAAATACACCTTTATTTGTAAATCTGACCTGAAAACCTTTCTCAACTATCTGTCCCACGCTAATCAAATTTTTCGGTATTGTTGGAACATACAAAACATTGGTTAGCAAATCTGCTCCATTCTTGCATTTCACTTTTCCAATTGAGTGTACGCTATGTCTCGTATTGTCACCTGTTTGAACAGTGTGACTAGAACTACCTTTTTCTAGTTCTGACATTAGTTCTATATTTCCTGACAAGTGATTAGAACATCCAGAGTCAATGTAGAATACCTTTAGATCTTCATTTTTTGATGTGCTGATAGAGTTCATCATCAACGATGTATGACTTTCATTCTGCGTGTCGTTTGCGTAGTTGTTGTAGGTGGTGTTGTAGGATTGATTCTGTCCCCAACTTCTTACTCCACCTCTACCATAGCCTCCTCTTTGATTTTGTCTTCCTCTTTGATATCTTCCGCTTCTGCCTCTGCTATTACTGTTTTGATTTTGATTTGATCCTTGTTGATTGTGCCAACAGTCATGAGCCAGATGATTACTTAGTCCACAAATCCAGCAAGCTTTCTTGTTGGTATTCTGGCTACTTCTTCCTCTTCCAAAGCCTCTTGCTCTTCCTCTGCTAGTGCCTTTACCTCTTGCGTAATAGGCCTGAGAACTCGACTCTTCTTCGTCTTTTGTCTTACCTTTGTCTTTCTTTTTGTTCTTCATGTACATTGCAGAGCTTTGTCCTTTATCTGCATCTCCTTTCAGGTCTTTCTCATATGTGAGCATCAAACCAAGCAACTGATTTAAATCTGGCACAAAATGATTTAGAGAAAGTTCAGTTGATAGTAAGAAAGGTTTC
>CM035410.1:13754746-13769746 GCA_020310875.1 Ceratopteris richardii
GCTTGGTCATTAAGCATGAAGACCTATCTACAAGGGAGAAGCTTGTATGGATACATATCAGGAGATGAGGAGTTGCCCTCATTCAAAACCAGAGGCCTACCTACAAAGGATGAACATGAGAGACTCAACCAATGGTGTGCTAAAGATGCTTTGGCAAGGTCATATCTTCTAAACTCTATCTCTGATTTCCTTCTACCTCATGTTAGGAACTGTAAGACTTCCCAAGAGACTTGGGAAACCTTGTCAACATACTTCTCATCAAGCACAAGGGCCAGAAAGAATCAGCTATGGATTGAGTTTACAACTCTTAGGAAGCAATCAAAACAATGTGTCTCAGATTTTGTCACCAAAGTCAAAGACATTGCAGATCAACTTGCAAGTGTTGGAGAAGAAATTGAAGAAGAGCAAATAGTCAGACAAGTGATCAATGGACTCAAAGCAGATGACAAGTGGGAGAGCTTTACCACTGCAATGGACTTATACATGGACATCCAAGCACCTGATCTAACAACTCTGATTGGACAACTATTCACACATGAAGCAAAGATCACAAAGAATGGAGAGCAATCAAAAGGTAACAATCCCTCTGCCCTATATACAGATAAGAAGTATAAAGACAAGGGTAAAAGCAAGAAGGTTGATGAAGAAGGATCCACCTCCCAAGCAAACTATGCAGGGAGAGGTAGATCATCTAGAGGTAGGGGCAGAGGAGGTAAGTCAGGTAGGGGGAGACCCTATAATCAATCTCCATGCAATATTTGTGGCTTGTCTAACCATACTACAGATGAATGCTACAAGAATTACAAGAACCAAAGAGGAAGAGGTCACCAAAGAGGAGGATACTCCCAAGGCAGAGGCAGATTCAATCAATCTCAAGGCTATCATGGCTACAACATAATTACAACAATAACTACAACAATAGTTACAATCACAATGGCAATTATCAAGGAGGATACAGGAACAGAAAGGATTACAACAATTATGCAGAGGATCAAGATGATTCCTTGTTGATTATGAACATGACATCTAAATCAGGTATCAATGATGATCATTTGTTCTATATTGATTCAGGTTGCTCTAACCATGTAGCTGGGAATGTTGCCTTACTCTCTCATTTGGAAGAACCTAAAGGCAAGCACCAAGTGCAGACAGGTGATGACACTAAACATTCAGTGGTTAAAGTAGGTAATGTCAAAACAAGTGATGGTAATCAAAATTTGCTAAGCAGAGTATTGTATGTCCCAACAATCACCAAGAATCTGATGAGTGTAGGTCAGATTGTTGAAAAAGGTCTACAGGTCAGGTTCACTCAACATGGTGCATATGTGGAGGATCCAAGACATGGATTCAGAAGGATAGCCAAGGGAGAGAAATCAGGTAGACTATTTACTTTTGAACTTGAGGATACTAAGAACATTGCCTTGTACAACTATAAGGACCAAACCCTATCAGAATTGGAGATGTGGCACAAGAGATTAGGTCACATTGGAGAGAGGACCATAAAGCAAATGAGTAGAGATCAATGTGTGCTTGGGATACCTAATGTATCCAAGCAACACATGATATACAAGTGTGGAGCTTGTCAGTTTGGTAAGTCACACAGATTGCCATATACAAAAAAGGGTTTTATGCATGAAGACTACTTGGAATTGGTCCATACAGATGTTTGGGGACCAAGCAAGGAGCCATCCATATCTGGATCAAGGTACTATGTATCTTTTATAGATGACTATAGCAGATGGACTGTCTTGTACTTCATGAAACATAAAGATGAAGTATTTAATTGTTTCAAAAGGTATCTTGCATTAGTAGAGAATCAAACAGGTAGACATTTGAAGAGGTTAAGGTCTGATGGTGGTGGAGAATACTTCTCCAATGACTTTGAAGACTTCTTGCAGGAAAGAGGCATCAAGAGGGAGATTACCACAAGGTACTCACCTGAACAAAATGGGGTAGCTGAAAGAAGGAATAGACTCATTGTGGAGACTGTAAGACAATAGTTACGCAATATAACACAGGAGCAATAGCAGAGAAGATAACAGATATAGGAGAATCTCAACAATTTTCTACTAGCAACAAGTACAAAGATGATGGCGTTGTCCACCCGTGCGCTCTCAAGGTAGAGCTTAAATGGTGATCTAGACAACTCTAGATAGGGAGATACAAGGTAGAGGTATGCTGGCTCAACTCGGTGTCTTAGGTAGTGCAGAAGTCATGTATATATAGGATCATGGGTGGCCTGCCATGGACGGCAATACATGGGCGGCAGAGCGTGGGCGGCCACCGCCCGCGTAATTGCCATACACGGCTTAGACTGGTTGAACCGACCTAACAAATATAAATGTTTTCTGACTCCGACAGGGAATATTCCATGGAATATTCCCTTTACCGTCGCGCCGGGGGCGCTGCCCCCGGACCCCCACCAGGCCAGGGGGCCCGCTGGCCCCCTTGGACCCCCCAGCCGGGGCTGCTCACCGCTGCCCCGGACCCCACAATTGGGGACCCTGGTAACTCCCTTTCCTTATAATATCTTACATGGTCCAATATGACCTTCATCCAACATTCAAGTTGGGATTCCCATCAATTGGGTAATGCACGCTTGGCTTCTCCTCATAAAGGGGGCCTTACAAAATGTGCATACAATCATGAGGGGTAGACATTGATCATATACTAACACCCCCCCTCAATGTTTACCGATGATAAATCAAGTAGGTCTCGGTCCTATGCCCATCTGTTGAAGATGCTTGTTGAGCTGCTCTCTTCCAAGTGCTTTAGTGAATATGTCAGCACAATTTGCCTCTGTTGGGCAATATTCTAGCTCCACAATTTCATCTTCAATTAGCTCACGAATGTAATGGTACTGTACTTCTATGTGCTTGGTGCGAGCATGAAATACTGGGTTCTTTGCAATAGCCATACAGCTTTGATTATCACACTTGAGTACAGTTGGCATATTTGATGGAAAGCCTAGATCTGCAAGAATTCTCCTTAACCAGACTGCCTCACAAGAAGCAAAACAAGCTGCTTTGTACTCTGCTTCAGTGGAGGAGAGTGCGAGAGTTGGTTGCTTCCTACTTACCCAAGAAAATATTCCTGAACCAAGTGAGAAACAATATCCAGAAACTGATTTTCTAGAATCACAATCTCCAGCCCAATCTGAATCACAATATCCTTGGAGTGTATCACCTCTGGTATACAAAATACCAAAATCCAAGGTTCCTGCAATGTACCTTAGAATTCGCATTCCAGCATTCCAGTGACTCTCCTTAGGTTTGTTGGAAAACCTGCTTAACACTCCAACAGCATAGCAAATGTCTGGTCTAGTGTTGCACAGAAAAATAAGACTTCCAACGAGCTTCCTATACTTCTTAGCATCTACATCAGGCATGTTATCATCCATAGATAGCTTATGATTTACCTCCATAGGTGTGCTAGTTGGTTTGCAGTCCATCATTCCAAATGCCTTGAGAATTTCTTTGGAATATTTTTGTTGTGAGATGAAAATGCCATCCTTCCTTTGCCATACTTCAATTCCCAGACAAAAATGGAGTAGACCTAAGTCTGTCATTTCAAACTCAGTTCCCAAGCTGATCCGAGTTTGATTGATGAGTTCCTGATGATCTCCTGTAATGATCAAATCATCTACATATACAATGACAACAACTAGCTTGCTATCCCTTTTCGTTACATACAAGTTAGCATCAGAAGTACTTCTTTCAAAACCCATATTTTTGAAAAAATGATCAATTTCTTTGGTACCAAGCCCGTGGAGCTTGCTTAAGTCCATACAAAGCTTTCTTCAACCTGCAAACTTTATTTTCTGAATTGGGCACCTCAAAACCTGGTGGTTGAGATACATATACCTCCTCCTTGAGGTGACCATTCAAAAATGCAGATTTGACATCCATCTGGAAAATAGGCCAAGACTTTTGTGCAGCTATTGCAAGTACCGTCCGAATAGTTGTCATGCGTGCTGTTGGTGCAAAAGTTTCTTGAACATCAAATCCTTCAATCTGTGAAAAACCCTGTGCAACTAATCGTGCCTTATACTTTTCTAATGTTCCATCAGCTTTATACTTAGCTTTCCAAATCCATTTAGTACCTATTACCTTCTTCTTTGGCGGCAAGTCGACTAGATCCCATGTATCATTTTTGAGTATACTATCATACTCAGACTGCATTGCCGCTCTCCAATCTGGATCATCAATGGCTTCTTCAATGGTGGTAGGTTCCTTTATCGAACCCATGATATCTGCCATTAGAGCCATGTTAACAATGTGTTCTGAGGCTCTTCTTTGCTCCTCTATTCTCTTTGATCTTCGTAATCCATCCGATGATGATTCTGGTGCATCTACATGTGGATTGTGATCATCAAAGAGCTGTTGTGCCCACTTCGGTAGTGGCTTACGCTGTGCAGCTACAATTGGTTGGCTTTTTATTGAGGAAATTTCTCCATCAAATGTTTCCTCCTCCTCAACTTTAACCTGTCTTTTGATAGGCACAAGGTGAGATATTTCTCCGTTTGATGAGATAGTAGATTTACCTTTATCTTCTACTAAGTGTGGTCGTTCATCAAACACCACATCTCGGCTGACAAAAATCTTCCTTGCCTCAGGATCCCATAACCTGTATGCTTTAGACTCTTCACTATATCCTAGGAAGACACACTTTTTGCTTTTTGAATCCAACTTTGATCTTGTTGAATCAGGAATATGTGCATAACAGAAACAACCAAAAATTCTGAAATGCAAAACTGAAGGCTTTTTACCAGAATATGCTTCTTGAGGAGTCATCCCCTTCAGAGCTTTTGTGTAGCTTCGATTGAGGATGTAGACTGCTGTATTGACTGCTTCTGCCCAGAATGAATCAGGCATGTCTTGAGCCTTTAACATACAACGAGCCATTTCAACTACTGTCCTGTTCCTACGCTCAACAACGCCATTTTGTTGAGGTGTATGAGCTGTGGTAAGTTGCCTTTTCACACCATGCTCCTTACAGTAATTGTTGAATTCTGTTGACAAGAATTCACCTCCTCTATCTGTTCTAAATTTCTTCAGTTTCCTTCCTGATTCACTTACTACATACTTATGCCACGCTTTAAATTTTTCAAAAGCATCAGCCTTCTCTCGAATGAAATAAACCCACATCTTTCTACTATAATCGTCGACTAACAGCAAGAAGTAGAAAGATCCTCCTAAAGCAGGTGTAGACATTTTACCGCAGAGATCAGCATGTACCAACTCTAGAGGAGCTTGAGATCGATTGCTGGTCTCTCTTGGAAATGCCTTTCGTTGTTGCTTGCCCATCATACAAGCTTCACAAGGTTCCTGCAACTCTGAAAATGCAGGCAAATGAGCAACCATCCCTGTTCATTGCATCTCCTTCAAAACTGCAAATCCGAGATGCCCAAATCGTTGGTGCCATAACCTGCTTACATCTTTATCTTCTGTAGCAGTTAAAGCACTTAACTCATACAAGTTATCTCGTCGTGTGCCTTTACCTACAACATTACCTGATGAATCCATGATTTCCGCACCACTCTTATTGAAGTTAACTTCGAGTCCACGATCTGTTATTGCAGAAACTGACAACAAATTTCTTTTGAGTGTAGGTACATAGAGAACATCGGATAACTTTTTCTCAACACCTGGAGAAGTGATAAAAGAGATGGTTCCAGTTCCTTCAGCTGGACACTTGGAGTTGTTTCCCACCACTACATTGATGGATTCCCGCAGAGGCACTAGGGAACTATACCAATCCTTTTTACTAGTCATATGACGAGAAGCTCCACTATCTAAAATCCATGGCTCATCAACACGAGCTTGAGCAGATGAACATACCTCTTCAATAGCTACCCAAAGTTCCAGCTCTGTGTTGTTTGCAGACTCTTTGTTCTTCCATGATGATTTTACAGTCCCATTCCGTTCATCAGCTTGCTTCTTTCTGCAATCCTTGATGGCATGGCCTTTCTTTTCACAATAGAAGCAACTTCTTGTGAACTTTTTCTTCTTTGGCTTCTTCTTTGATCCCTCTGAAGAGCCTTTACCTTTTGCATTTGCTGAGAATGCAGCATCAGTTGTACTTTGCCGATTCTTCAGCCGCATCTCTTCTTCTAAAAGCATGGCACAAAACTCTTCAAATGTAAGAGGAGTTGGCCTTACCTGAGTGTTAAGGGCTGTTACTAATCCATCATACTTTGCTGGAAGAACACGTACAGATCTTCGAGCTAGCTCTTCTGGTGTTATAACAACACCAACTGCAGCCAATTGATCTTGAAGATGCTTTATCCGTTTGATAAAATCTTCAGCCTTTTCAGAATCAGAATGCTTTTCATTTGCCAACTGATTTTCTAAATTCTGTATCCTAGTGTGGTTCTTGGTCTCATATTGTCGAGCCAATATGCCCCAAGCCTCATGTGCTTTAGTAGTATGTTGAACTAAAGTAAGCACAGAATCACTTACACTAGTGACAATCGCACATAATGCATCAGCATTCCGCCTCTTCCAAGCTCGTAGAAGATCTGGATCTGGCTGAATCATCAATCTTGAATTTGCTGGATCTTCAACTGGTATAGGCTCTGGATCCAATCCCATTGGTCCCATGACAGTGTCAAGTAATTCATAGGAGTCCAAAATTGCAGAAATTTTGAACTTCCAGAGTGTATAGTTGGTTCCATCCAGCTTCCCTTCAGTGAATGCAGGTGGACGAATTCGAATAGGTGCAGCATTAACATTAGGTGAAGCACCAAGACTAGTGTTCGACGATGAAGCCATCATGTAATCACTCGAATAATCTACTGATATTCTAGTCTGCTAGTAGGCTAAAATAATGATACTTCTCAAGCTATTCGAACCTTACAGCTCTGATACCATGTAAGACAATAGTTACGCAATATAACACAGGAGCAATAGCAGAGAAGATAACAGATATAGGAGAATCTCAACAATTTTCTACTAGCAACAAGTACAAAGATGATGGCGTTGTCCACCCGTGCGCTCTCAAGGTAGAGCTTAAATGGTGATCTAGACAACTCTAGATAGGGAGATACAAGGTAGAGGTATGCTGGCTCAACTCGGTGTCTTAGGTAGTGCAGAAGTCATGTATATATAGGATCATGGGTGGCCTGCCATGGACGGCAATACATGGGCGGCAGAGCGTGGGCGGCCACCGCCCGCGTAATTGCCATACACGGCTTAGACTGGTTGAACCGACCTAACAAATATAAATGTTTTCTGACTCCGACAGGGAATATTCCATGGAATATTCCCTTTACCGTCGCGCCGGGGGCGCTGCCCCCGGACCCCCACCAGGGGGCCCGCTGGCCCCCTGGGACCCCCCAGCCAGGGGGCCCGCTGGCCCCCTTGGACCCCCCAGCCGGGGCTGCTCACCGCTGCCCCGGACCCCACAATTGGGGACCCTGGTAACTCCCTTTCCTTATAATATCTTACATGGTCCAATATGACCTTCATCCAACATTCAAGTTGGGATTCCCATCAATTGGGTAATGCACGCTTGGCTTCTCCTCATAAAGGGGGCCTTACAAAATGTGCATACAATCATGAGGGGTAGACATTGATCATATACTAACAGAGACAGCTAGGTCTATGCTTAATGAGAAAAAACTACCAAATTATCTTTGGGCAGAGAGTGTATCTACTGCCACATACTTAATCAACAGGTTGCCATCAAAGACACTTGATGGAATGACACCCTATGAGGCTTGGCATGGTAAGAGACCATCTCTAGATCATTGCAAGATTTTTGGGTGTGTTGCATATGTGCATATTCCCTCACAGGTAAGGGGAAAGCTAGACCCTAAGGCTGAAAAGTGTATATTTATTGGTTATGATTTGAATCAGAAAGGATACAGGTTCTATAACCCCTCAAACAAAGGCTTCAAGGTAAGCAGAGATGTAATCTTTGATGAAAATGATTCATGGTATGATAATGAGTGCAGGAAAGTTAGCCTACCTTATGATATGGAAGAAGACTTTCCAAAGCTTGTCAGGCAAGAACCAACTCAGAATGAGGACACAAGCTCAGATGATGAAGACACCATCAACATTGAAGAATTCAAAGCTTGGAAATCCAAAGGGAAGATGAAGATGAAGCAACTTGAAGACAATCCAGAATCCTCAACTCAAGCTATGAGGAGATCTTCAAGGGAAAAGAAGAAACCTATTAGGTATGGGTATGATACCTCACTTGTAACCAAGCACTCTGTATATCTTGCAAAAGATATCTTAAGTGAAGAACCAGGTACATTTGAGGAAGCTATTACTAAACCAGAATGGAAGGAAGCAATGGATGAAGAAATGGAGGCTCTCAAGGAGAGTGATACTTGGGACTTGGTACCCAAGAAGGACTCCATGAAGGTGATAGGATCCAGATGGATCTACAAACTCAAAAGAAACTCAGATGGTACAATAAGCAGGTACAAAGCTAGGTTGGTAGCCAAGGGTTTTGCACAAACCCAAGGCATTGATTATGAGGAGACTTTTTCTCCTGTGGCAAAGATGCCAACTATCAGAATTATGGTGAGTGTAGCTGCATCCAAGAATTGGAACATGTACCAATTGGATGTAAAGAATGCATTCTTGAATGGATGGATATCTGAAGAGGTCTACATGTCACAACCACCTGGCTATAAGGATCCCAATAAGGTAAATCATGTTTGCAAATTGAAGAAAGCTCTGTATGGATTGAAGCAGGCACCTAGAGCATGGAACTATAGGTTGACTACCTATCTCTTGGATCAAGGATTTGTGATGAGTAAAGCAGATACTTCATTGTTTATAAAGAAGAACAATTCAGAGGTAATATACTTGTGTGTCTATGTTGATGACATCATTATTACAGGAAATGATGTTCAAGGAATTAGACACATCAAAGGTCAAATGATGAAGGAATTCAAGATCAATGATCTTGGATTATTGAAGTACTTCCTAGGGCTTGAATTGGTCTACACAAATTCAGGTATATTCATTACTCAGAAGAAGTACATTCAGGACATGGTCAAGAAGTTTAATTTGCAGGAAGCTAAAGTCTCAAACATTCCTATGGAGGTCAACCACAAACTCAGTACACATGAAGGAGAAGAACTCAAGGATATTACAGGGTACCAAAGTTTGGTAGGTAGTCTTAATTGTTGAATGTGATGGCTGGGTACAATCAGAAGATCAAGTTGGTGCTGCTAGACCTGCTTTACACCTGCCCTCCTTTCTCTTCAGATATGGTTAGGAGACTCCTTGAGCTTCCAAATGACACCAAGAAACTATATATGTGCTTTACAAAATGATTGAGTAATGACCAAATCAAAACAGATGATTTTGAACCTTCACAACTCCAAAAACTTTATATTCCTGTATTGATACCTGCTCAGTTCTAAGCTCAGTGTGTCCAGCACACTTGCAATTGGTTTAATTCCTTCTGGGAGTATTAAATTAACTTAACAAGCTACCATTAGCAAGTTAAATCACTCCAAATAACAAACTATACACTGAGCATGATGTTTAGCAAAATTAGGGACACCCCCGACTTTTTAGGAACAACACAGAAATATACCAGTGATCACTTCGACAGCGATTTCTCCCAATTGGCTGAATAGAATGACTTGAAATTTTGTAGTGTTGTAGAATGCTTTGAGCTGGTTCCAATGAGCCCTTGATCATCAAATTTGGTTCAGTAGATCGTGAGATATGTTCTGGTGAAGTTGACAGACTTGGAGGTAGTCACTCAGAGAAAACACAGAGTAAAGAACTATGAGTATATGTATTGATACTATCAAATGTACATTCCCATTGGCATGTAGAGTGATGCCCAATGGTACTCAGAGGTGTAGGCTAGGTAGTAGCTCTCACACACTCACAAATTTGCTTGGATTAGCCTCGGGAAGAGTGTAACAAGACCCGCGACTTTTACATTGACTTTTATAGGAGTTTTTGAGTGAATTTGAATTTGAATTCAAATTAAAGCTCCCTTGATTCTCTCCACTAGACTTAGGGAGATATTCCCTCAACTAGATCCTCTACTTTTTCCACGACTCTAGTCTAGTAGGTGTGATTACATTGTTGATAAAGTCACAGAGACTTTTTACATGAGATAAAAAGTAAGAATCAATAAGACTAGGTTCATATGATTATTGATTCTTGTGAATGTATCATCCAAGGGTCCAATCTTTTAATCTTCCAAGGTTCCAATAGTCCAAGCTTTATGTTGAGTCTTCAAGGCACACAACAAAGCCAAGTGTTAAGGCTTGTTTGCACCAACAGCTCCCCCTCAAGCCAAACACTTGCTTGAGTCATCATCTTGAGTCTTCAATGATATCCTGCAATCCAATCATGGATTTAAACCTGCATAGCTTGCTCCCATCCAAAGCTTTTGTAAGCAAATCTGCACATTGAATATTAGTGGACACATATGATAACTGGATTTCCTTGCTAAGTAATTTCTCCCTCACATAGTGGTAATGAACCTCTATGTGTTTTGTCCTAGCATGATACACAGGATTAGCAGCTAGATGGAGTGAACTTGTATTATCACCAAATATGATAGGTGGCCTAGTGTATAGGCCCAATTCTGAATAGAGTAACTTCAACCATATTGCTTCTTGAGTAGCATTGGCTAGCCCTCTGTATTCTGCCTCAGTAGATGATAGAGCCACTGTGGGTTGTTTCTTGGATGACCAAGAAATTGGTTTATCACCTGCAAAGCATATGTAACCAGATGTACTTCTCCTGTCATCCTTGCAACCTGCCCAATCTGCATCTGAGTATACCTTGATGTCAATGTCTGATGAATATGGATAATACAAACCATGATTTTGTGTTCCCTTTAGGTATTTTACTATCTTCTTGGCTGCCTCCAAATGTGGTACTCTTGGCTTATGCATAAATTGGCTAAGTACACTAACACCATATGAGATATCAATCCTAGTTAAGGTAGCATAATTGAGACTACCTACCAAACTTTGGTAACCTGTAATATCCTTGAGTTCTTCTCCTTCATGTGCACTGAGTTTGTGGTTGACCTCCATAGGAATGTTTGAGACTTTAGCTTCCTGCAAATTAAACTTCTTGACCATGTCCTGAATGTACTTCTTCTGAGTAATGAATATACCTGAATTTGTGTAGACCAATTCAAGCCCTAGGAAGTACTTCAATAATCCAAGATCATTGATCTTGAATTCCTTCATCATTTGACCTTTGATGTGTCTAATTCCTTGAACATCATTTCCTGTAATAATGATGTCATCAACATAGACACACAAGTATATTACCTCTGAATTGTTCTTCTTTATAAACAATGAAGTATCTGCTTTACTCATCACAAATCCTTGATCCAAGAGATAGGTTGTCAACCTATAGTTCCATGCTCTAGGTGCCTGCTTCAATCCATACAGAGCTTTCTTCAATTTGCAAACATGATTTACCTTATTGGGATCCTCATAGCCAGGTGGTTGTGACATGTAGACCTCTTCAGATATCCATCCATTCAAGAATGCATTCTTTACATCCAATTGGTACATGTTCCAATTCTTGGATGCTGCTACACTCACCATAATTCTGATAGTTGGCATCTTGGCCACAGGAGAAAATGTCTCCTCATAATCAATGCCTTGGGTTTGTGCAAAACCCTTGGCTACCAACCTAGCTTTGTACCTGCTTATTGTACCATCTGAATTCCTCTTGAGTTTGTAGATCCATCTGGATCCTATCACCTTCATGAAGTCCTTCTTGGGTACCAAGTCCCAAGTATCACTCTCCTTGAGAGCCTCCATTTCCTCATCCATTGCTTCCTTCCATTCTGGTTTAGTAATAGCTTCCTCAAATGTACCTGGTTCTTCACTTAAGATATCCTTTGCAAGATATACAGAGTGCTTGGTTACAAGTGAAGTATCATATCCATACCTAATAGGTTTCTTCTTTTCCCTTGAAGATCTCCTCATAGCTTGAGTTGAGGATTCTGGATTGTCTTCAAGTTGCTTCATCTTCATCTTCCCTTTGGATTTCCAAGCTTTGAATTCTTCAATGTTGATGGTGTCTTCATCATCTGAACTTGTATCCTCATTCTGAGTTGGTTCTTGTCTGACAAGCTTTGGAAAGTCTTCTTCCATATCATAAGGTAGGCTAACTTTCCTGCACTCATTATCATACCATGAATCATTTTCATCAAAGATGACATCTCTGCTTACCTTGAAGCCTTTGTTTGAGGGGTTATAGAACCTGTATCCTTTCTGATTCAAATCATAACCAATAAAGATACACTTTTCAGCCTTAGGGTCTAGCTTTCCCCTTACCTGTGAGGGAATATGCACATATGCAACACACCCAAAGATCTTGCAATGATCCAGAGAAGGTCTCTTACCATGCCAAGCCTCATAGGGTGTCATTCCATCAAGTGTCTTTGATGGCAACCTGTTGATTAAGTATGTGGCAGTAGATACACTCTCTGCCCAAAGATAATTTGGTAATTTTTTTTCATTAAGCATAGACCTAGCTGTCTCCACAATGAGTCTATTCCTTCTTTCAGCTACTCCATTTTGTTCAGGTGAGTACCTTGTGGTAATCTCCCTCTTGATGCCTCTTTCCTGCAAGAATTCTTCAAAGTCATTGGAGAAGTATTCTCCACCACCATCAGACCTTAACCTCTTCAAATGTCTACCTGTTTGATTCTCAACTAATGCAAGATACCTTTTGAAGCAATTAAATACTTCATCTTTATGTTTCATGAAGTACAAGACAGTCCATCTGCTATAATCATCTATAAAAGATACATAGTACCTTGATCCAGATATGGATGGCTCCTTGCTTGGTCCCCACACATCTGTATGCACCAATTCCAAGTAGTCTTCATGCATAAAACCCTTTTTGGTATATGGCAATCTGTGTGACTTACCAAACTGACAAGCCCCACATTTGTATATCATGTGTTGCTTGGATACATTAGGTATCCCAAGCACACATTGATCTCTACTCATTTGCTTTATTGTCCTTTCTCCAATGTGACCCAATCTCTTGTGCCACATCTCCAATTCTGATAGGGTTTGGTCCTTGTAATTGTACAATGCAATATTCTTAGTATCCTCAAGTTCAAAGGTAAATAGTCTACCTGATTTCTCTCCCTTGGCTATCCTTCTGAATCCATGTCTTGGATCCTCCACATATGCACCATGTTGAGTGAACCTGACCTGTAGACCTTTTTCAACAATCTGACCTACACTCATCAGATTCTTGGTGATTGTTGGAACATACAATACTCTGCTTAGCAAATTCTGATTACCATCACTTGTTTTGACATTACCTACTTTAACCACTGAATGTTTAGTGTCATCACCTATCTGCACTTGGTGCTTGCCTTTAGGTTCTTCCAAATGAGAGAGTAAGGCAACATTCCCAGCTACATGGTTAGAGCAAACTGAGTCAATATAGAACAAATGATCATCATTGATACCTGATTTAGATGTCATGTTCATAATCAACAAGGAATCATCTTGATCCTCTGCATAATTGTTGTAATCCTTTCTGTTCCTGTATCCTCCTTGATAATTGCCATTGTGATTGTAGCTATTGTTGTAGTTATTGTTGTAATTATTGTTGTAACCATGGTAGCCTTGAGATTGATTGAATCTACCTCTTCCTTGAGAGTATCCTCCTCTTTGGTGACCTCTTCCTCTTTGATTCTTGTAGTTCTTGTAGCATTCATCTGTAGTATGGTTAGACAAGCCACAAATATTGCATGGAGATTGATTATAGGGTCTCCCCCTACCTGACTTACCTCCTCTGCTCCTACCTCTAGATGATCTACCTCTCCCTGCATAGTTTGCTTGGGAGGTGGATCCTTCTTCATCAACTTTTTTACTTTTACCCTTGTCTTTAGACTTCTTATCTGTATATAGGGCAGAGGGATTGTTACCTTTTGATTGCTCTCCATTCTTTGTGATCTTTGCTTCATGTGTGAATAGTTGTCCAATCAAAGTTGTTAGATCAGGTGCTTGGATGTCCATGTACAAGTCCATTGCAGTGGTAAAGCTCTCCCACTTGTCATCTGCTTTGAGTCCATTGATCACTTGTCTGACTATTTGCTCTTCTTCAATTTCTTCTCCAACACTTGCAAGTTGATCTGCAATGTCTTTGACTTTGGTGACAAAATCTGAGACACATTGTTTTGATTGCTTCCTAAGAGTTGTAAACTCAATCCATAGCTGATTCTTTCTGGCTCTTGTGCTTGATGAAAAATATGTTGACAAGGTTTCCCAAGTCTCTTGGGAAGTCTTACAGTTCCTAACATGAGGTAGAAGAAAACCAGAGATAGAGTTTAGAAGGTATGACCTTGCCAAAGCTTCTTTAGCACACCATTGATTTAGTCTCTCATGCTCATCCTTTGTAGGTAGGCCTCTGGTTTTGAATGAGGGCAACTCCTCATCTCCTGATATGTATCCATACAGGCTTCTCCCTTGTAGATAAGTCTTCATTCTTAATGACCATGCTTGGTAGTTATTCCTATCCAATTTGTCAATGAAGGAAGGGAAACCATCACCCATGATTACCTTGAAAGCTCTGATACCACTGTTGAATGTGATGGCTGGGTACAATCAGAAGATCAAGTTGGTGCTGCTAGACCTGCTTTACACCTGCCCTCCTTTCTCTTCAGATATGGTTAGGAGACTCCTTGAGCTTCCAAATGACACCAAGAAACTATATATGTGCTTTACAAAATGATTGAGTAATGACCAAATCAAAACAGATGATTTTGAACCTTCACAACTCCAAAAACTTTCTATTCCTGTATTGATACCTGCTCAGTTCTAAGCTCAGTGTGTCCAGCACACTTGCAATTGGTTTAATTCCTTCTGGGAGTATTAAATTAACTTAACAAGCTACCATTAGCAAGTTAAATCACTCCAAATAACAAACTATACACTGAGCATGATGTTTAGCAAAATTAGGGACACCCCCGACTTTTTAGGAACAACACAGAAATATACCAGTGATCACTTCG
>CM035410.1:14494746-14499746 GCA_020310875.1 Ceratopteris richardii
TGTGTAGAGAGAGAGATCCGTGTGTGTGTGTGCACAAGACAATGCAGGTTCGTGCGCGCAAGTTCGACAGTAGACCGACAATACTCAAACACGCGCAGAAATGTGAAGTTTTGCTCTCGGGTTTGCGGTATGTTTAAAACTCGCCGCCGGTATAGGCGCCGGTATGGACGTCGGTATACGTGTCGGTAGTTGCCAGTAAATTACCGACGCTTATACCGATGCTCATACCGATGCCTATACCGACGCTTATACCGACGGCTACGGGCCACACCGACGATCCGTTTAAAACGGTCATACCGACGGTCACTTGACCGTCGGTATCTCTTAGTGAGATTTTCCGAGGGCTATACCGACGCCGACTATGACCGTCGGTATATGCAGCGTCGGTATGCCTCTCATATGTTGTAGTGGTGGATACTATGCCCATTCACTTGTAGAACTGTGTTTCAAAATTAAAGCTCGAAAAAGTAAGTGCTTACCGAACCTCCATTAAAAAAAATAAAAATAAAAATAACTTTCTGTTTGTGACAAAGAATGAGAAGAAAAGAAAAAACAAATATGTGTGCACTTCCTCGTTGTCACTTTACCCCACAGTTTTGAAGTTGACAAAGAACCGCCTCTGATAGTCACCGAATGCTTGACGTGGATTTTGTTCCCTTGCGAAGTATTCTTTCATCCTTTTCATTCGCTGCCGGAGCTGGTCAACGTCTCGCGTGGACTTCTTGTCAACGGTCAACTCCTTAACGAGACGAAGCTCCAGCAACACAACAAAACCGTACTGACTCTCTGCGTAGCCATGGCTCTGCATGCACACAGACGCTACGTATCATTTCTCAAGAGCAGCCGCTCTTCCATCACCATTTCGAAACTACTACTACTTTTATTCAGACTTGTTACTTACACACATGCGCATGTGTGTATATTAATTTTTGTCGCTGTACGTGGGAATGGATTTGTAGCGACCTATCAGTGTACGTGCATCTGTGTATAGATGAGGGGATGTATGTGTGTATGAATGTGTGTAGATATCTACAAGCGAGGTCTATCGTTTCTTGAGAGCACATGGATCCACTTCACACTTACACACGTATGTATGTGTGTATATTTATTTTAGTCATTCTGTATCTGAATGGATGTGTATCTACCTATCACTATATATGCATCTCTCTCTAGAGAGAGAGAGAGACAAAAACATAATTGTGTGCGAATACACACACACATGTCCGCCATATATAAAAAAAAGTGTGAAATCTTCACACGAATGAAAATGTGTTTTTTAACAATTTCAGCTAACACGCACACAATTATGAACATACACATAGATGTGAGTATAAAACATGTCTCTGGAGTATATATATTTATACACACCAGAGCTGAACATCATAAAATATATACAGACAAGAGCTTAACATCATAAAATATATACAGACAAGGAAAATAATGAAAAACTTCATACTTTGTTTAACAATGGCAATATAAACAAATACAAACGTTTTTATAAAAAATAAGCTGAGCATTAATGTAATCTGAACTTCCAAACAAGATTACATCATAGCAAACCAAAATCAATGCGAACATCGAATTTTAAATCAGTAATCTAAAAGATAGAAAAAATATTACAAAAAAATCAATATGCCTCCATTCAGAGTCAAGGAGACTTTAGGTCAAGTGGTAACATGCATGACAGAATTGTTGGTCCTCAGGCTGCTTTGTAAGTCAAAAGCTAATATTGGAGACATTATAACAAACTTTATGAACAGACAATCATACAAGGAATGTTTTTCATTATAAGTGAGCGGATAATCATGTTCAAAACATATAATTATGCTCTCTCTCTCTCTAATTTTATGTGTGTTTCAAAAACATAATCTTTTCACAATTCCCCATCTCTCTAAGCAATTTTCAAGTCACTATATAAAAGTTTTTGTGGATATCACAATGATACTCAAGATAATAACGAAAAGAGGGCATAAAAATGAAGTTGCAAATCTTTGATAGTAGTCAATGCATGAAAAATCATATGATATCACGAAACTTTTTGAGGGATTCACTTTCTTTTGATTTTGTTATCTTGCAATAAAAAAATCATAAGATATCAAACCAGTGGTTTACTGGTTTGATATATCTGACTTTAAAGGCTCTTCTATAGAGCGTTTTTTTGGCATATCACGAAAGCTTAATGTTCTTCGTATTAAGCTTTTTGTTTTGAAAGCAAGTGACATCAAAAACATTTTTTTTCAAAAGGGCTTTGATATATGAATATCCAGGCTTTTCGCAACATTGTCGAAAATCATTGTTAAATGACAAAAAACCCAATATAATGAAGCACGGTGAGAAAGTCAGTACATCCATTCTTGCAATACTCTTCAGTATGCTACAGTAACAACCTTCCGAATAGTTTTCATCATCAACTAAAAATAATTTGTAAGATTATTTGAATGTATAGGACTCACCAAAGCATTTTCCTCGTTTTGATGATGTGAAGCCTCTCCAAAAGAATTCTAGTTATCTGTCATATGCTCCTAGTTATCTGTCATATGCTCCTAGATGAAGTGATATTGCACTTTGATGTTCAACATGTGATGATTAAGAGATAAAAGGGTCTAGATAATACCCTAGAGGTCAAATGTATTAATTATACCCAAGGACTTAAGATTTAAGTTGGACTAGTGTTTGTATTTAAAGGATCTTAAGTTTGTAGATCAAAGAAGTTGTCTTGTATGTTTTGAGTGAAATGTTCAAAAACTCAAAGCAAGGTGTTGAGCTACACATAGGTTCAAAGTTATTAGAAATGGAATCGTGATGAGTTTCTAGTACATGGTTTTGAGTTTAAGAAAGATTGATTCACTACAACATATGAGGGGCATGCCGACGGTCACTCCCGACGTCGGTATAAATGTTGGAAAAGTCCACTTAAGCATATCGACAGTCACTTGACCATCATTATGACTGTTTAAAATGGATCGTCGGGATGTCTTGTGATCGTCGGTATAGGCATCCGTACTTTCCTAGGAATTACCGACGCCCATATTGATGCCTATATCGAGGCCGTGTTTTAAAGATACGGGGAACCCAAGAGCAAAACTCAACATTTTGCACATGTTTTACACTGAGTACTACTTGCTTCTGTCGAACTTGCATGCGCGAACCGAATTGTGACCTGCATATTCTTGTGCACACACACACATATCTCTCTCTCTACACACACACACACTCTCTCTCTCTCTCTCTCTTTAGATCTCACATCTTGGTAAGTGGTGCGTGTACTCTTACCCTTTGTCTTTCTCTATGCTTTATGCTTTATAATTTTTCTTTTCTTTGATTTTGCAGAAGTTTTTTGGTGTCGATTGTTTGGAATTCGACGATAGATGACATACATTATGCTTTGACGATAACTATCCAAAAGAGGGACATACTTGTAAATGATAGTTTTATTCTCTATTGATAGAGAGAGAGATAGAGAGAGAGAAACAGAGAGAGAAAGAGAGAGAGAAAGAGAGAGAGAGAAAGAGAGAGAGAAAGAGAGAGAGAAAGAGAGAGAGAGAAAGAGAGAGAGAGAGATAAAGAGAGATGAAAGGGAGGAAGATAGAGAAAGATATAAAGAGAGATGAAAGAGAGAAAAATAGAGAGAGAGATAAAGAGAGATAAAAAAGAGAAAGAGACAAAGAGAGAGATGAAGAGAGAGAGATATAGAAATACATACACACACATATATACATGCGTATACACACATGCATACATACATACACACATATACACACATGCATGCATACACACACACATGTACACACATGCATACATACACACACATGTACACACATGCATACATACACACACATGTACACACATGCATACATACACACACACACACATGCATACATACACACACATGTACACACATGTATACATACACACATGCATGCATACATACATACGCATGCATGCATACACACACATACACATATACACACATGCATACATACACACACACATACATACACACACACATGTACACACATGCATACATACACACACACGCATACATACACATACATGTACACACATGCATACATACACACATATACTGCAACAAGACTACAATTACGACCACCACATGTTAGAGAGATGACTCTCCTCCCAACCTTATGCCTATATATGTAGCTGCTTGAATCAACGAGGACCACAAATGTAACTAGAGTCCACAAGTGCATGTGCAATCTCCTCCACTCCTTTCATATCTTCCACTAGAGTCCACTAGTGGTGGTTGTCCTCACCTTTCGAGTTAAGTCTCTCTGAACTCAAGTTAACTCATGTTAACTTGAGTTAGAAGGCCCTAGAGCTCTTTGAGCAAAACTCTCTCCCCATGCTCCCCATGGGGATTGAACCCAAGACCTCCTCCTTCACAACCATGGGACTTAACCACTAGGTTAAGTGGATCACTTGAATATGTGAGCACATGAACTTATGCTTGAGTCTATTCTTGAGATCTTTGGTCCTACAGACGAGTGACCAAACGATATCCGATTTCAGATCTGTCTGAAGCCGTCGAATCCCTAGAACATAGACTTACTTTATTACATTCTTCCCCCCTTGGGAAAGATTTTCATCCTCAAAAATAAAGCTATATATATATATATATATATATATATATATATATATATATATATAACCATAGGCAACCCCCGAGCCACATGTTCTAAAATTGGAAGAACATGTCTCATTTCTGTGGTGGCGTCCCTGCCCAAAATGATTCAAAACACTGTCTCATTTTGCACTTTGATGAATTGAACAATGTACAAACTAGTAAAAGAATAATAAGGGTGGATCTAAAAACATCCCTTGTCAATTCACAGTTTCTCGATGTGTGATCCAGGCACAAAGATGTGAACTTACTAGTCCATTTCGAGGCATGACTCGTGCATGTACTTAGTTAATGAAGGTGGGATTCTTTATCCATCAAAAAACTTTGAGAACTCTTGGTTCACTTGAATTTGATTTGG
>CM035410.1:15224746-15472246 GCA_020310875.1 Ceratopteris richardii
CAACAAGCATAGCCTTATACCTGTCAACTATTACATCACGTTTATGCTTCAGCTTGTATACCCACTTAGTGCCAATGGACTTCTTGCGAGGAGGCAAGTCACATAAAGACCAAGTACCATTTTTCATGATAGCATCATATTTAGATTGCATTGCAGCTATCCAATGTTCATAATTTTGTGCTTCATCAAACGAAATAGGTTCAGCCTCATCGTAGAGACATGAGGCAACCATAGCATAGCAATCTGATGCAAAAGAGGCAAAGTTTGCACCAACCATTTTGGCATAGTTTTTGCCTGCTCAATATTAGCTCTCTCATCAACAAGTGCATCATGTAAATTTGCATTATACATGGAATGATCTGCATCATCACATGAAACCTAGAAAGGCTGAGAAGTTGCCCCATTAGGATCAACACTAGACTATCCACCTGTAAAAAGAGGCAGCAAAGTATCTTACATGTCTTTGGAGCTAACACATGTCTCCTTAGTACATGAAAGCAATGGATGAATAAAATCTTCCACAAAAACAACATCATGGCTAACCACAATGCGTTTAGTCTTTGGATGATACAGATAATAGCCTTTACTTTCAGAATTGTACCCAACAAAAATACATTTTACTATTTTATCATCCAATTTTCTACAATGTTGTTCAAGCACTAATGCATATGCCAGACAACCAAAATCATGCAGATAAGCAATAGATGGCTTGCGACCATGTCAAGCCTCATATGGAGTGATAGATTGCAGCGCTTTAGTGGGACACCTGTTAAGTACATATGTTGCACACATGATAGCCTCAAGCCAGAAACTATGTGGTAAAGCCTACCTCTTGACCACACATTTCTGTTCAGCAACTCCATTCTGTTGAGGTGTATATGACACTGTACACTGATGTTTTATCCCATGTTTAGTCACAAATGCATTAAATTCAGAAGACATATATTCCCCCCCTCGATCAGAATGGAGGGTGCCCGTTTTACATGCTGATAGATTTTCAGCCAAAACCAGAAATTTTTTGAAGCACATAAACACTTTGGACTTTGTCTTCAATGGATATACCCATGCATGCCTAGAAAAATCATCGATGAAAGTCACGAACTAAAGATAGTTCCCAAAAGAAGGTGTCTGCATAGGACCATAGACATCACTATGTACAAGATGCAATTTCTGAGTAGGCCGAACTGAACCATCTTTTGGAAAGGAAGAATGCTGCATTTTGCCCAAAATACAGCCTTCACAAACATGTTTTCCGAGTGACTCAAGTTTGGGCAAAGAGGACACCATTTTAGATTTCTACAGGTGTAGCAAACTAGCAAATTTCAGATGACCAAAGCGTGCATGCCAAAGCTTTGCATCTGACATAGCCTCAGAATCATGTACTACACATGAGAAATCATTTATAGATCTTTCATAGTTTATGAGGTTATATAGCCCACAAACAAAATGCTAGACGCAATAATGATGTCGCCATTTGACAGATCATGAACTATACATTTGTCATCAACAAATTTCACAACTAAGCCAATCTTGGCTAATCCAGAAACTAATAACAGATTTTTCTTGATCCCTAGCATAAACAAAGCATCTCACAAAGTGAAAGAACCACCATCTATAGTAGTAAAAATGATCTTACCAACTCCCATAACAGGATAAGAGGAGTTGTTGGTGCATGTAATAGTATTCCCTATAAGGGTAGGCTCGAGTGAAGAGAAGAAACTGCATTGTGAGGTAATATGTTTGGTCCCCTTGCTATCAAAGTACCAAAGATCTGAGTCTAATTCAGACATGCACTGCTCATGAGAAGATGGGTCAAAACTACAAACAATAGTAAACGCCCATTCTTCTTCTTGTACAAGATCAGCTGAATCTGTTTTTGGTCATTTTCTTTACAATATTCACAAAACAATTTCTGCTTTTTTGATTTCTTCTCATCTTTGTCTTCCTTCTTCGAATCTACAACATTTGTAGATTTCTACTTACTAATAGAAGAGCTCCATTTTCCTTCACCCTTTTGATTAGCCAGAAAAGCTTGATCTGCAACATGCATAATAGACCTGTTCTACCTAGACTGGTCTTCCTGCAACAAAATAAAAACTAAGTCTTCAAATATTTAGGCATTTGGATTGCCTTTCATCATCAAACAAAGAGTAGAAGAAAAACTTTGATATGAGTCGGGAAGACCATTCAGAACAGTCTACACAAGCGAACTGTTAGGAAGGACTTCATCAGTAGAAATCAATTGTTCCTTCAAATACTTGATCTTTGTTAGAAAATTGTCCATAGAATCAACTTCATTCATGTGCTCACTCCCCAATTGTTTTCGGAGGTAAGTAACATGAGCCTCATTCCTAGCCTGGTACTATGTGGTAAGTGTATCCCAAGCATCCTTAGTTGTTCTATAAGAGTGAATGTGAGGAATAATGGCACGTTTGACGGACAAAGCTATCAATGCATGTGCTTGAGCATCTCAGCCATCCCAAGGAATTTGCTCTGTAGTAGGTGCAACAAAAACAATAACATGAACAGGAATCTACAGAATATCATCATCTTCGACATCTTCTACATCAGCTTCAGTACTTGTAATTGTAATAGTTGCAGGTATGATAGGACATTTTTCAACACCCTGCACAATGTTCTACAGTCCTTTTGCAACTAGTACATGTCGCATCATATAAGCTAATGGGTAGTTGGTACCATCCAACTTATCCTCAACAACCAACATACGGAATACATCACTACTTTCAACCATGGCCGGTGACTAAAATACCTTGATGCAAAAAATTGACTGTATCTTAAAAAGTTGAACATAACTACCTACGTAAATTCTGCTAAACCTGTAGCAGACTTTGAGATGCTTATAATGGCGAACCAAAACTGGTATATATCCTTGGCACAAAAAGATGAAATAGCCTACATAAGCACTATGATAGTGCATTCGGAGGCCGAAACGAACTCAGATCGCGATTTCATAACACAGAGCAAAGAAGTTTTGATCTTTGAAACAAGCTGAGTATGCTCACCAAATTTTGTGCAATTCTGAGACTGTAACCGAAGAGGTGTCGACGACGCCCTAGATGAAGCGGAAACCTACTCTGATACCAATTGTTGGAGTTACACGTTTGTGGAAGCACGTAAACAACACCAAGAAGAAGAAGAAGCTTGGAGCACAACACACAATATTGAATGTATTACCACCAGAATGTACAAAGGTAAGTAGCCCATTAGGGCAATAGGCGTATATACAAGCGGAGGCAAAAAAACCTCCTAAAGAGGGAAAAAGTGCCCCGACGGTCCTAGAGTGTTCACATACATCACTACCTAATATATCAACAATAGCAAACTTTGACATGCTTGTATTGGTGAATCAAAACATGTATATATGTTTGCCACAAAAGGAAAAAATTTCCTTCACAATCATTGTGATAGTGCATTTGGAACGAGGTCAAATTTTCGTGCAATTATGAGACTGTGATTGGAGTTGTGTCAATGACACTGTAGATGAAGTAGCAACCTGCTTTGATACGAATCGTTGGATTTTGAGGTCTACAAAATCACATGAAGAGCACAAGGAAGAAGAAGAAGAAGCTTGGAGAACAACACAATAGAGAATGTATTACCAAGTGAATGTACAAAGATGAGTGACCCATTAGGGTTATAAGTGTATATAAAATTTGAGAGACAAAAACCTCTTAATGAGGGAAAAGTGTCTCAGTAGTCCTAATTCTTATCACACATATCACTATCGAAATATATCAACAAAAAGTATGTTTTTTTGTGTATGTACTTTCAACTCACATAGTGTGACAATGTTCAAGTACAGGTACTGCTTCCAACATTTTTGCAGCATTGTAAATCATTATAGAAATGAAAAATGTTGGTGAGGTAAGGCAAGTTATGAGCCATAATTTGGAAATAAAATTTAGAATGATGAATTTCTCGATGGGAAAAGGCTGCTAGAATTACATCGAAGGAAACAATGAAACCCCCCCCCCATAGGTACAAAAGAGAAATCGGACTGTAGAATAGTTAAGAACATATGAAGAGTGGAATCAAGGAACACAGAAGCTAATGTATTGAATGTCAATTAGCATAAAACATAGAACAATTAGGCACATATAGAATGCCCAAACTCGAAAAGAGACTTGAAACATTATGGCCACATCATATAACATCAATATAAAGGCACCAAAACTACAATTCAAGAATAACTTTCATACACTAGAGAAAAAGATAATGTCTCTAAGTGACTACATCTTAAAATAAATATTATATGTGATTCATTTGCATCTATTGGCATCAATATAGATGATGATGATAAGTTTGAAGTGTGCCTTTGTGATTTATGAGCTACATACAAGTATTTCAAAACTTCTATTCAAGCTAGAAAGAATATCCCAAAATTTGTTGATCTTGTCCTCATGTTGATAATTGAATAAAAGAATCTTGGAGAAGACTGAAACTCCCAATGAAAAGATCTCTCGAATAAGGTATTCTACTTTGATGGAGGAAGAGGTTGAGGTAGAGGCTTTGGAAGTCAAGGGGAGACAATAACCAAGATCAAGATCAACAACAAACTAATTTAGGAGGTAGAGGATACTTTCGAGGCAAAGGGAGCCAAAGCAGCCACAAAAAAATCCAAAGAAATTATTCAAGTAATGATAGTAAGGGAATTTGAATCGTGGTAAACATAGTCACTTTGAATATTATTGCACGTTGAAGAATCACAAAAACAAAAGCAACGCATGTGCCATAGTTTGTTCTTAAATGCATAGACCCCTTGTGAGATTCTTTTCCAATTGTTTCTAGTTGATTGAGCTTGGTGTATCTTGTTACATTAGAGGATAGTGTTCTTAGCACTAGATCATCTCACATGAAAATAGATGTAGCAAATTTGTTGATCGTGAGATGAATACCTCATAATAGTATTCTTTTTTTTTTATATAAAGGAAGTTCGGCAATAGCCTACTCTCCCGGACTTGAATTAAATTAAGAAACAAAGGTACAATAGAAGGGGACTAGTGCCCACGGGACCCCCCAAATCCCACAAAGCAGGGGAAGCTTGATTAAATCCTAGATTGCATTACAGAGAAGGTTGATCACCCTCTCATCGCCCTCATGCGGGGCCCACTTGGGTTTGAGCTTGTTGTTGATCAAAAGGAGGACTTGATGGTGCCTGAAGGGGGGGGATTTCTTACTGTTGACAATCCTTTTGCCAAGGAGGAATAGTGATTTCTCGATCGACCACACCTTGGGGGGATCGCCGAAGTTGAGAGCACACCGCTCCCGCCAGATTTTCCACAGGACTTCCCCTCTGATAGCGTTCCAGAGTGCCGCAGAGCAGCCCATCGCTTCTCCCAAAAGGACTTGTTTCCAACTAAGCTGTTTCTGAAGTCTGATTTTCATTCCAACCGTCTGCCAGATTCTGTAGGAGTTGGGGCAAGTAAGGAAGATGTGTGGGACATCTTCGATTGCACGGTGGCAGCGTTTGCACCAAGGAGGGATCCCACAAAGTTTGCTTGCCTTATGGTTGGTCCAGATTCCTCGATGAAGAATTTGCCATAAGAGGACAGACTTCTTAATCTCTATAAGTGGGTGCCAGATACCCATGAATTTCATGTCCCACCGAAGCCGCGTCCAAGACAGGCACCACTTCTTGTTGAGGCTGATCTGGAGGTCAATCGTTTCTTTGATGTTCGGGATTTTGAGTAGGCTATTTCCATTATGCCATTTGAGACCACGCACGTTCGGTGTGTCGTGTCCCATGAGAAGGCGAGTCTTGTGACGATCCCAAGCGAGGCATCTGCTTTGCAAAGTGTTCCATTCTTCGTAGGATATGTTTATGCGAGGGTCCATATCCTCGAAGTTGATCCAGCTGTTGGTGTCATGTTTCCAGAGGTGTTTCCATTTTTTGAATCCTTTGTTCCATAATCTCTTGGCATTTTGAATGTTCCACGACTCCACACTCCGGATGCCATGTATCGGGAACCAGATAGAGTCGTTTTGTCTGATTCCGGCCGCCCACTTCCAGTCCTCGCTAATTCTTGTGAAGCTTTTGACTTTATTCCAGCCCTTCCAAAGGGAGCACACGAGATTGGAGCCTTTCGGGTAGACAGGGATCGGGGAGAATAGCAGGGTCGTGATGTCGAGATTCTTCCAGTTTGGGAGCCCCAAGAGAGCCAACTCATTCTTGTTTCTGAAGATCAGCTTGGCCCACGAGGCCTCCCTATTGCACCAAGCCTTAATCATCCATTTGGCTGCTAGTTTGTTAGCCATACACCCAATGTCCAGGATACCAAGCCCCCCGCAATCTCTGGGGCTAGTGCAGATGGCCCATTTGATTTTAGGAACCCCCCTTCTGTTGTGATCGCCCGTCCAAAGAAAGTTTCTACAAATACTATTCAATTTGGACAGGCCTTGCTCATTCGGTCTCCAGCAGGAAAGGAAGTAGATGGTAGAGGAGAGGAGGAACGTGTTGATAACCATCGCACGCCCAGCAAGATTGATTTGCATACCTTTCCAATAGTTAAGCTTGTTTTCGAGTTTGGCCAACACCCAGTTCCATCGCTGCTCCATAGAGACACCAAACCCCAGAGGGATTCCAAGAAGACGAAAGATTTGGCCCTGCGGAATGATTTGACAGCCATGACCAATGAGAAGGCCAGGATGATGTCCCACAATGGCCCTAAAGGCGGTCTTAGAGTGGTTGATTTTGGATCCAGAGGCCTCACAAAAGGTAGCAAGACACCTCCAGAAAGTCTCCAGGCTGGTATTATCATTGTGAAGGAACGCGTTCATATCATCGGCAAATAGTCTCATGATGATTTGACTGTGGTCGTGAGGCAGCCGGAGGCCTTTTATATTGCCAGCCTCCACATGATGCGCTACAAGTCTGCTCAGCCCCTCAGTGGCGATGGCAAAAAGAAGGGGGGCCAGAGGGCACCCTTGTCTAATAGATCTTCTAAGATGGATCGCCTTCGACAGCTTGCCGTTTACGTTAATTTGGGTCGTTGCGTTTCCAAGGAGGGTCGCGATCATCTTGGTGAATTTCTGACTACATCCGAGATCTTGAAGCGACTGCAGAATATAGTCCCATTCTAGTCTGTCGTAGGCTTTGTCGAAGTCGACCTTGAGGAAAACCACATCTTGATTGGACTCATTTGCAAATTGAATACCTTCCCAAATATCCATAATGGTTTCCAGGATAGACCTGCCCTTGATGAAGCCTTTTTGGTCCTCACAAAGCCAAGATCTCAGATGGCACGAGATTCTGTTGGCAAGGACTTTGGCGAAGATCTTGTATCCTGTTTGGAGCATCGTAATAGGCCGCCAGTTCTCGATTCTGTTCTTTTCCCCCTTCTTGTGAACCAGCTTGATAACTCCATTATTTAGACAAGAAGGAAGAGCACCAAACTTTAGCGCTTCTTGCCAAACCATCCGAAGAGGGGTGGCAACCACCAGCTTGAAGGACTTAAAGAACTCGTTGGTGAGTCCGTCGGGTCCCGGGCTTTTACCGAGAGGTAGGGCATCAATGACCTCAATGATTTCTGAATCAGAGATCGGGGCATGAAGCAGGGAATGGAGGTTGGGTGGTATCCTCCGAGGGGAAACCCTAGAAATTGCGGCCATACAGTCCCTTCTATGGGGTGAGAGGGGGTTCGAGGTTCCCAGGAGTCTCGTGAAGTGCCCTTCGATGATGCCAAAATTGTCTTCTTCCGAATTGCATACATTGCCGTGTGGATCTAGCAGTAGGGGGATCGAATCTCGGTTGTGTTTCCTTTTAAGGATACGGCACATCTCCTTGGTGGGTTTGTCGGCTTTGCCAGCCCACCACTCCTTGAAGAAAATTTGCAAGTTTTTCCTTTGTATTTCTTCCTCGTATCTCAACACCGCTCTGATTTTTCGGAGACCTTTCTGGGCTTGGTGTTTTCCTTTGTTCACTTCCTCCTCGAGCCGCCAGAGTCTGTGGTAAAGAGCCTCCCTACGAGCCCGCCGCACACTCTCGAGCATCTTCTTAGTTCTGATCATGATCTTACGAGACTTGTCGACCGCACTTCTCCAGCACTTGGCTGGGGCCAAGCCAGAGGCGAACGCCACCTTCCACACATCGGCAATTTCTTGATGGACTGAGGGGAGAGAGAAGGTGGTTGCGTTGGCATGGAACCACGGGGCTTTGCGGATCTTGTTGGAAGGTTGAAAGGTGATAACGATCGGGTAGTGATCAGAGATAGTGAGGTCGGTGCGTTGCGTGATGGAAGGGTAGCCCCACAGATGAGTAAAACTCTGAGAGATGTAGCATCTGTCAAGTCTAGCTTTCCTCAGGTCCTCGCCCGCTTGGAGATTCGACCAAGAAAAGCCATTCAAGTCTTTGAATTCAACCAAATCCAAGTGAAGTTTGGTCATGTCCCACGTTTCTTTCTCCCGACAGTCGATGACCCTGCCCTTGCCCATCCATCTGTCCGTAGGGTCCTCCACCCTGTTGAAGTCTCCACATATAAGCACGTTGTGGGGAAGCGAGTCTAAGGAGGCCCAAGTGTTCAGTCTCTCCAAATTCCCATTAGGGGCGTACAGAGAAACCATAGTAACACAAAGAGGAGCACCAAAAGAAACAGCAATCCACCGGTGACTTACATCTTCAATGGAGTTCTCCAGCTTTTCGAACCAGAGTTGTTTAATACCGATAACCGTTCCTCCAGACCCCCGTTGGTGCTTCGTTGGGATCCACACATGGGTCGAGGAGACTTGTCTGAGCCGTTTCTGGAGATCTTCTCCGTCAATTTTAATCTCTTGAATACATATAAAGTCTGGGTTTAAGCTATTGTCGCGAAGCCATTGACCAATGATGGTCGCTCTTGAGGGGTCGGTTAGCCCTCGAGCATTTAGCGAGATGACAATCATTTTTGCATTGATCCCTCTTTGCGGGAGGGAGCTTTGTCCTTTCTTCTCTTGACTTCGTCTTTCTTTTTCGCTGGGATCTGATCCCGACTTAGAAGTCGGTTCTTGTAGGGGCTTTTCCAGGGTAGCTCCAAAGGCTGTTTTCCTTTGCGTGATGTCCCTTGCTGGGGAGACTTGGGCCCCGTGCTCGGCATCGTTTCCGGGATCGTCGATCCAATGATGGAACTTTCACTATCCATGTTGTCTTCGTTACTAGTGGTGAAGCCATCTTCTTTGCTTGTAGTGTAACCCTCCTGGGGGGTTTCTTTATTGTCATGGATCTCCAGGGCTTTGTCGTAGGTGTCTATCTCAAGTAGCTTCCCACCTGGGTAGTCGAGCTCATTGATCTCCTTTTCTAGATTGCAATACAAATTGCTGTAGGGGTTAGGCGGCAGGTTGTTTCTCTCACCGTTGGCCCTAGGGCTTCTTTTCCTTCTTCTTCTAACTTCCATAAAGCCATCAGCATCAGCTTGTGGATTAAGGAGGCCCTTGCCTGCCCCTTCCTTGGTCGAGTGGGCCAAATCGCCAACATTGTCTTGAGCGGTTTTGGAGGCTTCTTGAAAGCGCTTGTTTTTTTGCCTGAGAGGGCAATCTTTGATCCTGTGACCTTGCTGGCCACAACGAAAGCACGCGTTGGGAAGGTTTTTGTAAGTGAGGTCCTGTTCCCATACATCTCCTTCGCCCATGTCCACTTTGATCATTGAGGGAAGCGGCGAACTGAGGTCGGCCTCGACGCAGATTTGGGGGTGCCACCTAGCATTGAACGAGTGTCTTGCACCTTCATAGATGAGACCACCAACGTCTTCGCGTGAAGCCAGCGGCTTGCCGATAGGAGAGACAATGTCCCACACGAAGTTGTACAAGAAGTAAGGAAGGTTAGGGAGCTCAACCCAAAGAGGGTACCGAAGCGACTTCGATTTGTCGGGAGTAAAGTCCGGGGACCATCTGAATAGGCACAGGGTCGCCCGACCGAACTGCCAGGTGCCAACGCTAAGGGCTTGGAATGCCATCTCTTCATTTTCAAAGACAAGCAGCATGTGGTTCGCTGGTAAGAACTGACATTTGCTAACAATTAGTCCTCGCGGGAACCACTCTTTTCGAAGCCATTGTCGCACAGTTTCGAGCAGGGGCCTAGGGCCGAACACTTGGCCGACGAGGCAAACTTTCTTGAGCTCCTCCTGAGCCGACAGAACTGCGGGTCTACTGAGGGAAACAATGGGGGATTCAAAACTTTCGGATGTCCCAGGGGCGGCACACGACCCCCCCTCCAGCAGAGTGGCCAGGATATCGGTCTCCCTAGGGGGAGGGGCCCGGTTACTTTTGACGAGAGAGGAGGAAGCCACATCCATGGCCGAAAGGAGGTAGCACCCACCTACGCTCCTTGAAATTACTATTGCATTGAGAGACTTCAACCCACAAGCGGGGAGACTAGGTCATTGCAGGAAATAGGAAGCCCTCCACTTTTTCGAATCTTCTTTTTCTTTTTCCTTTTTTTTTTTCTTTTTCTCTTCTCTTTTTTTTTTTTTTCTTCTCTTTTTTTTTTCTCCTCTCTTTTTCGAGGGGTTACCCCCCTCTTTTTTTCTTCTTCTTCTTTTTTTAGACTTACGAACGAGAAAATTAACCTCCTGACGGAGTGAATACTACTGAAGCGCGAATTCGAAAGAGCAATAAAAAGGGATCGTTAAAAAGCTTTTTATTTAAAAAGCTGAACTCGGACGAAAGGAACTGAAAAGCTGAACTCGGCCTTTTAAGTGAACTGAAAAGCTCCACTGGACGTGGTTTCCCGTCATTCGCTAGGGAGATGCAAGGCGCTGGGAGAACGAGGCGAGAGGGCCAAGAATAGCCGCCGGCAGGCCCAGAGAAAATCGCAATGATTGGATGAAGACAATTAAAAGCCGACTGCCGCCACACACGTTTCGAAAGCGAACGTGGCAGAAATCCAAGGTGATTGACGAGCACCACTTACGAGGCGTCAATCGCAACGGAAAACGAGGAACTGCTCATTAGCAAAACCGTCAATCGTCGAGTAAAAAAAACCATCCATCGCGGATAACTCAGGAGAAAACCATCAATCGCTGGGACCAGCCAAGACCGTCAATCGCGGAAACTGTCGATCGTCAATCGCCAAAACCGTCCATCGCGGATAACTCGGGAGAAAACCATCAATCGCGCGGAAACTGTCAGTCGTCAAACGCGAAAAACCACCAATCGGAGCGAAACCATTTAACTCAGTTGTCTCCTGCAGAAGCGGGAGAACATTCTCGCACGACGACAATCTAACAGCATGTCATCCTGCACGTTGCTAACTGCCGTAGACTACCAACATCTGCTTTAGTTTCTTTATACTGTCCTTCTCCATGAAGACTAATCCTCTACCCTTCCTTGCATCCCATTCTCTGAAAGTTACTAAGAGGTTGTACTATCTTAATAGTATTCTTAGGAACTTGTAGCAAGCATATCTTTAAAGGTCTATTTATTGTAGACATGGAGGTATTTAATGTGATAGTACCATGGGAAGAATATCTTTACAGAAGGTGTGGTTCTCATATCATAGAAAAAGTCGAAGTTACCCTATTTGAAGCTAGGTGTGTTGACATGTGGGGCCTCTACTTTTTCAAACACCTTAAATATAGTCTACATTGAATTAAAAAAATTTCATGCAATGCAAGAAAAAATGCCAGGTGACTTTGGGAGCCTAGGTAGACAATGCAAAATAGTTGCGATCATGTAGGATACTTTTGATGGTCCTTGGGATGATCCCAAGTATGGGTATTTGATCTATTCATTGCAATTTGGATTATTCTTATCATTGATGGTGAAAAACCTCGAATTATTTTGATGTGGGACCAGAGATAGCATGGATTATAAATGATGTAACATCTCAGGAAAGTCTTTGGGTAGTTGTGATATCCAAATTTTTTGGAATATTTTGCCCCTTAGTTCATCATATGGCATGTCCTTTTGCTCAAATTGAGTGGAAAAAGTTAGAAATTTTCCTATCCAAATTTTAAAATTCTACATTATATTCAGTTAAGAGAACGAAGAAGGGGCAATAGTTCATCAATGATTATCTGACATCATGAGCTTCTAAAAATAGGTTGACTTTAAAATGATATCTTCAAAGACAACAAGCACTTCTTCTTGAACCTTCGCTCCTAGCAAGTGATTCTTCCTTATTTTTTCAAAATTTTTTGAGCCATGTGGCTTTTGCATTTCAAAGATATCTTCTTCTCTAACATAGTTGCATACTCCAAGTTGGGGATCATGTTCTTTATCATACACTAGGTCCATGTGAATTTGTACCATCTCTTCTTCTTCAGGCTAGTCTAGAGGAGAAGAAGGTCTTTCTTGTGTTAGCTTCTGAGTTAGTTCATATTCTTAAATCTTGTTGGACAAACTAGCATCCTTGTTATAAATTATGGAATATGTTAAATTTTGGAATTTTGGAGTTTAATTTATCAAGTTATTAATGTGTTTTTTGGTGTTTTGATATAGCAGCTAAAGGTTTGGGTGTGGACATTTTGATGTGTTTGGAAACAAATAATATGACTTAGATTTTATATATAGTTTGTAAATAAAGACCCACATAAAGGGTTCTTTCTAGAAAAATTAGTAAAAATAGTGGTGAGGATAACGATCCTCATAGACTAGGATTTATTTAAATAAAAGCAAAAGCCCTCCATAAAAGAGAACAACGTTTTACTTTCATGCTTGCTTTTTGAATCCACCCCCATTATAATCTCTATTTTTTATGTAATAGAAAATCCTATAAATACATACACTCTATAGACCGGTCAAATGAGAGATTGCACCCAATTTTTTGTATTTTCTCGTCTATTTGCATCTCTATTCTTTGTCTGTTTTCAAGATCTGTATCCTCTATGTGAACATGTATTTAAGATCCTTGCATGACTATAGAACTTTAGCATCTTTGGTTTCCTTGACATCCATGGCTCCCTTGGCAATCATTGGTAACCATTGGCTATGCATGAACAACTTTTAATTAAGGAGTGGAAATAAGGGCACTTTTATCTATCAAGGAGGGAGGATTTGAACCCACAACCTCACTTTTTCAAGCCAAGTGTTTTACCACTACATTACTCCCTTTTTTTTGTCACTCTACTCCTTTTCACTTATATTTAACACAACTTGCATCTCTCTTACTTTTTCAATTCCCAAGAACCACCCTTCCCTTGCCACATTAACACAATTTGTTCATTCCTTATAGATGATAGATGAACTCCCATAAGATCCAAGACCAATTCAAGCGCCAGTATTGTTGAGCAACTGATGGAAGTCAAGCCTTTCCTTGATACTAGGAGTATCTCCATATTGTTGCCATTCAACCACCTCAAACCTCCAAGTAGGGGGACTTGTGATCAATCAAGAGGCTCGTGTTTTCTTCATCTCAAGCATTCATTCTATCTCTTATTAGGCATTAGTCTTCAATGTCAATTCGAGGGATTGAATGGATGTCCTCAAATATGATCCAATATCTTCATGTGGAATCCTTTGTTTCAAACCTTGGAGCTATTTTGAAGCTCTCGTGTTCAACTCTCCTAATTCCAACACGTGGGAACAAGATGGAGTCATGTTGTCTCATGCCAACAGCCTATTTCCAATCATTGCTAATGTTACAAAATGGCTTCATCTTGTTCGAGCCCTTCCAAAAGGATCACATGAGATCCTAGCCTTTAGGAGTTATTGAAAGTGGTGAGAATAGGAGAGTGATTGATTCAAGCCCTCGCCAATGTTGGTGACCCACAAAAGAAGGTTCGTCACTATTTCTCAAAATAATTTTGCATGGCCCATGAAGTTGCTTTATTACTCCAAGATTAAGGATACATTTGGCTGCCAACTTGTTGGCCATGCCCTACATGTGCATAATACCCAAGCCACTAGAATCCTTTAGGCTAGAATAGATTTTTTATTTGACTTTTGGTGCTCATCTTTTGTTGGGATCTCCCTTCTAGAGAAAATTTTTCAAAATCCTTCCTAACTTCAAGAGCCCCTTGTCGCTAGGCCTCCAACAAGCCAAAAAATAGATTATTGATAAGACAAGAAACCTATTGATCAACATCACCCACTCAACCAGGTTATGCTCGATTCGATTATGACATGGAAGGATGACAAAATGAACTTTATAAATTCTTATTTTTTGTTGCTCTATGTACGCTACCATAAGTATCTAACCAAGCATTGTTTTTGTAGTGGAAAAATAACAATGAGAAGTATGCAAGATGGTATTAAGATATCATAGAACTGAGGATACGTTTCTATGCTTGAATAAAAATGATGTGTATTTAAGAGTACTTAAAGCTACTTATTTTATTCCATGGGTAGTGTTACGTCTTATAGACAACTTTAATACTTACAATTGTCTGCATTGTGAAAAAAAATCATTGTCCACACGTTAATTTTCGTGGTTGGGCCTTTCCTCTCTTGAAATACGGGAAAACTTTAGTCCCCTTTACGGTCGAACATATGTGGGCCTAAAGTGAGTGTAATGATTTCAGATCATATTAAACCAGATGTTTTTGGGCAATTTTTTCTAGTGGTTGCCTTCAGGTAGTCTAACCCTTGTTTTGTGGGATATAAAAGGTCCCATGGGTACTATGCCTATTCTCTTGTATAGTTGTTCTTTCAGTCAATTCAAGCAAAAAAATATTAGGCTTTGATCGAACTTCCTCTTTAAAAAAAATATCATGTTATAGTGAAAACAAGTTGTAAACGATTATTAAGGCCTGAATGTCCAAATGGTTGCCCGAAACTGTATGCATATATTTTTGAATGAAACATATACATGATTTAATCAAGTACGAAAGTTCAAACGAATGCCTTAAACGTTTTGTATATGATTTTGGAATGAAACACAAATTAGGGATCTAACCAACTAAAGACTCTAAATGAATGATTCATGAAGCCCATGGATTTTTATTCTTTATTGTGTCTATCTTCTTATTTCCATGTTCTCTTCATTTTAAATGAACCAACTACTTATGAACTTCAAAGCCCCCCTTCCTATTGTTTGGTAGTTCAATTTATTTTATGTTGGCATTCCTCTTAAGAAGAATATTGACTACTATTTATCTGCATGCATGGATGAGGATACTTTTCTTTTTTCTTTTTTATTTTCTACGGGATGTTGTAAATATGTGCATGTTTTCTTTATTGAAAGAAGGCTCGACAAATATTTAATCCTCCAAGTTTTAACTTTGAAAGTACAACTATATAGATGAATGGACATAATACCTAGAGAACCCTTCCCCCCGTATCTCACAAAACAAGAATTAAACTAAATTACAACTGATAAATTGGATTACAAATAGTTTAAACTAATTAAATCTATTACATATCTTACCCGAAAGATTAAACTTTGAACCTCCACTTCAAAAAGTCAAAACTTTACCAAACCACCTACGAGACGTATTTATATATGTTAATAATACTCATTATAATATTCCAATATGAAATATGTTAATAATATTCATTTTATATACATTAATATATGTGAGCGTGTTTATATATATGTTAATAATATTCATTTTAATTTTTCAGTATGATATTTAATGTAGCAGTGCACCTACAATTGTCAAGTTGCATTCTCTCTCTCACACTCTCTCACACACACATCATTTCTTTAGTTATCGTTACTTGGTGCAACAAACAGTCAACTTGCATTCTCTCTCTCACACACACATCATTTCTTTAGTTATCGTTACTTGGTGCAACAAACAGATGTCAACTTGCATTCTCTCTCACACTCTCTCACACACACATCATTCCTTTAGTTATCGTTACTTGGTGCAACAAACAGATGAATTCAGCTTTTGGTCTCATAGATGCCTTTGGCGAGACATCCCCATGTTTCTGCCTGCATATTTCTCCGTAGTGTGCGTGCATCCAGCATCTTTACTTCTGTGCAAACTTGCAGAAACAGTCTCTTCAGCTGAGATCGAAATGGTTAAATATGTACTACTCGAATAGATATCAGCGGATCATTCTACAAATGACTGCATCCATTAAAGCTATTCCACGAGCGTCATCTGCGCCGAAGATTGTGTTTGTCTTCTGCGTCAACAATGAAAGAAAGCTATGATAGCTCTGGAAGTACACATGTCTCTTCGGTTTCCATAGGACCTTTTGACAATGTGGATAGCCCGGAAAATCTGAGGACCTCACAGTGCACTCTTAAATCCACGGTATTGTTCTGTAAATTGCAAGCACAGCTTGGAGATGACGACTACAGCCTTTTGAAAAGTGATATATGTAGCCTTGAAGTGAACGCTCTGTATGTAGCTGGCTCTCAGAAAATAATGATCGATGCATTATTAGCGTTGAATTGGAATGCGATTGGATGGCTTCTGTGTACTAGTTTCCATAGCCTGCTGCACAGAGGAAGCCGATCTGTACGGTGCAAGTTCATATTTCTTAGCTCGTGAACAATGTGATTCAGAAACAAAAAAATAAACGCTGGTAAAATTCGTCATCTTCATTAGATCAACCGTTTGGTCATCCTGCTGTAAAACACGTAGGGATACAGGAGATTCAAACCTCCTCCTTCTCTCCTATTCAAAGAATGAAAAACATATGAGATTACTTTCTCTCCTCACGTTGCCGACACGCTCCATCTTCGTTGGATGTTCAAACGGTGAAAGAAGAGCTCTGTGAAGTATGTGCGATAGAATAGCTCTGTGAAGCCCCTAATGATGAAGCAGATAGAATGGATACTTGGGCTTCCCTCGACTCCCTTTCACACAATGTTCTGATTTGTGGGGATTTCAACATGGTTGAGTTTCCTGAGGACCGATGGAATAACAAAGGAAAAATTATTGACGGTTAGGAGAAAGAGATATGGGATAAAATCAAGCTCCATCTCGACCTGGTCGAGTTTATTTGCTCTTTGGAAGTTATTAGAGTCAAATACATGATCCCCTTGAATGAGAACAAGATTGGATTGTTTTGCCTAATAACGGTAGCCCACTTCCAAGTTTCACCTTGCTCCAACTTTTCCACAATGAAGAAACCAAATATGAGCTTTTTGTTGGGTGTGTGTAGAAGTGCAAGAGACACACAAGAAGCACAAACAAGGGGCATGCACACAAAAGGACACTTGAAGAATACATATGGCTAGAATATCTCTCTCTATTGATGATGGAAAAATTGAAGTAATAGTTGAATAATATCCCTTAGTACAAAGTACCACCATATATTAGTGTATCATGTATGTGGGAACATGGAGAGAACATACCTATCTAGCACTAGAGTAAAAAGTGTCTATGTATATGGGAAAGCTTCACATATTCAAAGCTACTCGAGGAATGTATGTCTAACAACCACCCTTGGATTGAATGATATGAACCTGTACAAGGAGTGAAATATCAGCCCCACTAGGCACTACGCCTTAAGCTTTGTAAGAATCTTCAAAATTTTCCCATGGAATATCTTTGTTGAATATTTTTATCACATTATTATGTACACACATATACCAAATCAATATCTCCTCCATTAAGGTGCTATCTCATATAGTGATAATGCATCTCAATATGTTTGGATCGTGCATGAAACACTAGATTTTTTGCACTAGCAAATGCACTATGACTATCACTGAGAATATATGTATCATCATCAATCTCGATGTAGAGATCCATCAATAAGCATCTTAACCATATACACTCCATTGTAGTTGTGAAAACTATCATGTACTTAGCTTCAAAACTCGATGTCTCTAGTGTAAGTTTCTTCTTACGCAACCAAGATATGAGTGAGTATCCAAGGAAAAATCAATTACCACTAGTGGACACACAAGTATCATAGCAACCAACCCAATCACTATCTATAAAAGCATGCAAGTATGGTTGAATATCTCTACCTTAGAAGAGACCTAAAATTAAAGTACCTTTGACCTATCTAAACACAAAATTTGACATTTTTTAATGCTTAATGTGAGGGCTATACCGAAATTTACTCAATTGGAAAATTTCATACTGCATATTTGGCCTTGTGTTGCATGCATACATAAGACATCCCACAACTTACTCATAAAGTGAAGTGTCAAAAGCATCACTAAGATCCTCAACTGGGAACCTAAATCATGTCTCCACTAGTATGAAAAATGGCTTGTGATTCTCAAATTCATAACACTAAAGTAGTTTTTCAACATACTTTGCTTGATGCATAAACAATCCCCCCTTAATGGATACAAATTGGATGCCAAGACAATAGCTCTAAAGACCAAGATAAGCGACATCAAAAGTATGTTGCAAATCAGCCATAAGGATTTCAAGTTTTGCATCACATGACCCAATCAAGAGTATGTCATCAACATAAAGAACAAGCACTATAAGATGAGCCCCATCTTTGCATACATAGATTGTTCTTTCAATGGAAGTACATGTGGAGCCAAGAGCAATCAAGTGCTTATGAATTTTTTCATACCATGCATGTGGATCTTGCTTATCACCATACAAGGCTTATGCAAGAGAAAAACCATATGCTAGTTCCCTTTCATGGCCAATCCAAGAGGTTTCTTCACATAAACCTCTTCTTGCAAATCATCATTCAAGAAAGCTATTCTTCTATCCAAGTGATGTACTTTCCAACCTTTTTGTGTAGCCAATGCAACTATGGTATGAATGGTATTCATGCATGAAGTAGGTGTAAAATTTTACTCATATTCAAAGCCATATTCTTGAACATATCCTTTCGCAACCAATCTAGCTTTGTAGCAATCAATGGTACCATCTGAATTTCTTTTAAATTATAAACCCACTATGCCAATGGAACATTTTCCTTTTGGAAATTCACATAACTACCAAATACCATTCCTTTGTATGGAATCCATTTTTAATTGCATAGCACTCATCCAATGTGGATAATCATATTCATCTTCAAAAGTAAGTGGCTTTTCATTACAGGCTATTGCAATAAGAGAATAATATAAAAAATTATTTGATGCATGACGAGATCTTGATCTTGTTCTACCAAGTAAAGGCGCACTCAATTTGCTACCTTTCAAAGGTTTTTTTAGCTGCTTTTTTCATACTTTGTGCACTCTTGATAGACATGCATTCATTATGTTATACATCATCAACATGTATATCACGCATGGGATGAATTTAATGATCACTTCTAGTCATATTTTGATGCAATTGTTCAACCATATGTGGCTAGAAATCTCTAGGACTTCCAACCATTGTTGGATGGAAAATTTCAACCATGTATGGCTATAAATTCTCTACATTTTCAGCTTTACTTTGCTAGGGTTTTTAACGCTTTCAACCTCACTTGGTTTTTCTACATGATCATAGTTAGACACACCACTTGAGAAAGCATGCATGAGTGTATCAAGCAGATCTTGTGAGCTAGCTATTGACAGATTTTTGCATTCGCATAGAGGGAAAAAAATCAGTAAATACCACATCTCGACTCATACTTATTGTGTCCATCCATGGATGGTACAAATTACATCCTTACTTTCAGCACCATAACCAAGAAATATACATTTGATTGCCACATCATCAAGATTTTGACATTCTTTTGATGGCACAAGAGCATATGCTAAACAATCAAACATGCATATATGAATAACCATAGGTTTATGTCCATTCCAAGCCTAATGAAGAGTGATGAATATCAATGCTTTTGTAGAGTAAGGATTGAGTTTCCAGACATGACTGCTTCCATCCAAAACTTGTGAGGAAGGTGCTTTCCTTTAGCCATACACTGTGCCATTTCAAAGAGTGTTGTATTTTTTGCTTTGCAACATTGTTTTGTTGAGGTCTATATGGTGATGTACATTGGTGTGAAATATCCGCTTTCATGAAGAAAAGCATGTGACATGTATTCACCACCATGATGTGTGAGTAGATTCAAAAGCTTGTTTTCAAAAAACAAATTGGCCATAGTGAAACATTTGTTGAATTAAGAAAATACCGGATTCTTTGCTTTGATAAGATACAACCATGTATTGCAAGTAGTGTCATCAATGAAGGTAAAAAAAATATACATGTTTCCCAAATGATGGAGTCTTGATGGTGTAGGCGCGAAAGCGACGACTCGTGGATCAAGCCAACTGCTGGAATTACGGTGCAAATTAGAAACTCAAAGAAATTATTTGTAAAATCAACTTGCATTAAGTCTCTTAGAATACAATAATAGAATTCAACGACTTATACCCGTAGCTTAGACAACTTGATAGCTACATATGTGCATGAGTTCTCCATATATAATAGTTTCTGTATATATTATTTTCAAGAAAAACGTTCTTCTCCTATGTATGCACTAAATCCGATGAATATATGAACCAATTCTAAGCTTTGAACCTATTTCTCCAAATACAGAGTACTATTTGTTGCTCTTCTTGGCGTGATACTAGTAAGCATGAGAGAGACATGATGACGCAGATCAGAGTTGACGCAAGTATTTTTGCAGTTGTGCACGATTGAGAAACTTTCGTTTTTTTATTATTAATCATGTGTATTGTATAGATACAAAGTGAGAAAATCCAAGCACTGAAATCGATCGCTTAAGTGCAACCCATTTCTACCATGTCATTGTTCTAAACAAAAGCATATGGATGCATGTCAAAATCTGATTAGAAAACACAACAGAAAAGTGTTCCGTCGATCATACCATAAGAAAAGAACTCATGACTTCTTCACACCACAGTTGACAAACAGTAAGAAGAATGCAAAGTTGGATCACCACTACTTCACGAATATCATCCCATCCCTAATAATTCGAGTCACAGTCCAGAGACAACCCGCATGCACATGCTCAATATTGGAACCGAAGTCAACTATAAAAGATCTTCTGATTGTTTAGGAATTATATTTCCATTTCTGCAAAAAACTGCATCCTTCTATATCAGCGCAATATCAGAAATCTTATCTCATAAAAAAAATCTTTTGAGAGAGACAACAAAAAAAAAACATTTCCTTTCGAATACGGAGTTTAAAGCAAAACATTAGAAAATCATTTTTTTTAAAGAAAAATGACGTCATTCACTTCTAAAGTCATGGCACTATCATTTACAGAGTTCTCAAAAAGATATTTTTCTTCAATCATTGTGCAAATGATGAAAGTTGAATGCAAATAAACAAATTGCATACAATTGTTTCAATAAAGCATGTTCTACGTGAACCTTTCTATTGTAAAAGTGCCGCTAAATGTTAATCTCATCAATATGCAAATATTGGGCCATAGTTTCACAGTGACGATCATCAAAAAGTATGAATGAGAAGCAACAATCTTAATTCCAACTCAATACGCTGCTATATGGATGATGTGACAAATAAAAAACCAACGCTTGAGGAAAGGAAGCCGTTCCCATATACTGCTCAAGTTTTTATACTGCATCTGTTAAGGTATGTTGATATATTTAGGTAGTGATGTGTGTGAACACACTAAGACCACCAGAGCACTTTTTTCCTTCTTTAGGAGGTTTTTTTACCCTGACTTGTATATATGCCTATTGCCCTAATGGGCTACTTATCTTTGTACATTCTCTAGTAATACATTCAGTATTGTGTGTTGTGCTTCAAGCTTCTTCTTCTTCCTTGTGTTGTTCGTGTGCTTTCGCAGACATCTAACTCCAACAATTGGTATCAGAGCAGGTCGTCGCTTCATCTAGGGTGCTGTCGACACTCCTCCGGTTGCAGTCTCAAAATTGTACGAATTTTGGTGAGCATACTCAGCGTGTTTTCGAGATCAAAACAACTTCGCTTTGTCATGCCAAAATGGCAAACTGAGCTCGTTTCGGCCTCCAAACGCACTATCACAATGCTTGTGTAGGCTATTTTGTCTTTTTGTGCCAAAGGTATATACCAGTTTCGGTTCGCTAGTATAAGCATCTCGAAGTCTGTTATAGGTCTAGCAAAATTTGTCTGGGCAGTTCTGTTCAACTTTTTGAGATACAGGCAATTTTTTGCATCAAGGTATTTGAGTCATCGGCCATGGCTCAAAACAGTGATGTATTTCGTATGTTGGCTGTTGAGGATAAGTTGGATGGTACCAACTACCCATTGTGGGCTTATATGATGCGACATGTGTTGGTTGCAAAAGGACTGTGGAACATTGTGCAGGGTGTTGAAAACTTTCCTATCACACCTGCAATTGTTACAACTGCACGTACTAAAGGTGATGCAGAAGGTGTCGAAGATTATGATATTCTGCATATTCCTATTCGTGCTGCGGTTTCTGCTGCAGCTACTACAGAGCAGATTTGTTGGGATGGTAGAGATGCCTAGGCACATGCATTGATAGCTTTCTCTATCAAACATGCCATTATTCCTCACATTCGCTCTTGCAGAAAAGCTAAGGATGCTTGGGATACACTTACCACATTGTACCAAGCTAGGAATGAGGCTCGTGTTGCTTACCTCTAAAAATAGTTGGAGAGTGAGCACATGAATGAAGGTGATTCTATGGGCAGTTTCCTAACAAAGATCAAAGACTTGAAGGAACAGTTGATTTCTACTGATGAGGTTATACCAGATAACTCACTTGTGCAGACCGTTTTGAATGGTCTTCCTGATTCATATCAGAGTTTTGCTTCTACTCTTCGGTTGATGATGAAAGTCAATCCAAATACCTTGTCATTTGAGGAGTTCGTCTCTGTTCTGTTGCACGAAGATGAGTCCAGCCAGAACAGGTCCATTATGCGAGTTGCAGATCAAGCTTTCCTGGCTAGTCAGAAGGGCAAAGGAAAATGGAGCTCTTCAATAAGTAAGCAAAAATTTGCTAATTCTACACAATCGAAAAGGGAGGACAAAGATAAAAAGAAATCAGAAAAGTAGAAAATGTTTTGCAAGTACTATAAAGGAAATGATCATATCATAAAGAACTGTCCAAAACTAGCTGCAAAAGAGGCAAAGAAAAAAGAGGAAGGAATGGTTGTTGCAAAGGCCTCTACTCCAAAAACAATCTGCTAATCTTGTGCAGGAAGAAGAATGGGTGTTTACTAGTGTTTGCAGTTTTGACCCATCTTCTCGTGAGCAGTGCATGTCTATAGTAGACTCAGATGTTTGGTACTTTGACAGTGGGGCAACCAAACATATTACCTTGCAGTGCAAATTCTTCTCTTCACTCGAGCCTGGCCCTACAGGGAATACTGTTACATGCACCAACAACTCCTCTTATCCTGTTATGGGAGTTGGTAAAATCATTTTGACTACTGCTGACAGTAGTTCTTTCACTTTGTCAAATGCTTTGCTTGTGCCACGGATCAAGAAAAATCTGTTATCAGTTCTTGCATTAGCCAAGATTGGCTTGGTTGTGAAATTTGTTGATGACAGGTGTAGAGTTCATGATCTATCAAATGGCGACGTGATTATTGCTTCTGGCATTTTATGTCGTGGGCTCTATAAGCTCATAGACTATGAAAGATCTATAGATGATTCAGCATACGTAGTACATGATTCTCAGGCTATATCAGATGCAAAGCTTTGGCATGCACGCTTTGGTCATCTGAATTTTGCTAGTTTGCTACGTATGCAGAAATCTGAAATGGTGTCCTCTTTGCCCAAACTTGAGGCACCAAGAAAACATGTTTGTGAAGGCTGTATTTTGGGAAAAATGGAGTGTTCATCCTTTCCAAAAGATGGTTCAGTTCGGGCTACTCAAAAATTGCAACTTGTACATAGTGATGTCTGTGGTCCTATGCACACACCTTCTTTTGGAAATTATCTTTACTTCGTGACTTTCATCGATGATTTTTCTAGGCACGCATGGGTATATCCATTGAAGGAAAAGTCCGAAGTGTTCATGTGCTTTAAACAGTTTTTGGATTTGGCTGAAAATCTGTCAGCATGTAAAATGGGCACCCTCTGTTTTGATCGAGGGGGGGAATATATGTCTTCTGATTTTAATGCATTTTTGGCTGAACCGTGGATAAAACACCAGTGTAAAGTGTTGTATACACCTCAACAAAATGGAGTTGCTGAAGGAAAGAACAGGTCACTCATGGAGATGGCGAGGTGTATGGTCAAGAGTCAGGCTTTACCACATAGTTTCTGGCTTGAGGGTGTCATGTGTGCAGCATATGTACTTAACAGGTGTCCCACTAAAGTGCTGTAGTCTATCACTCCATATGAGGCTTGGCATGACTGCAAGCCATCTGTTGCTCATCTGCATGTTTTTGGTTGTTTGGCATATGCATTAGTGCCCAAAAAACATCGCTGAAAATTGGATGATAAAGCAGTAAATGTATTTTTGTTGGGTACAGTTTTGAAAGTAAAGGCCATCGTCTATATCATCCATAGACTAAACGCATTCTGGTTAGCCGTGATGTTATTTTTGTGGAAGATGTTATTCAGCCATTGCTTTCATGTATTAAGGAGACATCTATTAGCTCCAAAGACATGTATGATACTTTGCTGCCTCTTTTTACAAGTGGAGAGTCTAGTGCTGGTCCTAATGAGGAAACTTCTCAGCTTTGCAGGTTTCATGTGATGATGCAGATCATTCCATTTCTGATGCAGATTTACATGATGCACTAGTTGATGAGAGAGCTGATATTGAGCATGCAAAAACTATGCCAAAATGGCTGGTGTAGACTTTGTGTGACACCAAATTAGATGCACCTCTATCATATCATACTCGTTCAGGCTCTCATAGTGCCTCTTTTGCATCAAATTTCTATCATATGGCTGCATCTAGTCTCTGTGATGAGAGTGAGCCTGTTTCATTTGATGAATCACAAAATTCAGAAAATTGGATGGCTGCTATGCAATCTAAATATGATGCTATAATGAAGAATGGTACTTGGTCTTTATGTGACTTGCCTACTGGCAAGAAGGCCATTGGCACTAAGTGGGTATACAAGTTGAAGCATGAACCTGATGGTACACTTGACAGGTATAAGGCTAGGCTTGTTGCAAAGGGTTATGTGCAGGAAAGAGGCATTGATTTTGATGAAACCTTTGCACCTACATGCCATATGACTACTGTTCAGAGCATGTGTGCACTTGCAACTCATCATGGTTGGAATGTACATCTGTTGGACATTAAAACTACATTTCGGAATGGTGACTTGCATGAATAAGTGTATGTTTTTCAGCCCTGTGGTTTTGTGCAGAAAGGGCATGAAAACCAGGTGTTCCGGTTAAAGAAGGCATTATATGGTTTAAAGCAAGCACCACGTGCCTGGTATGAGAAGATACATGCCTATCTGATTGCACCTAGTTTTGAGAATAGCCCAACTAAAAGCACCTTATATGTTAGCGTGCTAATGATGTGCTTCAGATCATTGTTGTCTATGTTGACGACATGCTGCTCACTGGTCCTATTGAGAAGCATATTGCTGATTTTAAGGCTAATTTGCATGCCTCATTTGAGATGTCTGATTTGGGGCATTTGCATCACTATTTGGGCATTCAGTTTATGCACGTTGATGATGGAATGGCTTTGTGTCAAACGAAATATATCGACACATTATTGCAGCATTTTGGCCTTGAAGATTTTAAGCCTATTGCCACTCCTATGGAGATAGGTTTACGATTGAGTCTTCATGATGCTGGAGATGCATTTTATGTTGTCCTCTATCAGCAGGTTGTTGGATGCCTGATTTACTTATGCATTACTCAGCCAGATATTCAGTTTGTTGTCTCATAGATGAGCAGGTTTATGCATTGCCCAGGTGTCAAGCATTGGCAGGTGGTTAAGTGCATCTTTCGCTACTTGAGTGGTACTCGGCTACTTGGGTTGTTTTATCCCAAAGGGGGATCACTACTGCCAGATTTGCATGCTTTTTCTGACTCAGACTGGGCTAGTTGCTATGATACTCATGTGTCCACTAGTGGCTTTTGCTTCATGCTTGGTAGCTCATGTATATCTTGGTTGAGCAAGAAGCAACCTACTATGGTCACTTCGAGTTGTGAGGCTAATTATAGGGCAACTTTCATAGCTATTATTGAGTGTGTGTGGCTCAGACGCCTTATGGCTGATTTGGGTGTTGGTCACTCTTCTACGACCATCATCTTCACTGACAGTCAGAGCGCATTGGTTGTTGCGAGGAACCCTGTGTTCCATGCTCGCACTTAGCACCTTGAGGTGCATTATCATTATGTCAGGGAGAGGTTCTCTATTGGGGAGATCAACTTGGCATATATGCCCACGCAGGAGAACATTGTAGACTTTTTCAGGAAGGCTCTACCTAGGGAGAAGTTTGAAGCTTTCCGCAAAGCTTTGGGTTTACTTCCTTTTGTGGAGTGATTTCCACATATCTTGGCACTTCCTTATACATGAGTGCCATCTCCTTGTTCACCACATCACTCCCAGGGGGATTTGTTGATATATTTAGGTAGTGATATGTGCGAACACACTAGGAACACTAAGGCACTTTTTTCCCTCTTTAAGAGGTTTTTTTACCCCGGCTTGTATATATGCCTATTTCCCTAATGGGCTACTTATCTTTGTACATTCTCTAGTAATAGATTCAGTATTGTGTGTTGTGCTCCAAGATTCTTCTTCTTTCTTGTGTTGTTCGTGTGCTTCCGCAAACATCTAACTTCAACAAGCTATAGCTTAAGGCAACAAGAGAAAACACTTAGGAACAGTAACTTAGTTGAAAGACTTCAAATGTTTACCATTTTTTAAATCTATCGCTAGTAAACTAAAGGGAGAAAAATAGTAGAAACATGGAGAAAAATAGTAGAAACATAAAGTAAAACTAGTGCGCCAATCACATTAACGTCATCTTTGTGTTTTGGTGTGAAAACATTTGTACACCATTCATTTTGAGTAAAAACATTAAGAGAAGTCTTTGACAAGACAACGAAAAATAACATCCAGTTTATTTCTTGGAGGACAAAAGTATAACTTGCAAGTTTGTATATTAGCAAAGTTAAATACTGAAATCCAAGGATAGGAATAGAATTAAACATATATACCTCAACCGGTTCAGCCAATATGGCAAACATGACATAAGTGTACTATTAAGATTTCGAAGGATGCAGGTATTTTTGCTCCAATAAAATGAAAGCGAATGTATGAAGCGCCATGTAATAGGTCAAACAATATCATGGATGTTTGCATGTTCTCCTATGACTGACACGTCGAGAGGATCAACTCGTCCACGATGAGTACCCCTTCATTCAGAGGTCTATATGCTCAATCTATAGCTTTCATATGGTATAATAAAGCAAAAAAAAATCATCGCAATCGATCCAAAGAACTGCATAGTTGAAATCTTGTTGCTATATAGATGTAAAACATCCTTCATGCTTATCTCCATATTTGGTACTCGTGAGGAATTTGACAAGATATATTCCACATTTTGTACACAAATGCCAATAGATCAGAACTCGATGCCTCTTCAATGATTAGCTCAGCTTGGTCACCTCTGCCACACTGAAAGCCTTCCTTGGTTGAGGCAAGGATCTTAGAGATACATGCCTCCAAGCTCTCATCGAAAGACAATGAATTGACATGTTGGAAGAGGATATACAAATACAGTTCCACAACAAATAAAGACTCTTTTCCCCTTTCTTCTCAACCAATTACTACTTGGAAGGATAGAGACAACATAAGGGTGTTTTCATAATCTTGGATGATAATCGTGAAGACAAAATCTTCACGACAAGGGGACCACATACATCACTATGAGCAACCTACAACTTTCTTGTAGTGTGTAAATGACTATCTTTTGGAAAAGAAGCACGATGCATTTTTCCAAGAATGCAACCTTCACATACATGGTTTTCCAATGGGCTCAAGTGTTGAAAAGCCAACAACCATGTCCTTCTTTTGCAATAAAAGAAAATTATTGAAAACACTTAGTCATAAAAAACAAGAACAAAGACATGTTATCTTTTTTATTTGAGAAGAAACACATGAAATTTTGCAAAAAAGAATAATTTTTGTACCCACAGTGGAAAATATTGTTTCTTGTTCAAGTAGTACCATGAAAAACCGCCATTTCGATGCATCAGATTCATGAAGTAGCTAGGAAAATTATATTTAATGGTGGAAAAGGCTAGCTAATGATCCACTTCCTCCTCTCAAAGCTTACAATTCTAGAGAGTAGTGGAAATAGTGCCAAAAACAAATAAATACAACCTCTTGATATAGTGCTTGACACTCTAGACACAGAGATATGTGTTCTCATTGCTATTTAGAATTTGAGTAACTTGATGAGGGAAAACAAAATAGTATTTTTTCATGGCTCAACATATATAATACCACATCATTTGATACTAGTACATACATTTTGAGAAGCTTTTCTGCATACCTGTATTCTAGCTCACAAAGTTGTTCCAATTAGCACTTCAGGAATATGACCTTAACCAGCCATAAACGGTAAGGAAACATACACCGATCTAACAAAACTGAGTAGATTGTGGATAAAATTAAGCACAAATAACAAGAAACTTTGAGAATTATATTCTAATGATTAATAATTACAAAGGTGTATGTTTACAATGTTCAATAGCCCTTCTATAATAGAAGCTGATCATATAATTGCTCAACCTCATGCATAACATCATCTTTAGGGACTTGAGAAGTCTTAAAAGACCTTTCATGCTCTAGAATTGGCTTCTCAAGGTCAGCCATGTCTCTTGGCTCATTTGCCAATGGTAGCATAGGCTTCCTTGAGGCAAGCTGGAATCTTTTTGTGTTAGCAATATGCTTCTTACCAACTTCTTGTTCCTCATATGGGCACTCATTCGAGCCATTAATCCGCACCTAATGAATTTGCCTTGGGCTTCATCCTTCTCTACAGTTATGTGGTGCTTGAACATTTTGAGCACACATGTGAGTGTCATCCTTGAAAACAAACCGATCAGTTAGTAGTGATGCCAAAAGAGTGTCGATGAGCAACATTGCAATTACAATTAAATCTGGCAGAGAATGAATCCAAGACCCAATCATCATCATTAGAGAACAATTGGATTAACCTCATTATAAGTTTTTGGGGCTTCTGATAAGAGTTAACCAATGTCTTGTCCCCTACCACATGACAAATTTTCTTTTTAGCTATAGGGAGCATAAGTACGTTTGGAGTTTCGTTCTAGCTACAATGTTCCCTGGCCCTTCTTGTACTAACTTCGTCATAGTATCTGACTATAAGGCACTCAATAGCACTAACAAACCTATGTCCTCAGGTGTGATTTACATTTGTCTTTACCTTGCGAATTTAAAGTTATAAGTACAATGTGACATGAAATTTGAACATAAAGACAAAATGCAAAGATAGTACCATGTAAGATACTCAAGAGTATGAAACCTTGACTTTAGTGCTCTTGATACAAAGAAGGATTGTTCCTGCTATGAAAAATGACAATCCCCTAGAGTGGTGACATTGTCAATTCAGTAGAATCTATCACCATATTCTGTATCTATGGGTGCTTGAATGGCTCATCATCATTTATGGACCTACTCATTCTAAAACCATATGGGATATGTGCTATTAGAAGGGAATATTGTTTCCTAGGTACTACTATACATATGTCATTTACATCATTGCAATATGCATTGTAATACAATGGCCTTAGAGGGTCTATGGGGTTCAAAAAACACTTTAGTCTGAAGGACGCATCCTCAAAATCCATCTCATTTGCCTTTATTCTAGACTTCTTGTGCCTTGTCCTTTGAAAATGAGCAAGGAAGGCAACAAGATGGTCTTGATTGGCCTCACCACTCTTCTCATTTTGAGGTTTCTACAAACAAGGGATAAGTGTCAACTCAAAGATTGATACAAAGTACAACTTACATGAATGATACTGATGATTGGCATCAAATAGATGGATAAAGTCGTTTCTTGGAAACTAAAATGAATAAATGCATAAAGCCCCAAATCCTCACATCGAATAAATGGATAAAATCTTTGTAGGGAAACCATTTGAGATTCTTCAAGTCAATGCTTGGCATCGATTACTTATGAGAAGCAATACCTGGCATCGACTCTATGCTCAAACGTGGTGTCTAGCATTAGAATTCTAGTGAATCTCGATGCCTGGCATCAAACTTCGATTGGGAATCGATGTTGAGCATCTAAATTGTCGTGACATTCGATGCCATGCATCGAGTTCTAGCATGTCTATTCATATAGGTCGATGCCCCATGCTGAATAGCAACAACTACTAGATAAACACAATCATACTAAATTTTAATGAGAAAGCGAACTCACCTAATCGTGGAACAATATAAAGTATTCTGATAATGCTTTGTATGAGGAGGTGGTTGGGTACTCTGCCTTGAATTCACTCCATGTGAAGGACCCTGGCCTCCCCATCATTGCCTCCTAAATCTTCATATAAACCTTGTGACTGCATTGTGAAGTTTGGAGCTACATGATAAGTTATTGAAAGAGCAAGTGAAACCACTTATTAATAAGATTCTACTTACTTATTTAGCTCTGTGAACATCTCCTCAAGGCTGAGGTCTTTTGAAATGACTCTTGATAATGTTGAAATTATCGACGTGTCATCCTTGATGCCTTGCAAACCTCTCGAAGGTGTTAGCTTCATCTTCTCAGCAGCTTCTTCAATTGAGAGATTCGACTTCTTTCCCTTTCCCTTTACATCCACCTGAGAATCTAGCTTTTCCTTCTTCTATTTTTGGCCTTTCACATCCTTGTGCTCCCACATTGCGAAGCTACCAGATTTCCCCTGTCCTGAAGCCGAGTTGGAACCATGGGTCAAACTTAAAAAAAGCATCTAACTTCACATTGTCATCCACTACAATCCCAACCTCTATGAAGCACTACTTTCTCAAATTTGGATGAATCCTTCCATTGTCTACCCTTAGTGCATCAACATACTCATGGTGGAAGAAACGGATATGCTAAATGGATGACATCTTCTGCTTGTAATATTTGTCATGGTTGTGGTCTTGAGCTAGGAGCTTTGCCTCCTTTGTAGTCAAACCAACATAGATCTTACAATCTCCATACCGGAAGAAGTATGTAGTTGTATGCTCTTTAACGAGCTATCTTTTGGCCTATACAGAGTGTGATCTTCCAATAACATAATATGTGTAATCCTCACTTTGTTGAACTCCTCCATTGAGCTGCACTCGTTCGGATTGACCATTACCAAGAATTTCACAACAATTGCATGTGGATCTATCTTAATCTTCTTCTTGAGATTCTACACATGGAGGTTATGGAGCTCCCTTATCTCAAGAGGCCCCCTTCCTGTAAGTGGGTCAATAGGCGGTTTGTGGATGATGCTAAAGTGTGCAACACACTTAACATACATGCGAAGAAAACCGGATTACACACACACACACTTTTCAATAATACCATATAAATTAATACTTCGAAAATGGAACATAGAAGTCTCTTAAATGGAGTCCTTATTTGCAAAAACTTATTGAGAGATTGTAACCAACATACATCAAGTCATTTAGAGAGCTCACACATGGAAATTGAGCCTCACTCTCACTCATTGGTTATTGCACTCTCTCTCATTGGTTATTGTATGCTTTAGCAAGCAAGCCCCTTTCTTAGTTTGATCCTAAGTATGAGCCGTCCATAATTTTTGTGGTAAGTTCATACATTCATTGAAAAGATCTTATATTATCTAAAGTCTCGGCTTTTCATTCTGTAAAGTGTTGGGGGGATGATAGGTATCCCAATAATTGCCTTATAGATAACGAAGCATTTCCCTACACAGAGGATCTAGATTTTGTGTTGGAATATTAAATGTTGTAAAGTAGCATAATGCAAGGTAGAGGACTAGAACATCGAAAGGGTGGATTATTACTAGCTACTATACAATCACTCTAGGAACAATCTAAGAATATATTCCATTTGATTTTATACCCCATTTCATTCCTAGTTTTCTACAACCTACTGGTTAACAATGGGCTCAACTAATCTATTGTTATGCTAAAGTGTGCAACAAACTTAACATACATGTGAAGAAAACCGGATTACACACACACACACACTTCAATAATACCATATAAATTCATCATATGTTGAGCTTCATATCTGAACACTCCCCCTCAAGTTCAATGTCATGTATTATAATCCAAACATCTTGTAAAGCTTCTTTGCTCCAAGTTTTTAAATGGAAGTATTAGCAAATACCTCATTTATCCTCACATAGACAAGATCAACATCAATTTCCAATACCTTCTCCTTGATGAAGTGATAATGTACCTCAATATGCTTTGTTCAAGTGTGAAAAGTAGGATTTCTTGTTAGTTGTATTTTGCTATCACTATAAATGGAAATAGGCCTTTGTAATTCTTTACCTAAATCTACAAGTGGCATCTCTAACCATGATGCCTCACATGCTTGCACTAAAACATCTCTATACCCAGTCTTTGTACTCGATTAATAAATAGTGGATTTCTTCTTACTACTCGATGTAATAGCATTACTCCCAATTGAGAATAGAAAACCAATAGTAGAACTTCTATCTAAAATGTTGCCATCCCGATTTGCATTAGTGTATTCATGGACTTGTAATTCTACACTAGATTCATAAAGCAATGCATATCCAAAGTATCACTCACATAGTTCAAAGTGCATATCAAAGCATCTAAATATGATTTCCTTCGAACCTACATAAATTGACTATGAAGTCCCACAATGTAGCTTAGATCATGCCTTGTAATCATGAGATGGACTAAACCTCCTAGAATCCTCCTATGTGTCATAGCATTTTTTCAATGCTTCACCTTGGATAGCATCCAAATTCAAATTTTAATCTAATGGCGTAGAGATTGGTTCAAACTCATCCATACCATAATTTTCCAACATATCAAGGCATGTTGACTTTGGGACAACCATATACCTCTTTTTGTATGTATAGATTCAATGCCCAAAAAGTAGAGCAACACACCAAGTTCTTTCATGTCAAATTCTTGCATAAGGATTTACTTTACCTCTTTAATGCTTTCTTCATTATCAACACCTACAATCAAGTCATCAATATAAATGACCACAATTATGATGTCATCATCAATCTTCCGTTCATATAATGAGTGATTTGCATCACACATAGAAAATCCAATTGAAAATAAATAATAAGAGATATTTGCATGCCAAGTACGAGGGGCTTGTTTAAGCCCATACAAAGCCTTCTTCAACCGACAATCATATCCAAGGTTCTTTGGATCCTCATATCCTTATGGCTAATCCATCTATACTTCTACCTACAACTTGTCATGTAAGAAAACATTCATCATATCCATCTGATGCAAAATCCAATCTTGTGTTGTATTCAATGCAATAGATGGTCTAGCAATAGTGATTTTAGTTGTAGGGTTGATTGTTTTCTTGTAATCAATGCCATATGTCTGTGCATATCCTTTTCCTACTAATCATGCTTTATACCTTCTTGTGCTACCATCAACATTATGTTTTATCTTGTAAACTCATTTGGAGCCTATGGGTTTCTTTCCTTGTGACAATGGAACTAGCTTCCATGTTTCATTTTCATAAAGTTAAAACATCTTCTCATCTAGAGCTTTGTCCCAATCTACATTTCCAATTGCATCTACAAAAGAGGGTTCAATATCTTGTATTACCTTATTCATGTAAGCACAATGATGAGCCACGTAGCTACTATATGCTAATCACTACTATTGAATTCTACGTCCTCACACATCTTCTTGGTCTTTGGACACTTATTCTTGTCGTATCATCTACATGTGCCTTTCTTACTCCTGGCATTTTCACAAAGGGCAATCCAAGTTCCTCATCAAGACCCTTTTTTGCACCACCTCACTCTCCATCAATAAATTAAAAAAGAGTAGATGTTTTACTACCAACAAAAATATTTTTTTTACCTTTCTTGGGTGTAGTTGATTTGTTGGACAGAAATTTCCACACAATTTTCCAATCCATGGGTTTGAGTTGGAACCATTATTAGATGACACATCTGGTCCACTCAAAAATTGAGATTGTGCACTTGAGTTTTCAACATTTCTTTTTTCATTTGAGTCAACAATAATTCATTATTTTTACACTAACATAAGAGCTTCCTATTTCATAAAAAATCACATCTTAGTTACCTTCACCTTGCATGTGATTGGGTTGTAACATTTATATCCCTTTTTCTCAAAGGAGTGCCTAATGAAGATACATTTTTTTTAATTTTCTCTTAAGCTTCGTCCACCTCAACTCATCTCGAACATGTACATATGTAATGCAATTGAATACTTTCATGTCTAATAAGTTTGGCTATTTACTTGTAAACCTATCTTAAATCATAACTTCATGTAGAACAATAATCAGAGTTCTATTCATGATTTCTACAACAATGTGCACAACTTCTACCCAATAACAATCAGACATATCTTTATCAACCATCAAGGGTATTTATATTTTTGGAATATGTCTATTTTCTAATTCAATAATGTCGTTATATTATGGTGTGTATCTTAATGAAAATTTCCTTTGAGCTCCATGAATCTTTCGATAATTGTTGAATTCATGTGATATGTATTCACCTCCTCCATCAAATCTTAGTGTTTGAATGTATTTTTGTGTTCTCTTTTCCACCATAGCATTGAAATTCTGAAAGTGAGTAGACGTCTCACTCTTCTCCTTCATGAATTATACCCATTCTTTCCTGTATGTTCATCATTGAATGTAACATAAAACTTGCAACCTCTCATGGATGTGGTCTTTGGAGGACCCCAAACATGTGTATGCACTATCTCTAGATCATTCTCACTAACATGCTTTTCACGTGGAACTAATGCTTTTAAATGTTTACCAAATTGACATGCTTCACATACATTCTACATCTTTGCAACCTTAAATTTTGCTAGTCCACAATTAGGGGAAAAATGAACCCTGCATGACCTTTTAGATTAAGGAGTGATTAGCAATGGACCAATGAGAGGAGGGTGGTGGACACAGTCTAGTCCCTTAATCACATAGTCTAGGCATAGACTTCTCTTGTTTTTGAATGTCAAACATGGGAAAACCAAGTAGAACTAGTGGACTTCCTTTTGATAATGATTTTGGAAAGCTCGAATTTCATTTGGAGCCCTTAGATTGCTTCGGAGATCAAAGGCTTATATCAAATAGCAAAAGTCAAGGAAACTTTGATTCATGACCCTTGGATTGGATTGAGAATAAGTGGCTTAGATCATTGCCATGATGAGAGAAAGCACCAAACTCTTACACCCTTGGATCAACACTTGAATCGGATGGTCTTGTTTGAATCTTGATGGGAAAAGGCGCTTCAACTCATGGCCTTTGGATCTGGCTTCGATCCTATGGCTGATATGGCTCCGATTGAAGAAAAAGGCACCTTTTAATCAAAGCCATCCGATCGAAGGCTCCATCCAATGGCTCACACCAAATTTCGGATTCCGATCAGCCCCATTTCCACTATAATGTAGGATTTGTCTAGATCTAATGGTCACAATCTTTGCAGACAGTGAGAAAAAGCATGTGAATTAACATGAGCCATTGATGTAAACAATCTAAAGGCCATGTATGATGATGCATAAGGATACAAAATAGACATATTATTCAAGAATATTTTATTCCACAATACCACTAATGGTTTTTTCCCTCTAAAATCCATGTATTAAGCTCTTTAATCCCTAAAAATTAGGAATCCTTACAAGGCCCATGCTGTTGGAGACCTCTTAATCTCCAAAGGCTTGATCTAAACTGATCTAAGAGCACCTCTATATCAGTTATAGACCAAACTTTACACAAATGTTACTTTGATTTACCAAATCACTCATAAACAATTCTCTGAGTGAGAATTTTCCTTCTTCAAGAAGTCTGCTTGAAAGATTGACTTCATTACCTGCACATATCTTCAAATTTCCTCAATCTAATGATATATATACCTCCAAGCTACTTTTGCACAATCATATCAAACATTAGTCCTTCAAAAGAATCCTTAAAACTTTAATTTGATCCTTAACATCAAAAGTATGTCAAAATTGTCTTCCAGAAATGGAGACTTTGACATGGTCAACTTCTTAAGTTGATTTCTCACAGCACAAATCCCCTTTTGCTAAATTCTTTTAGCCATAGCTTCCTTACCTTCTAACTTAGAGTTTGAATGCTCACTCATTAAAAACTTTACACTATGTACTGAGATCTAAGCAAAACATTGACACGGAAAAGTGAGCGACTCTGAGAAGTCTATCTGCAAATTCTACATACCAATGTTCCTATTGATCATACTCACAGTAGAAAAAGAATTGGATCACAAAATTCTGAACATAGCTTCATTAGCTTCCACATTAGATGTGTACAAAAGGATTTCTGATATACATGATCAGATTGAGAGAACTCAGAGAAAAACGCGTCGCTAATTTCTTGAGAAAGACTCTCTACACATCTATCTCTATGACACTTGTCTTCAAATGACTCTCTTACATATTTCTATACATCATTGACTTATATACATATGGTTTTAGACTTATCCCGTGTCTATTACATTACTCCTTATCATCCTAAGGAATATCTAAACTCAGATTACAAGAATTTCCACCTATGTACATATGTATATAAACTTCACTTCTGAAATATCTTCACTTTCTCAAGTGTCTCTTTCCACTTCAATCTGATCATGAGCTTGCTCCAAATTCTTTGTAATCACCAATTTGTGATTCGTTTCTCCCCCTCAATCACTAATTGTGATTATTCCATTCTTCTTCACTCCTGCCATCTCTTTGAATCTCTCTAGCTTAGGTCCATCCAATCTTTTTGTCATCATATTTGCAACTTGTTCTTTTGTTGGAGTATACATCACTTCAATCTCTTTGTCAAGTACCTTTTCCCTCAAGAAATGATGCTAAATCTCTATATGCTTAGTCCTGGCATGAAAAACAGGATTAGCTGCCAAATATAATGAACTCATATTGTCTCAAAAAAATAATTGTACTCTGATCAGTTCCAAAACTCTTCAACAAGGTCTTTAACCATATTACTTCCTTTGCAGCCTCTACCATTCCTTTATACTCAGCTTCTGTGGATGACAAAGCAACTGTATGTTGCTTCTTTGAGTGCCAAGAAACTAACTTATCTCCAATATAACAGAGATACCCATGAGTAGACCTTCTATCATCTGAATCACTTGCCCAATCTGCATCACTAAACACTTTGATTCTTGTATCATAAGTAAATCCATAATACAAGCCTTCATTTAGGGTTCCTTTGATATATCTGAGTACCCTTTGAGCTGCAATCCAATGAGTCTTCTTTGGACAATGCATAAATTGTGATAACACACCTATTGCATATGATAGATCTAGCCTTGCATAGATTAAACTACCTACCAAACTCTGATATTTCTTCATGTCACTGAATTCTTCACCTCCATACCTTCTTAACTTATGATTTACCTCCAATGGTGTGCTTGAAGGCTTGCAATCCTCCATGTTGAATTTGACCAGAAGATTCTCCAAGTACCTCTCTTGTGTAACATATACTCCATGTTAAGTATACACAATCTGCATTCCTAATAAATAAGATAAGTTTCCCAAATCACTTATCTTAAATTCCTTCTCTATTTGTTTCTTAAGCTCATTGATTCCTTGAGCATGTATACCTGTGACAATGATATCATCAACATAAATACACATATATATGTATTGATTTTCACTTGCCTTCACTAGCAAGCTACTATCTGCCTTTGATGCTTGAAATCCGCATTCATTCAAGACTTTAACAAGCCTGTAATTCCATGCTCTTGGAGCCTGCTTCAACCCATACAAAGCTCTCTTAAGCTTACACACATAATCTGATCCAATTGAATTCATGAAGCCTTCTGGTTGCTCCTTGTACACTTCATCTGCAATGTATCCATTTAGAAATGCATTCTTCACATCTAATTGTGATAACTTCCATCCTTTACAAGCTGCAATAGCAATCAATGATCTAATTGTAGACATCTTAGCAACATGACTAAAGGTTTCATCATAATCTACCCCATAAGTTTGGACATAACCTTTGACCACAAGTCTAGCCTTGTATCTAGACACCTTACCATCTGCAAATCTTTTTGTTTTATACACCCACTTACATCCAATGACTTTCTGATTCTTTGGTCTTGGCACCAACTCCCATGTTTCATTTTCAAGTAGAGCAGCATACTCTTCTTGCATTGCCTTCTCCCAATTCTATTTTCCTTTAGCTTCTTCATATGTGATTGGGTCCTCTTCTGTCTTCACAATGTAAGCATAATCTTTGTTGTTACAAAAGATGTATCATAGCTATACCTGATAGGCTCTTTTCTTTCCCTTGAGGATCTTCTGACCTCTGTACTTCTTGAAGTCTCAGCCACATTTGATTTTGGATCAAATCTTGGCCCATCTTCAATATTATTCTGCAATTTACTTTTACAATCAACATCAGCAATATCTTCTTCGTACATACTTACTTTTGTCTTCCCTTTTCTTTGTATTTCTTTGTCATCTGCATAATCATTTGTTGACCTTGTATACCATGTGCTTTGCTCATCAAATGTAACATCTTTGGTAACAAGAAATTGCATTGTAGATGGACTCCACAATCTGTAACCCATCTGTCTATCATCATACCCAATAAACACATACTTCTCTGCTTTGGGTTCTAGCTTATGTCTCAATTGTGAAGGAACATAAGCATATACTAAATATCCAAACACCTTACAATGATCAAGAGTAGGTTTCTTACCCCACCATGCTTCATAAGGAGTTCTTCCCTCCAATGCTTTACAAGGTAACCTATTCACAAGGTATGTTGCAGTGTTGATAGCTTCTGCCCATAAGTAATTTGGACAATTATTTTCCTTCATCATTGCTCTTGCAAACTCTACAAGAGTTCTATTTCTTCTCTCTGCAACTCCATTTTGTTGAGGGGAGTACCTGCAAGTTACTTCTCTTTTTATACCTGCATTCCACAAATAATCATCAAACTCTTTAGAGAAATACTCTCCCCCTCCATCTGATCTCAACCTCTTGAGCTTTTGTCTTGTAATCCTTTCTGCATAAGCATGATAATGCTTGAATGTCTTGAACACTTCTGATTTGTCCTTGATTACATATAAAGTAATCCACCTAGTTGCATCATCAACAAACAACACATAATATCTGGATCCATTTATGCTATAGTCCCTTGAAGGACCCCACACATCTGTATGAACCAATTCAAGCATATTTGAATACTTATATCTTGATTTATTGTATGAAATCTTATGTGTTTTACCTAATTGACAAGCTTCACACTTGTACACCATATGTTTCCCTTCAACTTTTGGCAAACCAAGCACCACATCATTCCTTGACATTTCCTTTATGGCTCTCTCATGAAATGACCTAGCCTTTTATGCCATAGGTCTAACTCAAACATCTTTTGACTTCCATAAGTAAATAAAGCATGTTCCACATTACCTTGGACTTTGAGAGTAAACAACCTTCCTTCCTTTTTTCCTGCAATAATGTTTCTATATCCGTGATTTGGATCTTGCACATAAACACCATCATTTGTGAATCTGACTTCATAACCCTTCTCCACAATTTGCCCTACACTTATCAGATTTTTAGGAATAGTAGGAACATAAAGTACCTTGCTCAAAAGTGTACTTCCACTCTTTGTCTTCACTGATCCAATGCTCTCCACTTTATGCTTGGTGTTGTCACCTGTTTGAGCTGTATGTCCATTCACCTTTGCTTCCATATCAGTCATCAGTGATATATTGCCACTCAGATGATTGCTACATCCTGAGTCAATATAAAACACCCTTTGGTCTTCTCCTACTGCTTCATGAGTTGCATTCAAGATGAGAGTCATGTCATCCTTTTGATCTGATGCATAATTGTAATAATTGTTGCTATAGATTGAGATTGAAAACTTCTTCCACCTCCTCTAGCATATGATGTCCTACCACCTCTTCCTCTGAAATTGCCTCTTTGGTTTCTGCCTCCTCTACCTCTTTGATTGAAACTCTGGTTATTACTTCCACCATTTTGATTGTTATACCAACAATCATTTGCCAAAAGATTGGTTCTGCCACAAATCCAACAAGCTTTAGTATTATCTTTCTTCTTACCTCCTCTTCCTTTACCTCTGAAGTTCAGCTTTCCTTTTGTAAAGTTATCTTGACTTGAAGTCCCTTCATCATCAGTTGACTGCTTCCCTTTGCCATTCTTTTTCTTGTCCTTGGAGTACATAGCTTGGCTTGCACTCCTATCATTGTCTCCCTTAATGTCCTGCTCAAAAGTTAGCATGTGTCCTAGCAATCGATTAAGATCAGGAGTAAAGTGATCAAGTGACAATTCTATGGACAATATGAAAGGCTTCCACTTCTCATCTCCTCTCAGACCTGTAAGTATTTGCGTTACCAACTTATCCTCTTCAATGTCTTCATCTACAGCTCCCAAGCTATCTGCAATATCTTTCATCCTTGCCACATAATCAGAAATTGATTGTGAACTCTTCTTCTTGAAAGTTGTGAACTCAGCCCAAAGTGAAGACTTCCTTGACTTGGTTGTGTTTTGGAAATGCTCTTCCAAAGCATTCCACACATCTGTTGCACTTTATAATCCTCTGATGTGAGGTAGAAGATAATCATTTACAGCCATGTAAATGATGCTCATAGCTTGAGCATCCTTTCTCATCCAAGTCTTCAAATCTTCAAGCTCTTCCCTATTTGGAATACTAGGATCTGCAAACTCAGGCTTTTCTTCTTCTCTTGTAATGAATGCCATCAAATATTTGCTCATGAAGTGTGCCTCCATCCTCATGGACCAAGCTGGATAGTTCTCCCTATCTTGCTTATCAATCTGCAAGCTTTCTCCCATCTTTGATCTTCTATGTCTGCAATTACTATGATTTATGATAATAAAGTGTACCTTTGATATGAAGCTTCAATCCTTTTCTAATCCTTAGAACTCGTACTTTGTACTTCTGCAAGTTATCTGCAAGAATTTGTCCTTGTCCACCTTCAAATAGAAGGAACTTCAATATCTGTAGCAGTCGGGACTTCCAATGCCTTTACTTCACTTGTATTGCACCTTCAGCTCTGATACCACTGTTGGAGACCTCTTAATCTCCAAGGGCTTGATCTATCCTGATCTAAGAGCACCTCTATATCAGTTATAGACCAAACTTTACACAAACGTTACTTTGATTTACCAAATCAGTCATAAACAATTCTCTGAGTGAGAATTTTCCTTCTTCAAGAAGTCTGCTTGAAAGATTGACTTCATTACCTGCACATATCTTCAGATTTCCTCAATCTAATGATATATATACCTCCAAGCTACCTTTGTGCAATCATATCAAACATTATTCCTTCAAAAGAATCCTTAAAACTTTAATTTGATCCTTCAGATCAAAAGTATGTCAAAACTATCTTCCAGAAATGGCGACTTTGACATGGTCAACTTCTTAAGTTGATTTCTCACAGCACAAATCCCGTTTTGCTAAATGCTTTTAGCCATAGCTTCCTCACCTTCTAACTTAGATTTTGAATGCTCAGTCATTAAAAACTTTACACTATGTACTGAAATCTAAGCAAAACATTGACACGGAAAAGTGTGCGACTCTGAGAAGTCTATCTGCAGATTCTACATACCAATGTTCCTATTGATCATACTCACAGTAGAAAAAGAATTGGATCATAAAATTCTGAACATAGCTTCATTAGCTTCCACATTAGATGTGCACAAAAGGATTTCTGATCCACATGATCAAATTGAGAGAACTCAGAGAAAAACGCATCGCTAATTTCCTGAGAAAGACTCTCTACACATCTATCTCCATGACACTTGTCTTCAAATGGCTCTCTTACTTATTTCTATACATCATTGACTTATATACATATGGTTGTAGACTTATCCCGCATCTATTACATTACTTCTTATCATCCTAAGGAATATCTAAACTCAGATTACAAGAATTTCCACCTGTAACGTACATATGTATATAAACTTCACTTCTGAAATCTCTTCACTTTCTCAAGTGTCTTTTTCCACTTCAATCTGATCATGAGCTTGCTCCAAATTCTTTGTAATCACCAATTTGTGATTGACATGCAAGGTCCATTTTTTCCCCTAATAATTGACAATATCCTTTGAATCTGTCTATAATTTTTCATATGCAATTCTTTCTCTATGTCAGCAATAACACATCCAACTTTTGTAAACATGGATGCATTTGTTTCAAGAATTTTCACATTCAAGAGAAACATCCTACCCACTTTTTCCTCTTTTGCAATCAACCTTCCATTCTTCTTGTATGCTTCTACATATAATCCATCAGAATTGAGCTTGACTTGTAGTCACAAATCAACCATTTGTCCAATAGAAACTATGTTCTTTGTTATGTGAAGAACATGCAATATATCAACAAGATGTTTACCTTCACATCCTCCATGAAGAGTGTTATGTTTCTTATATTCTCATTAATATATGATGTATCATCACCCATTTATACAAATCCAAGTACTAGTACTTTTGCAAAATAGTAAACCATTGTGAATTGGTGGTCATGTGATTTGAAGAACCTGGATCAACATACCAAATATTACCATTTGATTTTGAAAAGCAAGTAGACATTGTATTCATCATATGATGCTAGACCATAATTCTTTGAATCACTACACTCACGAACACATTTGTATATACGCCTATTGCCCTAATGGGCTACTTATCTTTGTATATTCTCTAGTAATACATTTACTCTTGTGTGTTGTGCTCCAAGCTTCTTCTTCTTCCTTGTGTTGTTCACGTGCTTTTGCAGATGTCTAACTCCAATAATTGGTATCAGAGCAGGTCATTTCTTCATCTAGGGCATCGTCGACACCCCTTTTGTCATAGTCTTAGAATCACACGAATTTTGGTGCACATACTCAACATGTTTCAGAGACCAAAACAGCTTCACTTTGTGGTGCCAAAATTGGGATCTCAACTTGTTTCGACCTCCAAATGCACTATCACAATGCTTGTGCAGGCTATTTCATCTTTTTATGCCAAAGGTATATACTAGTTTCGGCTTGCTAGTTTAAGCGTCTCAAAGTTTGCTAGAGGTTTAGCAGAATTCATCTGGGAAGTTCTTGTTGGAACAAGTCTATGAGAAGCTTAAGTATTTTCTTAAGCCTCACAAAGTGATAGAAGAAGCTTTAAAGTGCATACAATGTAAAGTTCACTTGTGAACTACCTCTTGTAGCTTTTTGAAGTTTTTACTTGATGTAAAAGTGAAATAATCTAAAGTGGTTGAGTCCACTTGATCAAAAAGGGAAAGAAAAGCCATGAATTCGTGATTGAAGGTAGCTGGAGAATCAAATCAATCTCTAATAGATTGGAGAGTGATTTTAGGAAGTTAGGCTCCCAAGATCAACTATAAATACATGGTAGTTTTAGTCATGGTCAAGAGAAGACCTCCAAGAGCTAAGCTTTATGCCGTATCAAGGTGTGGTTTCAAGGCACACATATGTATCAGTAAGTCAATTGTATTGTAAAATCAATATAATTCATTTTCATGATCATTTGAGTTCATATTTTCATGTTCCTGTGAAGTGTACTGTTCACTACCATATCTCTCAGTCTTCTCAGTCACATTACAGAGATGATTTCTTTGAGTTTGGTGCATCATTTTCACTGATTCAACTTGTTAAAGTTAGCTCTTCTATTGTATGCTCACCAATTTGTATTGCATTTGGATGTTTCAATCTTCAGTTATGATCATTTGAAGTCACCTGTGTCACCTCATTTTTGTCTTCTCTGCAAGCACTCTCTCAGAATAGTCATTTTGTCAGAGCTGATTCTCAGTGTGTACTTCACCATTTTCCATGATTTAAAGCTTGTTAGAATCCTAATATTGTCTAGTACATGATCCAAATTTTCATCAGCATTGGATTCTTTAATCGTGAGATATCTCCATTTTACTGTGCCTGGGTCTCAGTACTATTGTAGCTCAGGAAAATCAGGGTCATCCTATCACTTGCTAAACTTCTTTCTCCTTGTTGTAGTTCATCACTTTTTTTTGAAATAACTCTTGATTGTTAGCTTACTAAGCTACTAAGAGTTCCCCAAAAGGAATTAAGTTAATTGTTGTTGTGGCCATAGAATTGTTCAAAACTTTGGACATGTGTATGGACATAAATAGCACGTTTTTGGCTCTTGAATCTACTCCAAGTTATCTGTTTTGATTCAACTTTTTGAGAGTGATCTTCCAAGGTACATAGGGTGTCAAATACATCCTTTGGACAGTAAAAAGGGCCCACCACATATCTCTAGAGTACATTTGATTGGTGTAGTGCAAAGTTTTCGCAGCTCCACTTCATCTTCATCAACTACAAATCCATCTCTTCATAGTGGTATCAGAGCAAAGTTGGACAACATTGCAAATGGATTTCCTTCATCAATTGAAAAATTGGATAGAGGTAACTACTCAGCTTGGTCATTAAGGATGTAAGCTTATCTTCAAGGAAGGAATTTGTATGGTTATATAGCTAGATATGAAGTTATGCCAAGTTTCAGGAACAAAGGTCAACCAACACAAGAAGAGCAAGAAAGATTGAGCACATGGTGCTCCAAGGATGCACTTGCAAGGTCTTATCTCCTCCACTCTATCTCAGATTTTTTATAAATGGCATAAACTAGACACTTATACCTTTCCAATGAGTCATCTTGCACTCAATTTGGAGCTCTGGAGAGAGAGCAGCAGCCTCTACAAGATTACTGTTGGCGAAGAAGATGATGCAGAGAATTGAAGGAGCAAGACAATGATGGTCAGAAGTGTATGTATATTGCTTCCATGTAATGTACAAGTGATTTCAAGTCTTTATATAGCCTCTAGGAGTGTTCCACGACTTTTACAAGTTGAATTTGAATTCAAATGAAGGTGGGAATGGTTGTTGGAGGGAATCAATTCACTTCCCTACAATCTAGGAAAAGTGAAGATCTAGTTTGATCTACTTTTAGGTGATATGATTTGCTTGATTGAATGCAACTTCAACCACCACAAATTCGTGGGATTTGGGCTCTATCTTTCCACCTTTACATGTGTAAAGCTCAAGACTTTTACAACGGTAAATGAACCATCAAAAAATCTCTCAAAAAAATACAATAAATGAGCATATGAAAAACAACTCTCCAATGGATATTCTTTCGACGCGATAGCCTTTGATGTAGATCAAATCCACCTCAAGCATAGTTTAAGCTTGATGTTCCAACATTTTATAGTGACGAGATTGTGTCACCTTAATTGTCGCTATGCGCCCGTGTTCCTTGTAGTGAGTGGGGCCACCAAACATATTACCTCGCATCGTAGTTTCTTTTGTTCACTCGAGCCTACCCCTATAGGGAATATCGTTACATGCGCCAACAACTCCTCTTATCCTATTATGGGAGTTGGTAAGATCATCTTGACTACAGCTAATGGTAGCTCTTTCACTTTGTCAGATGCTTTGTTAGTGCCAGAGATCAAGAAAAATCTATTATCAGTTTCTGCATTAGCCAAGATTGGCTTGGTTATGAAATTTGTTAATGACAGGTGTACACTTCATGATGTATAAAATGGCGACGTCATTATTGCTTCTGGCATTTTATGTCGTGGGCTATATAAGCTCATAAACTATGAAAGATCTATAAATGATTCGACATGTAGAGTACATGATTCTCAAGCTATGTCAGTTGCAAAGCTTTGGCATGCACGCTTTGGTCATCTAAATTTTGCTAGTTTGCTACACCTACAGAAATCTGAAATGGTGTCCTCTTTGCCCAAAATTGAGGCACCTAGAAAACATGTTTGTGAAGGCTGTATTTTGGGCAAAATGCAGCATTCGTCCTTTCCATAAGATGGTTTAGTTCGGGCTACTCAAAAATTGCAGCTTGTACATAGTGATGTCTATGGTCCTATATAGACACCTTCTTTTGGGAATTATCTTTACTTCGTGACTTTCATCGATGATTTTTCTAGCAAACCATGGGTATATCCATTGAAGGCAGAGACTGAAGTGTTCACGTGCTTCAAACAGTTTTTGGTTTTGGCTCAAAATTTGTCAGCATGTAAAATGGGCACCCTCCATTCTGATCGGGGGGGGGGGAACATATGTCTTCTGATTTTAATGCATTTTTGGTTGAACGTGGGATAAAACACTAGTGTACAGTGTTGTATACACCTCAATAGAATGGAATTGCTAAACAAAAGAACAAGTCACTCATGGAGATGGCGAGATGTATGGTCAAGAGTCATCATTCATGGAGATGGCAAGATGTATGGTCAAGAATCAGGCTTTACTACATAGTTTTTGGCTTGAGGCTGTCATGTGTGCAACATATGTACTTAACAGGTGTACCACTAAAGCCCTACAGTCTATCACTCCATATGAGGCTTGGCATGACCGCAAGCCATCTGTTGCTTATCTGCATGTTTTTTTGTTGTTTGGCATATGCATTAGTGCTCGAACAACATCGCAAAAAATTGGATGATAAAGCACTACAATGTATTTTTGATGGATACAGTTCTGAAAGTAAAGGCTATTGTCTGTATCATCCACAAACTAAACGCATTCTGGTTAGCCGTGATGTTGCTTTTGTGGAAGATGCTATTTAGCCATTGCTTTCATGTACTAGGGAGACATCTGTTAGCTCCAAAGACATGTATGATACTTTGCTACCTCTTTTTATAGGTGGACAGTGTAGTGCTGGTCCTAACGAGGAAACTTCTCAACCTTTTTAGGTTTCATGTGATGATGTAGATCATTCCATTTCTGATGCAGATTTACATGATGCACTTATTGATGAGAGAGCTGATATTGAGCAGGCAAGAACTATGCCAAAATGGTTGGTGCAGACCTTGCGTGACAACAAATTAGATGCACCTCTATCATATCGTACTTGATCATGCTCTCATATTATCTCTTTTGCATCAGATTGCTATGCTATGGTTGCATCTAGTCTCTATGATGAGATTGATCCTGTTTTATTTAATGAAGCACAAAATTCAGAAAATTGTATGGTTGTTATGCAATCTAAATATGATGCAATAATGAAGAATGGTACTTGGTCTTTATGTGACTTGACTTCTGGCAAGAAGGCCATTGGCACTAAGTGGGTATACAAGCTGAAGCGTAACGCTGATGGTATAGTTGAGAGGTATAAGGCTAGGCTTGTTGCAAAGGGTTATGCACAGGAAAGAGGCATTGATTTTGATGAAACCGTTGCTCCTACTTGTCGAATCACTACTGTTTGTAGCATCTGTACACTTGCAGCTCATCATGGTTGGAATGTATATCAGTTGGACATTAAAACAATATTTTTGAATGGTGACTTGCTTGAAGAAGTGTATGTTTTTCAACCTTGTGGCTTTGTGCAAAAAGGGCATGAAAACCAGGTGTGCAAGTTAAAGAAGGCATTATATGGTTTAAAGCAAGCACCACGTGCTTGGTATGAGAAGATACATGCATATCTGATTGCACATGGTTTTGAGAAAAATCCAACTCAAAGCACCTTATATATTAAGCGTGCTCATGATGTGCTTCTGATCCCTGTTGTCTATGTTGATGACATGTTGCTCACTGGTCCTATTGAGAAGCATATTGCTGATGTTAAGGCTGATTTGCATGCCTCATTTGAGATGTCTGATTTGGGGCATTTGCATCATTTTTTGGGCATTCAGTTTATGCACGTTGGTGGTGGAATGGCTTTGTGTCAAATGAAATATATTGACACATTATTGCAGCGTTTTAGCCTTGAAGACTGTAAGCCTATTGCCACTCCTATGGAGATAGGTTTATGATTGAGTCTTAATGATGTTGGAGATGCGATTGATGTTGTTCTCTATCAGAAGCTATTGGATGCTTGATTTACTTATGCATTACATGGCCAGATATTCTATTTCCTATCTCACAGATGAGTAGGTTTATGCATTGCCCAAGAGTGAAGCATTGGTAGATGGTTAAGTGCATCTTTTGCTACCTGAGTGGTACTCGGATACTTGGGTTGTTTTATCCCAAGGGGGGATCACTATCGGTAGATTTGCATGCTTTTTTTGACTATGATTGGGTTGGTTTCTATGACACTCGTCTGTCCACTAGTGGCTTTTGCTTCATGCTTGGTAGCTCATGTATGTCTTGGTTGAGCAAGAAGCAGCCTATTGTGGCCACTTCCTGTTGTGAGGCTGAGTATAGGGTAGCTTTCACAACGACTGTTGAGTGTGTGTGTGTGTGGCTCAAATGCCATATGGCTGATTTGGGTGTTTGTTAGTCTTCTGCCACCACCATCTTCACTAACAGTCAGAGTGCCTTGGCAATTGCAAGGAACCCTGTGTTCCATGCTCGCACTAAGCACATTGAGGTGCATTATCATTATGTCAGGAAGAGGTTCTCTATTGGGGAGATCAGCTTGGCATATGTGCCCATGCAAGAGAACATTGGAGACCTTTTCATGAAGGCTCTGCCTAGGGAGAAGTTTGAAGCTTTCTGCAAAGCTTTGGGCTTTTTTCCTTTTGGAGTGATTTCCACATAGCTTTGCACTTCCTTATACATGAGTGCTAGCTCCTTGTTCACGGCATCACTCCCAAGGGGGATTTGTTGATATATTTGGGTAGTGATATGTGTGAACACGCTAGGATCAATGGGGCACTTTTTTCCCTCTTTAGGAGGTTCTTTCCCCTGGGCTTGTATATATGCCTATTTCCCTAATGGGCTACTTATCTTTGTCTCACAACTAGAAGTCGCCACAGTAGGTTGATTCTTGCTCAAACAAGATATGCATGAGCTACAACGCATGAAGCAAAAACCATTGATGGACATATGGGTGTCATAACAACCAACCTAGTGAGAGTTAGGAAAAGCATGTAAATTTGACAGTAGTGATCCCCCCTTGGGATAAAACAATCCAAGTAGCCGAGAACCACTCAAGTAGTAAAGGATGCACTTAACCAGCTACCAATGCTTGACACTTGGGCAATCCACAAACCTGCTCATCTCTGAGATAGCATACTAAATATCAGGCTGAGTTATGCATAATTAAATCAAGCATCCAACAACCTACTGATAGAGAACAACATCAAGTGCATCTCTAGTAGCATGAAGACTCAATCCTAAACCTATCTCCATAGGAGTGGCAATAGGTTTGCAGTCTTCAAGGCAAAAACACTACAATAACATGTCAATATATTTTGTTTGGCACAGAGGTATTTCTCAATCAACTTGCATAAATTGAATGCCAAAATAATGATGCAAATACCCCAAATTTGACATCTCAAAAGAGGCATGCAAATCAGCTTTAAAATCAGCAATATGCTTGTCATTAGGACAAGGGAGTAGCATGTCATCAACCTACAAAATAATGATTAGAAGTATATCATCAACATGCTTAACATATAAGGTGCTCTCCATTGGATTGTTCTCAAAACCATGTGGAATCAAGTAGGCATGTATCTTGACATACAAAGCTTAAACCATATAATTCCTTCTTTAACCTGCACACTTTGTTTTCATGCCCTTTCTCCACAAAACCACATGGTTGAAATACATACACTTCTTCATGTAAGTCACCATTCAAAAATGTTGTTTTAATGTCCAACTAATGAAATTGGAACACATTGAGATGAAAGTGCACAGATGCTATGAAGAGTAGTCATTCCACTATCGGAAAGATTTGTACCTTCCAGTTGACAACCAGGAAAATTAAAATATTTTATTGGTGAATTCTAAACCTGTTTTTTATCACTATTGATCAGTTGTTTTGGTTGAATTAACTACTTTTGAAGTGTTTACAGGTACAATTGATGAAGGAGAAAATGTGTTCATATTAGGGTTTATCCTAATTACACATTTAATGAGTTTTTATATTCATACAAGCAAGAAACATGGGTATTAAACCCTAGGTTTAAATTTATGTGTATTTAAGTTAAGAACATTAATCCTTGGTTAATGTTAGGGTTAAAGCTAGGTTTCCAAAGGGTTTTAATGGGTTAATGATAGGGTTCAAAAGCATTTTAATGGGGTTTCAAAAGGATTTTAGGGGTTAAAACAATTGACATTTAATTAAATTAATCTATAAATTGAACATTGATTTATTAAAAATTAAATTATGATTTAATTAAATACTTTAATTATGTGTGTGAATATTAATACTAAGGTACTAATTAATTAAACTCTTAAAGTAAGCTTAATTTAATTATGTGTGTGAGTATGTATTTAAAGAATGGTTCATAAAAGATGTGGAATTAAAGTGATTTAAGGAGTGGTCTGGATGGATGATGCACTTAAAGTAGTTTAAAGTCAAATTTTAAATGAGAGATATATATAAAAAAAGGTTAAAGAGTGATGAGGGGGAGTTGTGTAATTAAAGCTAATTTGAAAGTGTCGTGATTTAAGTGTAGGCAAAAGTGTGGTTGTAGGATAAAGTAAAAACAAAAAGAGTGGCATAGAGAAAAATCTCTATGTTTATAAATATGTGGGCTTTGCTCCATATTTCGCTAATGTTTTCTTTACAGGTATTATTTTCTTCCTCCTCTTTACCTCCTTCTGAATACTGTAGAGAGAGTATTGATGATGAAAGCTCCTTCCGATAGATCATGCACGTAGAGAGAGAATCTGAGTGAAAAAACTAGAGAGCTTCTGTCGGCCAGGAGCTAGAGAGTTTCAATTTACATGTTCAGTCTTAAGAGAGACGTGTAACATGCATTGAATAAGAAGAGAGAGTATGGTGAACTTGGCGGCGATTGAATATCTGTAGGTCACGTACGTGAAGAAGTTTCTAAGATAGCGATAGTCTGACAAGATGATTATGTTGGAGATAGATGTCTGCGGAAGCATGCGAACAACACAAGGAAGAAGAAGAAGAAGCTTGGAGCACAAACACACAATACTGAATGTATTACTAGAGAATGTACAAAGATAAGTAGCCCATTAGGGCAATAGGCGTATATACAAGCCGGGGGAAAAAAACCTCCTAAAGAGGGAAAAAAGTGCCTTGGCGGTGTCGAGAAGAAGGAGGTCGGGCAGGAAGCCGGCGCTGGGGTTGGATCAGGCCCCTTACTGGTGCGCGCCGTTCCCGCTGTCCTGCGAGCGGCGTCTGCGCGCTGGGCGCCTCGTCTAGACTCTCTGAAGTGTGTGCGATCCTTGTAGGTCCGTGCCCCTTAGAAGTGTTGAGATGTGTGTGCGTACGTGTGAGACCGTAGGCGTCGGAAAAGAGATAATCGGATATAGCAGTAATACACGGGATGCAGATGAAGCTCAATGATGCGATCAAAAGGTAAGGACGATCGACCAATAAAAGTGAATGATACAGTGATGCCCGCTACAGTGCGGGTCTGCGATACAGAAATCCACTACAGTGTGGAATAGGTGAATACAAATGTATGCTGCCGCTACAGTGCGGATCGGCCGGATATAAACTAGAACCCTCGCTACAGTGCGAAAAGGCCCCCAGGATCTTCGGCTTTAGTCTTCACGGATGGATCTTTTCTTCACTTTGGGTCTTTGGTCTTCAATCAAAGCTTCTCTTCAAGTCTTCTTCGGCAATAGTTTTACTTCATTTTACTTCAATAGTCCATGCAAAATCAAATACCTGGAGACTGGAGAATGGATGCACCAAGAAGATCCACGAGGCTGGAGAATAGATGCACCAAGAAGATCCACGAGATTTTGTACTCTTTACTTCGGTCTTCAATTAGCAATTCTTTACTTCATATAATCCTCCAATATCATCAACCGCTTGAACCTGGAGAATAGATGCACCAAGAAGATCCACGAGGACTCCCTGCGGGATTTCATCCTGACATTCGCCCCCACTAAACCTGCACATCGTCCCGATGGGCCAACCTGCAAGATCTAATAGAAGCATATCAAGGTTCTTTTTAAACACTTTTTACATTTTAATGACTTTCTTTTGAAAAATCAAAGCGTGATCTCATGCAGTACATGCAATTTTTATAAAGATTAGTATAAATTTTATAAAATTATGCAGATTCAAGCTTTACAAACATCATACTATGTTTCTGTGTCTGCAATCTGACAAGTAATCACATGAATAAACCGTTGGCTTTCTAGATCTTCTGTTTGTTCAACTGGTTCAGATCCAGCAACTCATTCTAAGTACTAGCATATACATATGTTTCTACTAACTGAGTTTATAGAATATACCTGGATTCCCAATATTTATCTCCTACTTGTCCAACTCTCCATTAGATCTTTTCTTTTCTTTTCCTTTTTCATTTTTCTTTTTCTTTTTCTTTTCTTTTTCACTTCATCTTAGCTCAACATTTATTCTTTTTATCTTAAAATCACAAATTGGCCTATGTCAAAATCGGGTGTGACTCATGGACTTGTCCGCTCGGCCAGGTTTATCCCACCTATCTGCCAACCCGACATAGCGCATGACATACACATCAGCCCTACATGAAATCGACGTTAGCTCGTGGTTCTGACCACCCGACTAGAGTGACTCCACCCGCCTACCGACCCATGCAGGCGCATGACAACAAATAGGTCAGGCCTATGACGAAACTAGCTACGGCTTGTGGCCTTGATCACCTGACCAAGGTGGTTCCACCCACCTACTAGCCCATCGCAGCGCACTAACAACATGCACACACATATAAGCTGGATTGAGTATGAAGGTTTTTCATAAATCATGATCTATATGGAGGTAAGATCTCGCAAGAAATAAAGACTAGGATCCAAAGTTTCCCACTCACTAAGTGTTCAAATCAATCAGCATATACATGCACTCGATCTAAGCATGCCATCACATTCCCAAGCTTTCACTCCCAAAGTCTCTAGTCCACTAACTGAGTCCATTCATATAATTCCTAGTCATTCATGCTTCATGCAAAACCCATAATAGATATTTGCTATCTTCATTCTACATGATTTTCATAAATTCATACATATCTTTATCACACACACAAATGCAATGCATATGCTCTATCAAAAAGAAAATAGATTTCAAATTGGAAACATTTCACCTGGTCATTTTATTGCATCTTCATCATTGATTGATCCAGCGTTTCTTTAATTTCATGATCTATCATTCTTCATCAGCATCAGCATCAGTGTCATCAACATCCTCCAGCATCATCATCATTATAATCATGATCATCAATCATTAATATCATCAATCACTAATCATTAATCGGTCTTCATCATCATTCATCATCATAAACCATCGTCATCATCAATCACTAATCATCTTCATCATCATCCACATCATTCATCATCATTAATCATCATAAGCAATCATCATCATCAATCATCATCATTATCATTTATTAATCATCATCATTCATTAACCATCATTCATCATTCATTAATCATCAATCATTATCATTTATCATCAATTCTTATCATTCTCATCATTAATCACCATCAATCTTCATCATGCATTATCATCAATCATCATTATGCATAATCAATTATCATTATGTATTATCATCAATCTTTATCATTCAATAGCTCTTGATCACTCTCATGCATTTTTCATTATGATTTTTCTTCAATCATCATTCAAGATTTGCGATATGTCTTGAAAAGTCAGATTTTTAGTTCTCTTGTTCTTTTTCAGAGTCTTAGAAGACTTTGAAGTCACCTTTACATTCCCCTCAATTTGCACAATAATATCATTAATCAATTGTTTCTCTGCCTCATTCACTTCTTTGTCAGATTTTACATCTCCTTGAGCTTCTTCTTTACTCTTCTCTAGTTCAATCTGTTTATCAAAGTTTAATTGGGATTGTCATTTTGCAACTTTCTCTTGATCAAAAATATTCTCATTAATTAAAAGGTTCGGATCAAATGATACATATACATCCTGATCTTTCTTTGATTTCTCTTGAATTTCTCTATCAGACTCTCCTTTATGATCTATTTCTATTTGCTCTTTTAACATTTGCTCAATTTTTTGTTTTTCAACCTTTATCTGTCTGCCTTTGGTTTCTTCAATAAACTTCTCTTGACTCTCAATAGATATCATACTCCTTCGTTCATTAGATTTATTATTCTCAAGCTCTTTTGGTTTCCATATCTTCTTAATTGACTTTGATCTAGGTTTGGTCTCTTTGAAATATTTCTTCATTCCACCTCTTCCTACATTCAAATGCAAAGGGGATTCATCTTGAAACTTACAAATTTTACCTTCATATTCCCTCACTAGTTTATGTTTGCATGCACTTTCATATGCCAAAAAATCCCAAAACATATGTCCATACTGATCGCACCAAAAGCAACGTATAATAGGTTGCTTCTCAACCCGACTTGATTTCCTAGGTATCACTCTAGGCGTGGGTCTTCTAAGACCTAATGACTGTGCAGATATGCCTTGGACTTTTACCTCATGCTCATTATCACATTTCAATACTTGTAGGTCATTAACTTGGTTAGTCAACAAGTCAACCTTATTTTTCAATTCAGAAATCTCAGAATTCAATACTTCCTTTACATCTTTAATGCTTATGCCCATTAACTGAATAGTATTTGATATTGCATTTATTGTTTGCATTAGGGTCATAACAATACCAAACTTTGATTTTATAGATTCATTCATGTTAAATTCTATTTCCTTAATTCGCTCTTCATATCTCCTAAACTGTTCCTCAATCATTTTGTTCATTTTTGTTTTCCTCTTCTTACAATCTAAGCTGAGAAGTGGATGCTTAATCTATGCCTCAATGGAAAAGTGCACTCTTATATGATCAAAACTAATGCAAAAAGTGGATGATGAACGTCAGGCAGTAAACCAATCTTTCTGTTCAAGTGCGTGGAACGATGCAATAATTCAAAGAACTTAAATGCTAGTACCTGGAATCTTTGATCTGATGCCGAGGTTCCTCTCTGTCTTCTCAAGGAGTGGGTGACGAGTCGAGGATCACCGGGCAACCGCCTCGCTTCACGTCAAGTTCAAGGTGTCGGGAAGAAGGAGGTCAGGCAGGAAGCCGACATTGGGGTTGGATCACGCCCCTTACTGGTGCGTGCCGTTCCCGTTGTCCTGCGAGCGGCGTCTGCGCGCTGGGCGCCTGGCCTAGACTCTCTGGAGTGTGTGCAATCCTCGTAGGGCCCTGCCCATCGGAAGTGTCGAGATGTGTGTGCGTACGCGTGAGACCATAGGCATCGGGAAAGAGACAATCGGATATAGCAGTAATACACGGGATGCAGACGAAGCTCAATGATGCGATCAAAAAGTAAGGACGGTCGACCAATAAAAGTGAATGATATAGTGATGCCCGCTACAGTGCGGGTCCGCGATACAAAAATCTGTTACAGTGCGGAATAGGTGAATACAAATGTATCCCGCTGCTACAATGCGGATCGGCTGGATATAAACTAGACCCCTAGCTACAGTGCGAAAAGGCCCCCAGGATCTTCGGCTTCAGTCTTCGCGGATGGATCTTTTCTTCAATTTGGGTCTTCGGTCTTCAATCAAAGCTTCTCTTTGAGTCTTCTTCGGCAATAGTTTTACTTCACTTTACTTAAATAGTCAATGCAAAATCAAATACCTGGAGACTGGAGAATGGATGCACCAAGAAGATCCACGAGGCTGGAGAATAGACGCACCAAGAAGATCCACGAGATTTTGTACTCTTGACTTCGGTCTTCAATTAGCAATTCTTGACTTCATATAATCCTCCAATATCATTAACTGCTCGAACCTGGAGAATAGATGCACCAAGAAGATCCACGAGGACTCCCTGTGGGATTTCATCCCGACAGCGGTCCTAGTGTGTTCACACACATCACTACCTAAATATATCAACAAATCCCCCCTGGGAGTGATGCGGTGAACAAGGAGCTGGCACTCATGTATAAGGAAGTGCCAAGCTATGTGAAAATCACTCCACAAAAGGAAGTAAGCCCAAAGCTTTGCGGAAAGCTTCAAACTTCTCCCTAGGCAGAGCCTTCGTGAAAAGGTCTACAATGTTCTCCTGCGTGGGCACATATGCCAAGATAATCTCCTCAGCAGAGAACCTCTCCCTGACATAGTGATAATGCACCTCAATGTGCTTAGTGCGAGCATGGAACACAGGGTTCCTCACAACTGCCAATGCGCTCTGACTGTCAATGAAGATGGTAGTGGCAGAAGACTGGCCAACACCCAAATCAGCCATAAGGCGTCTGAGCCACACACACTCAGTAGTCGCTGTGAAAGTTGCCCTATACTTAGCCTCACAACTAGAAGTGGCCACAGTAGGCTGCTTCTTGCTCAACCAAGATATACATGAGCTACCAAGCATGAAGCAAAAACTACTGGTGGACACACGAGTGTCATAGCAACTAGCCCAATCTGAGTCAGAAAAAGCATGCAAATCTAGCGGTAGTGATCCACCCTTGGGATAAAACAACCCAAGTAGCCGAGTACCACTCAAGTAGCGAAAGATGCGCTTAACCTTCTTCCAATGCGTGACTCCTGGGCAATGCATAAACCTGCCCATCTGTGAGACATCAAACTGAATATCTGGCCGAGTAATGCATAAGTAAATCAAGCATCCAATAGCTTGCTGATAGAGAATAGCATCAAATGCATCTCCAGCATCATGAAGACTCAATCGTAAACCTGTCTCCATAGGAGTGGCAATAGGCTTACAGTCTTCAAGGCCAAAACGTTGCAATAATGTGCCAATATAATTCGTTTGACACAAAGCCATTCCACCATCAACTTGCATAAACTGAATGCCCAAATAGTGATGCAAATGCCCCAAATCAGACATCTCAAATGAGGTATGCAAATCAGCCTTGAAATCAGCAATATGCTTCTCAATAGGACCAGTGAGCAGCATGTCGTCAACCTAGACAACAATGATCAGAAGCACATCATTAGCACGCTTAACATATAAGGTGCTTTTAGTTGGATTGTTCTCAAAACCATGTGCAACCAGATAGGCATGTATCTTCTCATACCAAGCACATGGTGCTTGCTTTAAACCATATAATGCCTTCTTTAACCTACACACCTAGTTTTCATGCCCTTTCTGCACAAAGCCACGGGGCTGAAAAACATACACTTCTTCATGCAAGTCACCATTCAAAAATGTTGTTTTAATGTCCAAATGATGTACATTCCAACCATGATGGGCTGCAAGTGCACAAATGCTCCAAACAGTAGTCATACGACATGTAGGTGCAAAGGTCTCATCAAAATCAATGCCCCTTTCCTGCGCATAACCCTTTGCAACAAGCCTAGCCTTATACCTGTCAACTGTACCATCAGGTTTACGCTTCAGCTTGTATACCCACTTAGTGCCAATGACCTTCTTGCTAGGAGGCAAGTCACATAAAGACCATGTACCATTCTTCATTATAGCATCATATTCAGATTCCATAGCAGCCATCCAATTTTCTGAATTATGTGCTTCATCAAAAGAAACAGGCTCATTCTCATCACAGAGACTAGACGCAGCCATAGCATAGCAATCTGATGCAAAGGAGGCACTATGAGAGCCTGAACGAGTACGATATGACAAAGGTGCATCTAATTTGTTGTCACGCAAAGTCTGCACCAGCCATTTTGGCATAGTTTTTGCCTGCTCAATATCAGCTCTCTCATCAACAAGTGCATCATGTAAATCTGCATCAGAAATGGAATGATCTACATCATCATATGAAACCTGCAAAGGCTGAGAAGTTGCCTCATTAGGACCAGCACTAGACTGTCCACCTGTAAAAAGAGGCATCAAAGTATCATGCATGTCTTTGGAGCTAAGAGATGTCTCCTTAGCACATGAAAGCAATGGCTGAATAGCATCTTCCACAAAGACAACATCATGGCTAACCAGAATGTGTTTAGTCTGTGGATGATACAGATGATAGCCTTTACTTTCAGACCTGTACCCAACAAAAATACATTTTACTGCCTTATCATCCAATTTTCTATGATGTTGTTCAGGCACTAGTGCATATGCCAAACAACCAAAAACACACAGATAAGCAACAGATGGCTTGTTGTCATGCCAAGCCTCATATGGAGTGATAGACTGTAGCGCTTTAGTGGGACACCTGTTCAAAACATATGTTGCACACATGATAACCTCAAGCCAGAAACTATGTGGTAAAGCCTGACTTTTGACAATGCACCTCGCCATCTCCATGAGTGACCTATTTTCTTGTGAAGCAACTCCATTCTGTTGAGGTGTATAAGGCACTGTACACTAGTGTTTTATCCCACGTTCAGAAATGCATTGAAATCAGAAGACATATATTCCCCCCCTCGATGAGAACGGAGGGTGCCTATTTTACATGCTGACAAATTTTTAGCGAAAACCAAAAACTGTTTAAAGCACATGAACACTTCGGACTTTACTTTGAGTGGATATACCCATGCATGCCTGGAAAAATCATCAATGAAAGTCACGAAGTAAAGGTAATTTCCAAAAGAGGGTGTCTGCATAGGACCATAGACATCACTATGTACAAGCTGCAATTTCTGTGTAGCCCAAACTGAACCATCTTTTGGAAAGGAAGAACACTACATTTTGCCCAAAATACATCCTTCACAAACATGTTTTCCAGGTGCCTCAAGTTTGGGCAAAGAGGACACCATTTCAGATTTCTGCAAGTGTAGCAAACTAGCAAAATTCAGATGACCAAAGCGTGCATGCCAAAGCTTTGCATCTGACATAGCCTGAGAATCATTTACTGCACATGCCAAATCAGTTTTAGATATTTCATAGTCTATGAGCTTATACAGCCCACAACATAAAATGCCAGAAGCAATAATAACATCGCCATTTGACAGATCATGAACTGTACATCTATCATCAACAAATTTCACAACCAAGCCAATCTTGGCTAATGTAGAAACTGATAACAGATTCTTCTTGATCCCTGGCACAAATAAAGCATTTGACAAAGTGAAAGAACTACCATCAGTAGTAGTCAAAATGATCTTACCAACTCCCATAACAGGATAAGAGGAGTTGTTGGCGCATGTAACAGTATTCCCTGTAGGGGCAGGCTCGAGTGAAGAGAAGAAACTGTGCTGCGAGATAATATGTTTGGTCGCCCCACTATCAAAATACTAGCAAACATCTGAGTCTACTGCAGACATGCATTGATCATGAGAAGATGGGTCAAAACTGCAGACAGTAGTAAATGCCCATTCTTCTTCTTGCACAAGATTTGCAGACTCTGTTTTTGGTGTAGAGGCCTTTGCAACAACCATTCAGGCCTCTTTCTTCTTTGCCTCTTTAGCAGCCAGTTTTGGACAGTTCTTTATGATATGATCATTCCCTTTACAGTACTTACAAAAAAATCTCTGTATTTCTGATTTCTTCTCATCTTTATCTTCCTTCTTCAAATATGTAGAATTAGCAGGTTTTTGCTTACTAGTTGAAGAGATCCATTTTCCTTTGCCCTTCTGACTAGCCAGGAAAGCTTGATCTGCAACTCGCATAATGGACCTGTTTTGCCTGGACTGATCTTCCTGCAACAGAATAGAGACTAACTCCTCAAATGACAAGGCATTTGGATTGCCTTTCATCATCAACCGAAGAGTAGAAGCAAAACTCTGATATGAATCAGGAAGACCATTCAAAACGGTCTGCACAAGTGAGCTATCTGGTATAACTTCATCAGCAGAAATCAATTTTTCCTTCAAGTCTTTGATCTTTGTTAGGAAACTGTCCATAGAATCACCTTCATTCATGTGCTCACTCTCCAACTATTTTCGGAGGTAAGCAACACGAGCCTCATTCCTAGCTTGGTACAATGTGGTAAGTGTATCCCATGCATCCTTAGCTGTTCTGCAAGAGCGAATATGAGGAATAATGGCACGTTTGATAGACAAAGCTATCAATGCATGTGCCTGGGCATCTCTGCCATCCCAACGAATCTGCTCTACAGTAGGTGCAGCAGAAACAGCAGCACAAACAAGAATCTGCAGAATATCATCTTCGACACCATCTTCATCAGTTCTAGCACTTGTATTTGCAGTACCTGTAGTCAGAGGTGTAACAGGACGTCTTTCAACACCCTGCACAATGTTCCACAATCCTTTTGCAACCAATACATGTTGCATCATATAAGCCCATAATAGGTAGTTGGTACCATCCAACTTATCCTCAACAGCCAACATACGGTGTCGTCAGGGTTCATGGAAAGGAGAGGAAGATATTAAGTTTTAGCATGCACTTAAGTTGCTTTAAGCAACTGATGGCTAGGTATGTTATAGGGATTATGTCATAGAAGAGATCAAGGTGACACATGGTGTCCTAGTAAGAAGATTCACTCAGAGTCTTATTCAACATTATTGATTCTATACTAGAGCTTAACTCTTGAGTTTGACGTTCAAAACTCGCCTCATTCCTGAGTTGACTAAAACCTGTTAGTTTTATGATCTTGTGGTATTGAGTATTGCACCGACATTCCTACCTTAGCTGATGAAAAGGTTTCCTTGATAAATATTAGACTCTGCATTAAAAAACACTATTCGTGTCTTCTGGGCCTGCATTTCGATAACATTCAAATCCTCAAATCATGCTGTACTGATACTTTGTTAAAGACACCATACATTTGTACAGTCGATCAGAGAAACAACTCCTAATTCTGTAATATTTCATCGCATTACAGATGTTTTTCGAATCATATCAGATCATCCAAGATGGTTGAAAGTTTCTGTAACACCTCTTCACAGTTTGCAACCGTTTCTCTCATTCTTATTGAATGATACTTGAAACCCATCCACTCAGATATATGGGCATAATGAGGCCGCAGAAAAAGCGGGCTGGTCAACTCTAGTACAATGGTCCCACACTAAAAGATTTCAATAACTAGGACAATCTTTACCACTGTAAGTTACTTGTCGAAGATTTGTACCCTTGAAATATAAATGAGCATCAAAAGTTGAAAAAAATTCCTGTAAGTCTTATACTAAAAGGTAGAAGATTTGCGCAATTCAAAACGATAATAAAATTTGACTTAGAGATTAAGTATCATAGCGGTTTTCATGGGGTTCTTCAAATCTTAATGTAATAGTAGACACTAGGTAGGAAACAATGAAATCTATTATTTGTTCAAATACGGCAGCAACTAATTTAATTTTTCGTGAGAATATCTTAAGCACCGTATAGTAAAAAAAAAAAAAAAAAACCGGAAGCATGGCGATTCAGATAGCATTACATCCGTCGGTAAAACATTGAGCACACTTTAGAAAAATCTTAAATCTCAGTTCAATATCAGAACTCATACTTCTTCCGTTCCTCCATACACGGATCGGCCGATGATTTTTCTTTTCAAGTGATAGATCTGAACTAGAGGTAAGAAGTATACAGGAATAACAATGGATAGCGTGAAAACTCAAACTCAATGGAGAAGCATAAACTGATTACGATTCAACTTACAGACATCAAATATTTATCAAACAAACGAATTTGAATATAATTCACCTCATCGAGTGTAGCAAGGAAGTTGAAATTAGTTTGAAGTATGTACTGACGTGAAACATTCAAAGAAGAATCGAAGTTCATAAAGTGCTAATAAAATATATGCTAATCATCATATTGGAATTCCACTGCACAGAATGATGCGAAAAAAAAATGTCATCACATTTTTATGACAAAATATGGAAAAGACAGTCTCAGAAATACCAAATTCTGCGTAGATTCAGTTGTAAACGTCCGCTCTTCAGAGAGATGATAGAAAGGCCTTCACGGACCTTCCTGAATTGCAAAACAACTGTCACTTGGCCTCTGATCCCTGCATCTGGTTGTCCTCTGCGGATATATTGTATGGGTGTCGATCGACATTTTAGAGTGCAATTTCCCTTTGGATCGTATGTGTCAAATCCTTCCTGCAACTGGAAATGGCGAAATTTTTCTTGGGCATTGTTACAGTTGAAAGAGCGATTCCCAGCGGCACTTATCTCTCTTCTAAACAGCTTCCGCGTGCAGTTTAGTGACGAATGAGACGGACAACCCCGTTTACCCGCGAGAACCCCAACAAGTTTGAACTATATCGATTCCATGGTTGCTGTCGTGCCAGAGTAACTGGTCCCCGCAAACAGACCCAGAACGGGAGATTTCTGTCGAGGCCTATCCCACCAAAATAGAAAGCATCAAAGCCGATCAAAAGGAAGGAAACATGAATATTCCCTACGCGTGCCATCTCTGCAGCGCCCATTCCTTGCGTTTTTTTTTATTGCAACTTGGATTCCGCTTATTATAAAACCGAATAAACCCTAGAAAGTCATGAGCTCCAGAAAATCCACGTTTTTAATGAGGAACTCCTCAGATACATTAGTAAATGCATATAAAATTGCACCAATGATGACGAGAGCATCACCCAAACGTATGCATCATATTTGATTCTCGTGCTTCAATTTCGGATCGCGACCACATCCACCCCCTCTGAACCTGTGCATCCTCCGGATGCACCACCATCGATGTCGGCATCTACAAATCATTATGAAAATTCAAGTGCATGGGTTAGAACAAATGTGCCTATGCACGGCCATGTAATGAGCCCTACATATGCATACTCTAAGTGCATAAAAAACAGCATGGTGCAAATAGGGGAGGTATTAGGAATTCGGTGTTGAGGATTTACACTCAATTTTTATCATGGATATACAATTCAATACAAGTGCAATCACTCGTGCAACTATGGGTTTTAACCAAAATATCACTCGTGCTCTTTACATTTCATTTATGCATGTTTTAGGTGCATGAAGAGAAACAAAATGGTGTGAAAAATCAAGGTTTTATGGTATCTAAGCAACGGTCACATCACTCACAACTCCACTCTCTTACAGATGCAATCACTCTCCCTTACTCAGAACTATTCTCTCTTATCACTCAAAACTTGCTTTATTATTTTTTTCAATGATATTTACCTATCTAATTGTGCAGATGGACGTGCTTCTACGGAATTTCAAAGACGTGTTTCTATATATTTTTACATGCATATTTGGCATGCAATGCATCTCAAAGATGGTGCAAAAAAAGATTTTGGTTAACAAGAAAGCTAAGAAAAAAGACAAGGTTGTCTGATCTTTATTTCACTTCCCATTTCCATCACCTTCCCTCGATCTTCTCCGTTGTTCTTCTTATGATCCGTTCGAATTCTCGATTCGTAATTGGCTTCAAATCTTCACCTGTACTCATAAACTCAGAAAACACATGAGTAGCATCATATTCAAAAAGATTATTTGAAAATTTTTCATTTTCTTGAAAGTTAGATGCATTTTTTTTTTGCTCTATGTATTTATGCATTTATTTATTTATTTATTTATTTTTATATTTACTTTTATCCATCTCAAGAAATCAAAACATAATTATTAGGTATTTACATAATTATATTTACAAAAGTCACTTTTGAATTTCTTGTGAATACAAGAAATTCCTTTCCAATACATTTTCACAAATAAATTCTCCAAAGAAGGTATGTTTAAAAACAAGCCATCTTTGAATTGCACCAATCAGCGTTGCATTCATAAATACAGTAAATATGTATACAAGCCACCTTATTTGCTTGTCTACCTCTTGGCAGCTTGTTTGGTCTTTGTAACTCTCAGAGAATTTGGATATCCATATTTCAATTATCTGAGCATAAGTATCTTTATTTATGATTCTTTCAAATTCATCATGTGCAGAGTCATGAATACATGTATATGAAGTTTGAAATTTGCATATGTTTGATTCATAATTGAAATTTTCTTGCAAGCATGTATTTTCTTTTATTTCATGCTTGAGATCATTTATAGGAGTTTTATCCCTTTCAATATCTTCTATCATGTCTCCATCACCGTTAAGATGAGGTTTTTGAATAGAATCATTTGAATCCCACTTCAAATGGAAGTGTTCATCATACTCAGACATCAAGACACAGTCATCTTTATTCTCCATGGCAAAATTATTCCTTTCTGACTGAGTTTCGGAAATTATGAAGTCTGCTTCTTTCTCCAATCTTTCCAGGAACTCTTCATCATTGTCTTTTTCCAGATTCATTTGCCCATTTTCATGAAGAGACTCAATATCACTGAATCCAAGAAAGTCTTCATCTTCAATATCACTAGAGACTTTCTTATCAAGATCAAACTCATCATAATTTTTACACCTTAAAGGACAGTGCATGTAGATTGACGGGAACTCAACTTCTTTATTCAAGATCCCATCATAGAATTCTTCATATCTCTCAATCATTTCTTGCTCATTCTCTTCAGAGGATGTACTCTCACCACACTCATCATACATTTCTTCGGTCATTGATTCTTGCTCGACTATCTCATCGTGTATGAGGATCTTGACATATATACCCAAATCAAGTTGAGCTTCATCAATGCACTTGTTTGACTCAATAGTTTTAAATTGAATATCCTTCGATGCTATACACACATCAGATTTATCATATGTCACAATAAACATTTCATCTACCACTTTATGCTCAATTTCTTCAACGTGTGGACTCAACTCAACATGATTATTTTTGACATACATATCAGTGTTCAGAGGAATGATCAATGGTATTTTCTCATCCTCCTCATGTTCATTCATATTTCTCTCTTCATGGAGTGTGGCATCATTTACATACATATCATTATTTTGAACTCCATCCAACTTATCCTCTTTTTTATGTGTGGGATCTTTGTTCAATGTGGCTTTGCTCAAAAGCATATCAGTATCTTGATCTTGATCTTGATCTAGGCTATCCGTAGGATTCGGATCATGCTTATCACCATCGACATACATATCACTATCTAGAGGACTTATCATTTGTATATCCTCTAGATTAGCATCATGCTCAACTCCGTCATCACACATTTCAATCTCTAGAGGACTCATTATTTGCATGTCCTCCTTCATATAAGTAGGTTTATTTTCTTGCATCTCTGTATGCATGTATAATGTGGATTCCTGCATATCCATTTTCTTACCCATCGGATCTTTTATTGACAGGTCCTTAGATTCAACATCATGTTCCATGGGAGTTCCTTCATGTAATTCAGTCATTAGATCAGAAGTTCTATCCGAATCTTGTGTTAGAAAAGGATCATCACCATCAAGTGACATCCAATCATACTCCACATCTTGCCCGATGTCATCATGTAAGGATGCATCTCGAGCTCGATCTTCAGACATATTTATTAGGTTCTCTATTTGTATCTCATCTTTTATCTCCATTTGGTTACCTATGAGCCTTCTAGATATCTCTATCTTTTTGTTTGCATCTTGATATGTTTCTTGATTTGTTTGATTATCTTTTATTCGATGTGAGGAGTTTATCGGAGTAGAGGAAGTTTCATCTTGATTTCTTGTTGGGTTTTGTTGGTTTTTGTTTTGTTTTATGTTTGTTATTGGTTTGATTTTGTTTTGTTTAGCTTCCGTATATTCCTTTGCTCCTCCCATCATTGGGGTTTTTGCATATACAGTATTTGTAGATGTAATCAAAGTATCTACAGGCTCTTGGTACCTTGAATCCTCAGAGATTGCATCACTTATGTTTATAGGTTCTTTATAGTGATCCCCTTCATAAGCATGTACGTGTATTTCATGCATATATTCTTTATGCCCAGCTTGGGTTTCTATTATTCTATAGAATTGTAAATTATTTTTAGTTTCTGAAATGCATGGAATTTGTGTATCTTCTTCATTTGCATAAATGTCAGCTTGCCAATCGTTTAAAAATTTTTCTATTGTTTGTTGTTTCTTCACATATCTCATCACAGCTTCATGGACAAGCGTCCAATCCTCTGTGAGCCCTGAGTCGGAGTCTATATCTTGTAGAAGTGGAATTAACTCCTCTCTGGCTTTAACGTCGATTGTTCGAAGAAACAACGACACCCTTTCATGACTTATGCACCTCTTATCGTGCTCAGAAAGATCATCATATTGTCGCTCAAACTCTTCTTTGATCTCAAGAATTGGTTGGTCTTTGGGTATATGAACCCACCTCAGGAAAGATCTACGAGTTACTTTATCAAGGTCTTCTAGCATAAACTGCCTAAGGAGTGTCGCTTTGTATCGAGACCATGTCGTTTGATTTATTTGCATTATTTGATCTCGCACGTCATAATCCGACACATAGATAAAGTTTTCGCATAGTTCTTTTTCCGTCATCGGACTTAATCCGACACCTAGGTATTTGGCCTCGAGTTCATATTCTTTGCAGAACTTTGAGACATTCTTTCCATTGAAAAAGCCACACCGATTGACTAGACGTTCATGAAGTGATTGGATGGCTTTTTGACGCCTATCTTCTTCTTGAAATCGTAGGAATTGAGCTAGGATTTCTTCCATTTTGATTATGCTAATCTTTGTGACTCTATAACTCACTCACCCCCTCCTTTCACGTCGGGTTCACCAGGTATGTCGTCGGGGTTCATGGAAAGGAGAGGAAGATATTAAGTTTTAGCATGCACTTAAGTTGCTTTAAGCAACTGATGGCTAGGTATGTTATAGGGATTATGTCATAGAAGAGATCAAGGTGACACATGGTGTCCTAGTAAGAAGATTCACTCAGAGTCTTATTCAACATTATTGATTCTATACTAGAGCTTAACTCTTGAGTTTGACGTTCAAAACTCGCCTCATTCCTGAGTTGACTAAAACCTGTTAGTTTTATGATCTTGTGGTATTGAGTATTGCACCGACATTCCTACCTTAGCTGATGAAAAGGTTTCCTTGATAAATATTAGACTCTGCATTAAAAAACACTATTCGTGTCTTCTGGGCCTGCATTTCGATAACATTCAAATCCTCAAATCATGCTGTACTGATACTTTGTTAAAGACACCATACATTTGTACAGTCGATCAGAGAAACAACTCCTAATTCTGTAATATTTCATCGCATTACAGATGTTTTTCGAATCATATCAGATCATCCAAGATGGTTGAAAGTTTCTGTAACACCTCTTCACAGTTTGCAACCGTTTCTCTCATTCTTATTGAATGATACTTGAAACCCATCCACTCAGATATATGGGCATAATGAGGCCGCAGAAAAAGCGGGCTGGTCAACTCTAGTACAATGGTCCCACACTAAAAGATTTCAATAACTAGGACAATCTTTACCACTGTAAGTTACTTGTCGAAGATTTGTACCCTTGAAATATAAATGAGCATCAAAAGTTGAAAAAAATTCCTGTAAGTCTTATACTAAAAGGTAGAAGATTTGCGCAATTCAAAACGATAATAAAATTTGACTTAGAGATTAAGTATCATAGCGGTTTTCATGGGGTTCTTCAAATCTTAATGTAATAGCAGACACTAGGTAGGAAACAATGAAATCTATTATTTGTTCAGATACGGCAGCAACTAATTTAATTTTTCGTGAGAATATCTTAAGCACCGTATAGTAAAAAAAAAAAAAAAAAAAAACCGGAAGCATGGCGATTCAGATAGCATTACATCCGTCGGTAAAACATTGAGCACACTTTAGAAAAATCTTAAATCTCAGTTCAATATCAGAACTCATACTTCTTCCGTTCCTCCATACACGGATCGGCCGATGATTTTTCTTTTCAAGTGATAGATCTGAACTAGAGGTAAGAAGTATACAGGAATAACAATGGATAGAGTGAAAACTCAAACTCAATGGAGAAGCATAAACTGATTACGATTCAACTTACAGACATCAAATATTTATCAAACAAACGAATTTGAATATAATTCACCTCATCAAGTGTAGCAAGGAAGTTGAAATTAGTTTGAAGTATGTACTGACGTGAAACGTTCAAAGAAGAATCGAAGTTCATAAAGTGCTAATAAAATAGATGCTAATCATCATATTGGAATTCCACTGCACAGAATGATGCGAAAAAAAAATGTCATCACATTTTTATGACAAAATATGGAAAAGACAGTCTCAGAAATACCAAATTCTGCGTAGATTCAGTTGTAAACGTCCGCTCTTCAGAGAGATGATAGAAAGGCCTTCACGGACCTTCCTGAATTGCAAAACAACTGTCACTTGGCCTCTGATCCCTGCATCTGGTTGTCCTCTGCGGATATATTGTATGGGTGTCGATCGACATTTTAGAGTGCAATTTCCCTTTGGATCGTATGTGTCAAATCCTTCCTGCAACTGGAAATGGCGAAATTTTTCTTGGGCATTGTTACAGTTGAAAGAGCGATTCCCAGCGGCACTTATCTCTCTTCTAAACAGCTTCCGCGTGCAGTTTAGTGACGAATGAGACGGACAACCCCGTTTACCCGCGAGAACCCCAACAAGTTTGAACTATATCGATTCCATGGTTGCTGTCGTGCCAGAGTAACTGGTCCCCGCAAACAGACCCAGAACGGGAGATTTTTGTCGAGGCCTATCCCACCAAAATAGAAAGCATCAAAGCCGATCAAAAGGAAGGAAACATGAATATTCCCTACGCGTGCCATCTCTGCAGCGCCCATTCCTTGCGTTTTTTTTTATTGCAACTTGGATTCCGCTTATTATAAAACCGAATAAACCCTAGAAAGTCATGAGCTCCAGAAAATCCACGTTTTTAATGAGGAACTCCTCAGATACATTAGTAAATGCATATAAAATTGCACCAATGATGACGAGAGCATCACCCAAACGTATGCATCATATTTGATTCTCGTGCTTCAATTTCGGATCGCGACCACAACGGAATACATCACTGCTTTCAGCCATGGCCGGTGACTAAAATACCTTGATGCAAAAAATTGACTGTATCTCAAAAAGTTGAACGGAACTGCCCAGACGAGTTCTGCTAAACTTGTAGCAGACTTTGAGACGGTTATACTGGCGAACAAAAACAGGTATATACCTTTGGCACAAAAAGACGAAATAGCCTGCATAAGCACTACGATAGTGCATTCGGAGGCCGAACGAGCTCAGATCGTGATTTCGGCACCACATAGCGAAGCTGTTTTGATCTCGGAAACACCCTGAGTATGCTCACCAAAATTCGTACGATTTTGAGACTGCAAACGGAGGAGTGTCGACGGCACCCTAGATGAAGCAATGACCTGCTCTGATACCAATTGTTGGAGATAGATGTCTGCAGAAGCACGCCAACAACAAAAGGAAGAAGAAGAAGAAGCTTGGAGCACAAACACACAATACTGAATGTATTACTAGAGAATGTACAAAGATAAGTAGCCATTAGGGCAATAGGCGTATATACAAGCCGGGGAAAAAAACCTCCTAAAGAGGGAAAAAAGTTCCCCGACGGTCCTAGTGTGTTCACACACATCACTACCTAAATATATCAACAGATTAGAGCATAAAAATTAGTAGCTTTAACGATTGCGTTCGTATACAGTAAGAGATAAATTTAGTTTTCTTTTTCCTCCTCCCTCCTGGCGGCGTTGCAGGTTTGACGTGCAGAGAAAGAGAAGTTTGCAAGATAGTGAGGAAGTTTGCAAGATAGTGAGAGAAGAAGTTCTTTCTCCTGATTCTGGCAGATGCTCTGTCGCGTGAATGTGATGGAGAAAGAGAGTGAAGGGGATGCACTGACATCATGGGCTTGTGTGTATACAAAGAGAAAAGAATTATTCTCTCTCTTTCCCTTCCTCGAGTGCTACGCTGTAGGCGTTGTTTTCACTCACGAATAGAGAGAGGTGTTGACTACGTCGCAGAAAGAGAACTGAGAGTATTAGAGAGAGAGAGGGATTCTAGCACCAGTGCAGACATGGCAGAGGGGAAGATTCCTGGCAGCGCCTGCAGCGCATGCGCAGAGAAAGGAGAGAGAGAGAGAGTTAATTAAAACAAAAGAGAAAAGTAATTCTCTTCCCCCCCACGGCTGGCAGACGCGCAGCACGCGGGGAGAGAGAGAGAAGAGAGGAGAGAGAGATAGAGAGAAAGAAAGAGAGAGAGAGATAGAGAGAGAGAGTTAGGAGAGAGAGAGAGATAGGAGAGAGAGAGAGATATATATATAGAGAGAGAGAGAAAGAGAGACAGAGAGAGAGATAAAGAGAGAAAGAGAGAAAGAGCGAAAGAGAGAAAGAGAGAGAGAGAGAGGGAGAGAGATTTAGGAGAGAGAGAGAAAGAGAGAAAGATAATGCTATGTTAGGTTAGTTATATAGAAAAAATTAATTAATCTAATTAGATATGTATTAATGTATTGTTTTAATTAGTTATAATAAGGTTTAATTATTTAGTAGAAATTGGAATGATATAATTAGCTAAATACTTCTAAGGTTTAATTAGAATTTTAGTATATATGAGTACATATTAGTATGTGCATGTGTGTTAGTGTATATGCATATGCATGGAAGTGTATGCACGGTTAGTATGCATTAGCATGAATGTGTATTAGTGTGTGCATGGTTAGTATGTATGGGCATATATGTATGTAAGTGAATGAATGAGCATGTGTATGAATGTATGATTGGGGTGCACGGGAAATAAGAGTTAGTTTAAGTGAAAGGTTACAAATGTGTTAGGATGTATGTTAGTATAGGTAGATTGTGTATTAGAAGTACGTACATGAGTTAGCACATGTTAGTATGTATAAGCATACATGTGAAGTATGTGCATTCATAAGAGAAGTGTGTAAGTATATGAATGTGTATTTGTCAATATGAATTAAGTGTATGGATGCATGTGTATGCATGTAAAATGTTAGTTTACATGAATCAATGAATATGCATGAGCTAATGAATGTGTGCATGTTAATGCATGTTAGTACATATTAATTAATGTTAATACATTTGCATGATTATATGTATTCAAAAAGGAGTGATGTATGTGTATGGTTATATGTATTTAGAAGTGTGTGTTATGTTAGCATGCATGTGTATTAGTATGTGTGTGTATTAGCATATATTAGCATGATTGAAAGCATGCATGTAAAGTGCATTAGTATGCATGAGAAATGTGTGCAAATGAATATATTAGCATGAGTGTGAATGTATGCATTAGATGTGAATGATTTAGTGTATGCATGAGTATATGCATGTGTATGCAAATGTTATGTGAATTATGTCTTTTATGTTTCTCAATAATTTCTTGTAACTCTACTTATTTCTCTAATGTTTCTTTTCAGACAAATATTGAAGAATTAAAGAGCAGTTGAAGTGGTGAAGTGACAGATTGAAGACATTCCATCTACCTTATATTTTCATTTAGCCATTTATCCATTTGTTTAGACATTTATCCTATCATTTAAACCTTATATTTGTATTAGAGGAATTGATTTAATTCATTAGCTTTATCAACTCATTTGTTCAAAACACTGAGTCACAACAAAGGAGAACAAAGACATGTTCTCTTTTTCTTTTTACCTAAATACCATTATATGAAGCAAAAAAGTGGGCATTTTACAATATCTAGAAAGCATCACGAGTCTTGCTTGTAAATATTGTCTTTAGAAGCTTGATCTCATATCCCAAGTAGTCAAGATAGATATACTAAAATTCTTGCTGCCATGAAAACTAGTTGTTGAGCATGACCAAGAATCCCACATCATGATCTTGGACAATAGATTAGAGTTGAAAAGGTACATGTAAGAATTCGCGAAGCTCCTTCATTACATCTATAACCTCAACAAGCACAGAAGATAGCTAATTAAGAGTTACTCGAAAATTAGAGTACATGTGTTGTAAAAATCAGAGCATTTTAACAAGGCAATTAAGATCATCCCCTTTGTATGGTTAAGATCCCCATTGAATGCCTGGCCATATTAACAGAATATGAAATACACTTCACAAAAGCATTCCCAAGAGAAGATAATATTCAACAAAATTATACTAAGAAACATTCACACATGATCAGAGAAATGCTCAAGATAAATCAAGCTGAACACCAAGTGGAAGCAGAACTCCAAATTATATTTCCATTAAAATGATCTTTTACATTTCATGTGTTTTACAAGAGTTATGTGAATCTACAATAGAAGCTGATCATAGCTTTCCTCAGGCTCAAGGGTATTGGTATCCTCTGGCACATTAGAACACCTATCTTCCCTCTCTTGCTCCAAGATTGGCTCTTCAAGGTCAGCCATGTCCCCAGGTTCATCTGCAAGTGGGGGAACAGGCTCCCTTGAAGCTGCTTGGAATCTCTCCGTATTTGCAATGTGCTTCCTTCCAACCTCTTGGTCTTCATCTGGGCATTCATTCAGCCCATTGATTCTCATTCTAATGAAGCTCACTTGAGCATCATCCTTCTCCACAGCTATGCAGTGCCTGAACATCTTTAAGGAGCAAGCCAGAGTCGTTCTTGAAACAGCAGAAAACCTCTTAGAGGCTTCAATCAACAATGACTAATGAAAATTGTGAAAATTGAAATTACCTGTGCCCGAAAAAAGGTCTAGGACCCAGTCATCATCATTGGAAAATAGCTGAAGCAATCTCATTATGAGTTTTTGTGGCTTCTGATAAGGGTTAACCAATGTCATGTCCCCAGCTACATGACGAAGTTTCTTGGTAACGGCTGGGAACATGAGCACATTTGAGATCCCATTCTCATTGCAATGCTCCCTGACTCTCCTTTTGCTTACTTCATCATAATAGCCCACTGTAATGCATTCAGTGGCACTCACAAACCGATGCAAAGGAGTGTGATTTACGTTTGTCTTCACCCTGCAAAAAAGAACTATGAGTCACATAGGGCATCATTAAAGCCATGGAGATAGAAAGAAGATTACTTACCAAGTGAGGCAATCCACAGCATGACATCTTGCCTTCAGAGCAGTTGAAACAGAGAAAGACTGGTCTCTGCTATGGAAAATTACTATCCTCCAAAGAGGAGACATAGTCAACTCTGCAAAATCAGTGACCATCTTCCGAATCTGAGGGTGTTTGAAGGGTTCATCATCATTAACTGATCCTAACATCCTAAATCCATAGGGTATGTCCGCTATGAGAAGGGAGAAATGTTTTCTAGGCACAACAGAACAAATATTATTTACATCACTACAGAACACATTGTAATATACAGGCCTAAGGGGGTCTAGGGGATTGGAGAAACATTTAAGATCGGGTTCATCATCAAAATCCATCTCCTTCGCTTTCAGTCTAGATTTCTCATGCCTTGCTCTTTGAATGTGAGCAAGGAATGCAGGGGGGCAATCATCTAGTACCTCTGTAGACTTACTTTTCCTTGGTTTTTGCAGAACAAATTGGAAAAACAATTAGAAGAGCTCTTCAGTACAGCAAACAGAACATAAAGAACGGATGTATGGCATCGATTTCTTGTTGGGGTAGATGCTAGGCATCGACCTTCTACTAAAAATCAATGCTTGGCATCGACCTAGGGACCTAAGTCGATGCCTGGCATCGACTTTTGCCACGAGGTCGATGCCAGGCATCGACTTTTGTTGCAGGTCGATGCCAGGCATCGACTTATGCTGCAAGTCGATGCCAGGCATCGACTTATGCCCCCAAGTCGATGCCAGGCATCGACTTATGCTGCAAGTCGATGCCAGGCATCGACTTATGCCCCCAAGTCGATGCCAGGCATCGACTTATGCCCCCATGTTGATGCCATGCAATGCATCAAATTGTTTAGTATGAAATATTCTGATAAGAGAATCTACCCAATCACGAAACAGGATGAAATATTCTGATAAGGCTTTGTAGGATGATGTGGTTGGATAGTCTGCTTGGACCTCTGTCCAAGAAAAGCAACCCAGCCTCTTCATCATCACCTCCTGAATCTTCATGTACACTTTATGACTACAGACACATAAATATAAAAGAGACTAGGTTAGACAAGAAGCATGGGAGGAGGGAAAAAGGATCTGAGAATAACATACATACTTATTGAGCTCAGTCACCATCTCCTCGAGGCTTAACTCCTTCGAGATTACCCTTGACAAAGTTGATATGATCAATGTATCATCCTTGATTCCTTGAAGGGCCCTCCATGTTGTCAGCTTCATGTCCTCAGGAGCCTCTTCAATTGAAAGGTCAACTTTCCTTCCCTTTCCCCTCAGATCAATTTGTGGGTCTGGCCTCGACTTTCGTTGCTTCTGGCCCTTGACCTCCTTGTGCTCCCACATTGTGAAGATTCTATCCTGAAGATCCCAGATCTCACCTGATCTGAATGCCAGTTGAAACCATGGATCATATTTCCTCAAAGCATCTGACTTTCTATTCTCATCCAATGCAATTCCAACCTCAATAAGGCATTGCTTTCGTAGATTGGGATGTATTCTCCCAGCTTCCTTCACAAGACAATCTTCGTATTCATGGTGGAAGAACCAAATTCTCTCTATGGAGGACATTTTCTGCCTGTAGTCATTGTCGTTGTTGTGATCCCAAGCAAGAAGCTTGGCTTCCTCAGTTGTAAGACCAGCATATATCTTACACTCTGCATACCTAAAGAAAAATGTAGTAGGGTGCTCCTTCACTAACTGTCTACGAGCCTCTGCAGAGTGTGAACCTCCAATCACATAATAAGTGTACTCCTCAAACAAATTCTCATTGAAATCCTCCACACAGCTGCACTCATGCGGATCCACCATGACAAGGAATGGCACAACAGTAGCATGAGGATTAATTTTCATTTTCTTCTTAAGATTTTGGACATGCAAATTATGTGGCTCCCTGATCTCAAGGGGCCTCCTCCCTGTGACTGGATCCACTGGTGGCCTGTGGATAATATTAATAGGCAGGTGGAACAACTGCCCCTTCTTCACAACTTTTCTTCTAGCTATGTCCTCCCTCATCTTATTCTGCTCAGTGCCAAGCACACTAGATGCAAGCTCTCCACCAGGTGCAACAATAATGTCCCCAGAGCTAGAGCTTGAGTCAGAAAAGTCCTCTTCTGCAATTATCTTCTTTTTCTTTTGGGGCTTTTTCTGCACACTCTGCTTACCCCTTGCCTTTACAGGGGTCATCTTCTTGTGCTGTGTTGGCATGATATTGCCCTGTATCCATGGCATCAGGTCCTTGATGAAATTCACTGAGTCTCTGCATATCTGAGCTACCTCCTCTGGAACACAGCACTCTGGGCACAAGAAATCCATCTTGCATATGACATTTCTTAATCCCTTCGATGTCTCCACCAAGAAAAGCAGGTTGTCAGAATCTTCATCTTCATAATCCAATTTGTAAACAAGTCCATACTGAAAACCTTGTGTTGGCGTGATCTTTCCTCTGCCATAGGCCCCTGCGAACACAAGGAGGACTGCATTCTTCTCTTCAACGTATTGAAGGCACCATTCGAGATTTGTCATGTCCCAAAGTGGACGATCTGTCTTCATGACCTCGGTCTCCCTCGACCTTTCCTTCATATTTGGATCCTCCACAGGAATTTTTATGCTACTCTGTCCACCTGAGGATATTCCTAGTGGGTTGCTGGCCTTCTCAGAGGATAATGGTGCAATAATTTTCTTTGGCTTTGCTTGGTGACCACTGCCTTTGTCACGTTGCTGGTCAGCAGAGCCCATGGTGACTCTGAGCTTCTTGATGGGCCTTTCATCCTTGTACTCCGCATCCCTGAAAGCAATTGGAAATATCAGATCAAACGTAAATGTGGTTTCAAAGGCCCAAGTCCATGCAAGGCATGGATTTTGAGCTTCAGGTCGATGCCAGGCATCGATGTTTAAGTGCATGTCGATGCCAGGCATTGACTTTGTGTGCAAGTCGATGCCAGGCATCGACTTGAGGGTGAAAGTCGATGCTAGGCATCGAGTTGGGGGTGCAAGAGTCGATGCTTGGCATCCACTTTTGGGCCCAAGTCGATGCCTGGCATCGACTTTTGGGCCAAGTCGATGCCTGGCATCGACTTTTACCCTCAAGTCGATGCATGGCATCGACTTGCACACAAAGTCGATGCCTGGCATCGACTTGGGCACAAAAGTCGATGCCAAGCATCGACTTGGGCCCAAAAGCCGATGCCAAGCATCGATTTTGCACCCAAAAGTCGATGCCTGGCATCGACTTTTCAATGCATGTTGATGCCGGCAAGTCGATGCTTGGCATCGTTTTTTGGGCCCAAGTCGATGCCTGGCATCGACTTGGGGCTGCAAGTCGATGCCAGGCATCGACTTGCACCGACAAGTCGATGCCAGGCATCGACTTGCACCTGCAAGTCGATGCCAGGCATCAACTTGGGGCTGCAAGTCGATGCCAGGCATCGACTTGCACCCACGAGTCGATGCCTGGCATCGACTTGCTCCTGCAAGTCGATGCCTGGCATCGACTTGCAATCCTAAGTCGATGCCTGGCATCGACTTACACCTTAAAGTCGATGCCAGGCATCGACCTGTACATGCTTTGGATCCATATTTCTAGAGGCAAGAAAAATAAAGACCTAGAAATGAGATATTTACACAGACATACAGAGGGAATCTTTTTGGAATCTTTATTTATGTTAGTTGATTTTGTCTACCTCTTGGTACTTTTGCCAACATTCTTCTTCTCCATCAGACTTGGCTTGCTGGTATGCTGACCTCTGTGCTCCATGGCTGTCTGTGCTCTGCTGCTCTCTCTTGCTCGTGGATTTTGAAAATGCGAATGATCTCCTCCTCTGGTATTTATAGGCAATTGGGTAACTTGAACCAGAAACTAACTGGATCTAACTGAATGAGTGCACTTGCTAACTAAATCTGTCAACTTATCTAACCAGGGAATAGCACCCACACAAATAGGCTGTTTCAGAGCCACTTTAATGAAATATTCATAGACCCTTGCAACTATTTATATACATTTGCATAGAAATTACATTTCAATGGCAAGAGTATGGTATGTCCATGAGGATGTCTAAACTCATGTAGAGATTTGTTTCTAAGAATCTCTTTCTTGGGAGAAAATCAAGTCAAAGTTGTGTTAAATGTGGGAGACTAATGACATCTTCATAGTATTACCCTCCACACTTTAGTTCATATTCACATTTATCTTGTAACTCACTGTTTAAATGGAAAATCACTATGAATAAACATTCTAGTACAGAACCTTGCAACTATTTATATACATTTGCATGGAAATTAAACTTCAATGGCAACAGTATGGTATGTACATGAGGATTTCTAATCTCATGTAGATGTTTTTTCTTAGAGTCTGTTGCTTGGGAGAAAATTAGGTCTAAGTTGTAAGATTAATGACATCTTTATAGTGTTATCCTCCACACTTTAGTTCATATTCACATTTATCTTGTAACACATTGTTGAAATGGAAAATCAATGTATGAATATACTTTCTGTGTGCCTCTTTTACACATAATTCTTTTTCAATATACTTTCATCTACCTCTTTGATATCTAGCCAAGACCACAATAAAACCTAATCCTTGAAATCTTAACCAAATGTAAAATTTCTTCTTGTATAGTGTTCAATGGCATAGCATATTCCAGTTGGAACTCAACTTGGATATATTCCAGTTGTAAAATTTCTTCTTGTAAAATTTCTCCAAACAATTTTATTATATATTCCTGTTGGAACACAACTTTGATATATTTTGATTCATTCACAATGCTTAGACTGAATGACTCATATGAAGTTAGAAATCAACTGTGTTTCTCATTTGAATCAAAAGTGAATCAAATCTTTGGTTCCCTTATTAGTGTATATTTGAGTAATTAAGTGATTTGATGTAATTTGATGTTTTATGTTATTTAATGTACTTTAATAAGCTTTTGATTTCATATCTTCTTGATGTGACATTTGATGTGATATCTTCACTTGATCTCGGATTTCTACTTATTTAAAAAGGTCATTCATCTTCAGTCTTCTGTGAACTCAGTGAAGATGAGCTCAATCTTTTCAGTGGATGCTTGGGCATCAGCTTCCTCTGCTCATATTGATTCATTGTTCTCAGTTGAGCCTTTCCAGAGAAGTGATGATCCCTATGATTTAGAACGTGCTGATGATTCCATGTTTTCTGTTGAGTCATTTAAGTTATCCAATTCACAGTGCAATGCTGCTCAACCAAATGCACCTCTTGATCTCCCATCTGATCCAACCATTGATCTCCCTTCTGACTCAAGTGCATGTGGAGCAACGAAAAAGCAAAGCAAGCTCAATCTACGATTTAAAAGAAGGTCTCGTGAAGTAAGTCGAAAAAGATTTAAATTTCTTACTTCAGATAGACAGATTGCATTGGATATTGTGAAGCATTGTTGTGGTTTGAAATGCTTGTATAATTTAGGGATGAAGAAACTAAAGCACATAAGAGAAAAATTCCTCCATTTAGATAGTGAAAGGCAAGATATATACCTTGTTTCTTGCATGCAAATGATTGAGGATAACATGTCAGTAACGTGTGTTGGTTTTGAATATTTCTTTACTCAAGGGATGCCATGCTGTAGGGCTGCATTTAAAATTGCAATGGGTGTAGGAAATTTTAGAATACATAGGGTTCAACAAGGGTTTTTGAATGGGGATCTCATTTTGGATACGTTCCATGGTGGGACCAAAGGATCTGTTGGACGTCATGCAATGAATTGGATGATGAACTATTTTAGCTTGCATTGTGAAGTTATGCCTACAACTAGAAGGTTGCACTTGTCAGATAACTTTACTCGTCGAGAGGTATTTCAAATATATAGAGAAGACATGGAAAATAGAAATGAGAAGTATGTGTTGTATCGTCACTTTACTCGATTATGGAAGGAGGAGTTTAACAATGTTTCTATTCCTCGTAAAGTTAGAATGGGTGAATGTTCAGTTTGTGCCACTTTGAAAAACATGGCAAAAGGGGCTACAACACCACAGGAAAAGCATAATTTTAAAAACCTTCTTAACAACCATCGTGACAGTCAAGCATTAGAGAGAAAGAAAGCAATTCATCATCGAAGTAAGGCACTCAGAAATCCGGAGCGTTATATGTGTTTGTTGATCGATGGTATGGATCAAAAAAAAACTTGTTTGCCACATTTTTATCGCATCCCTAAGGACATTGGAGATGAAGTCCTTGTGCAAATGCATTTGGTTGGCGCTTTGGTATACAATGGAACTGTAATGTCCAAGGTTTTCTTCACATATCCGAATGTGCATAATGATCCAAACCTTACAGTTACTGTCATTCATCGTGTTTTGCAATCATGGAAGGGTCTTTTGCCACCAACTCTATATTTGCAACTAGATAATACTCCAAGAGAGAATAAAAATTCTACAGTCTTTGGATATTTAAGCATGCTTGTTGAAAAACAGGTATTTTAGAAGGTTAAGGTAAATTTTCTTCTGGTTGGCCACACTCATGATCACATTGATCAAATGTTCAGTACTTTCTCTAAGAAGTTGGCACATAACAATGCTTTTACTCTTCCGATTTTATCTGAGCTGATTTCAGAAGCATATACTCCAAAACCAGAAGTTCAACACCTCACACAGATTTATGACTTTAAGCACTTTTGCTCAATGGGCCTTGATAACAGTGCTAAGGTTTTGGCTCCATTGCACAATATTAGTTTCAACCATGTATTCTTGATGAGGAGGGTTGATGAAATAACCCTTTTATTTGCAAAGCAGTATTCATCTTCTCTTGGGTGGGAGCCTAAAGAGGGATGCAGATTCTTATTGCAGGTGCCTAATTTGTCTACTGTAACAGTGTATGGTGCAGAACAATCACCATATGAAGATAAAAACAATACAGAAAGATGTGGAAGTGTGGTTGATCAAAGTAAAAGCTGGATGCATGCACTCATTGAAAAGAAGAGACATATTGAGCGTGCAAAAAAATATGCTGGAGATCAAGATGTATCTTGGTGGGAGGACTTTTTCAATCATCAAGAAGAGATTATACAGTATACAATTGCAGGTCACTGGCCAGTTGATGTTCCATTCACATGGGATTTTTGTACACAAAGATCCGTGAATGTGGCCCAAGCATGTAATGCAGATGCACTTCAAAGTTTTATACATCCACCAGAAAGAAATATTTATGTAGGCCCAAGGATGACAAAACAGGCAAAAGCAAGATGGCAAGGAAATTTAATAGAGATAAATGTTGGAACGCTTATTGCAGTACTTGCTGATGGTGATGAGGCTACCAGACCATTTTGGATTGCAAAGGTTTTAGAGATAACTAAAGATATTGATCAGAGAAGAATAGAGGCTTTGGTGGTGCATTGGTATTACACTAAAAGTAGTAATGCATTCACAGGTAAATATAACTTAGAAATGGTGTGTGATGCTAAACGAACAGGTTCAAAAAGGAAAAAGAATATTCGAAGCACATCCACTCTTAAAATGGATGATGTAGATATTCTTGTTTATGATTTTTCCTTGACAAAAACTGGTCACTTGAGGAAAGCAACCATCAACATGATAAAACAAAAGCTTCCAGATGTATGTGGTACAGGAAATCATAGGAAAACAAGAAGAGTTGTGCATGATCCTGCAGAATTTGGTATGTACGTGGATGAAGATAGAGCTCTTGTGGATATAGAAGAAGAAGAAGAGAGCTCTCAACAGTATGAGACTGAATCAAGTGCATCAGATGATGAGGGTGTAGACATAGATCGACAAAGTTGTGAGTTGCATTGAAGCTCTCAGACATTTTTAGTGCTTATGTAAATGCCTCAAAGTAGTTTGGTTAATGAAACCATGTTTTGTAGCAATTTTGAATAACAATCAGATATCCACCCATTAAAGATATGTCTAAAATGTTATTTTTGTGTAAAAACTATTGACTTCTACATTCTTATATATATTTTAGACATGTCAATGTCTTATCATATAGATTTTGGACATGTCAATGTCTTATCATATACATTTTGGGACACGTCAATGCCTAATATAGTGAAATTTTGACTACATTTTGAGCTCATTTTTTTTTGAGAAAATGACAAAAAACGTCAAAAATTACTTGTTTTCACCTCATTTTTGTAATATATGTATACTGGTGTAAAGGAATTCCAAAAATGAGGTGAAAACATGTAATTTTTGACGTAAGTGTTCTCTTTTTACGACATAGTTCTCGTTTGTTACGACTCGCTGTTTCAAGCAGATTTAGCATTAATATCATATTCCACTGATTTCTTTGATGACTTTTGAGGTATCCAATGAGTCTGAATATAGTAGTTTTGAGAACATTGAAACTAGAATTGAGTCAATAGAAGTAGTAACAGAAGAAGTTATTAAAAATCATATTACTTCAGAATCTTTAGTTTCCATATCCTATGACCATTGTTTAACTAAGTTCTTAACTTTATTTTCCATTGCATCTCCTGAACCACATAGTAGTGAAAACTTATTTCCGCCACCTCTTTAAGCAAGGATGAATGCCCCAAATCAAATGAGGAAAAGGAATTCATGACTAAAATTTCTTATCAGTTTGTTTTTGGTAGTCTCATGTATGCTATGGTAGCTACGAGATCAGACATTGCATTTGCAGTGGGAGTTGTGAGAAGATATATTTCTAATCCTACCAAGCAACATTTACAAGTGCTCAAGATGATTTTGAGATATATGAGTAGCACTTGAAGTAATTGGATGGTGATGCATGACAGTGCACTCTCCTTCTTTAGAGCTCCATGACAATATCCTCGGAGTAGAAAACCGAGCTCCTAAGGCTGCATAGAGTACTCTGCACAGAGGCTACAGAATACGTAGAAAAACACAATACACAGGGAGCACAAAGACGGTGCTTAGGTCTTACAAATGCGATCAAACTTATAGTCTGTGACTGACCAGGCCACTATATGTTTTATTAAAGAACATATACAAAGAAGTGTCCAGTGGCTATTTGGCCTTTCACATGGACACTAACAGTAATAATCTCCCACTAAAGGCCAATATGGCCAAAGTAACTATGGGAGAAAAAATAAAGAATGATACAGAATACCTAACTGTAAGTATATAAACTATACCTCCCACCTGATGGGCATGTTACACATTATACAGATGACTATGTAAGATCATTAATCAAGTAACCCCCATCAAGTGACAATAGTGTCGAAAGTTATCATGTGTTAGAGCTTTAGTCAAAGCATCTACAACATTATCTCGAGTGTGAACCTTCTCAAGAATAATGTGCTAGCAATCTCTAATGAAGTGATACCTCACCTCAATGTGCTTGGTCTTTGCATGATAGAATGGATTCTTAGCCAACGCAATGGCACTCTGATTGTCACTAAGAAAATGAGGTACATGCTGAGGTAAACCCATGTCACAAGGAAGACAAGAAAGCCACAATGCTTTCTTACATGCCTCACTTGTTGCAACATACTCTGCTTTTGTGGTGGAAACAACTGTACATTCTTGAAGATGAGATCTCCAAGATACAACACCTCCAACAAAATGAAAAATGTACCCTAATGTAGACTTATGTTTGTCTACACAACCAGCATAGTCAGAATCTGTGTAACCCAATAATGGATGATTTCCCTCTACCTAAGCGTAGACACTTGTCCCTAGTGCCACTCAGATATCTCAATATCATCTTGACCACTTCCCAATGTTTCTTTCTAGGATTAGACATATATCTGCTCACAACTCCCACTGCAAATGCAATGTTTGGTCTCATAGCTACCATATCATACATGAGACTACCAATAGCAGATTGATAGGGAATTTTGTACATGAATTCATTTTCCTCACCTCATTTGGGGCAATCATTCTTGCTTAATTTCACAAATGTGGGTAAAGGTGTACTCAATGCCTTTCCACCCTGCATATTGAACATGTGAAGTACTTTGGATATGTACTCACTTTGAGACAAGTATATGCATCTTTTACTCCTATCAAGAGTAATGTGCATGCCAAGAATATGTTTGGCATCCCCCAAATCCTTCATATCAAATGTCTAACTCAACTTCTTTTTCAGAATTGACAAGTCATAAGAGGACTTCCCAGCAATCAACATATCATCGACATAAAGTATCAAGCATATCAAGCTGCCATCTGAGCATCTCTTTGTGTAGAGAGAATGATCTTCATTCCTTCGAGAATAGCCTTGACACTTCATAAAAGCATCAAAATTTTTCTACCATTTTCTAGGGGACTGTCTAAGTCCATACAAGCTCTTCTTGAGCTTACAAACTAGAGAATCCTTGCCAGGAACTAGATAACACTCTAGTTCTTCCATATAGATCTCATATGCAAGATCTCCATGCAAGAAAGCAATTTTCACATCCATTTGGACTAGCTCTAAGTTCCTCCATTGCAATGAATCCAAGCAACATGTGCAGGGTAGTCATCTTGACCACTGGAGAGAAGATTTCCCTTAAATCAACACCATGTTGTTGCTTAAAAAACTTTGCAACAAGTCGTGATTTATACTTTGGAGAAGCACTATTTGTGTAAATTTCAGCTTATATACCCATTTACATGGTAAAGTTTTCCTACCATTTGGCAAAGGTACTAAATCCCAAGTACCATTCTTGTGAATAGAATCCAACTCACTCTTCATGGCATGCTCCCACTTGACATGATCCTCTGTCTGCATAGCCTCTTTGTAGCAAGAGGGCTCATCGGCATTTGTTGGCATAACAAAATCCAAACCTGGAACATATCTATCAGATGGATGTGAGACACATGTAGAGCGTCTCAATGGTTGCTGAATAGGAACATATGCAGATTGATGTGATCGGACATTCTCTTGAATGTCCCTATGTGCAACATTTTTATGCATGCTAACTAGAGGACTAGTATCCTCAAACACCACTCTTCTCACTTCAACCTCCTCAATGGGCTATTTATGCATCTTAGACTCATTGAAAATGACATCACTACTTCTGATCATTGTCTGTGTTTCACGATCCCATAAGCGATATCCAAATTTCCCTTCTCGACCATATCCAAGAAAAATGCATTTCTTTGACTTATGGTCCAACTTTTGTCTAAGATTATTGGGTATATGAATATGCTTCACACCTGAAAACTTGAAGATGATCATAATATGGTGGCTTCCCTATCCATAACTCTTCTGCCACTTCCAGACCTGTGGTAGTACTAGGTGAAAGGTTAATCACATGAACTATAGTCAATACTGCTTCTGCCCAAAAGCCTTGTGATAGGTTTGCATAATGCAACATAGAAACTACTCTATCTTGAATAGTTCTATTCATCCTTTCAGCTACACCATTCTCTATTGGGGTATAAGGAGCTGTAAACTCTCTACAAATCCCTCTAGACTAACAAAAAAGGCTGAATTAATGTGACATATACTCACCTGCATTATCTAAACATAAAGCCTTAAGCTTAGTTCCTTTTTCATTCTCAACTGAAGCAAGCCATTTTCTGAAAGTAGGCAATATCTCATCCTTCGATTTGATAGGATATACCCAGACTTTTCTAGTAGCATCATCTATGAAAGTGATAAAGTAAAGAGAACCACCTAAGGAACTAGTGGGCATAGGACCACACACATCTGTATGAATGAGATCTAAAGGCTGAATTGAAGAGTCAATGTGTGTTCTATGCACATTTTTGGTTTGCCTTCTATATTGACAATGCTCACAAAATAAAAAACCAGAGAAAGATAACACACGTAGTAGCCAAAACGAGAAAGATTTTCCATTCAAATACGAGATATTTGGCCCAAATGACCATGCCAAATACAAGCCATAGGCTATTCAGTAACAACTAACAAGTGTTCTTTCTATGATACAAATAAAGGATAAAGTGAGCCAACTTTGCTTCCTTTTGCAATAACCATATTGCCCTTTGATATACGAAAGGATTGAGCATAGAAGACCACCTTGTAACCAAGGTCATCAAGTTGACCAACTGACAGCAAACTGCATGATAACTGAGGTACATGGCATACATTATGCAGAGTAAATTTTGAACCATCAATGAATTGCACAACCACATCTCCAATCCCCACAACATCACACTGGTAAGAGTCACCAAGTCTCATGGTTCCAAGAGACTTTGGTACATAATTAGAGAACCATTCTCTATGTGGTGTCACATGGAAAGAAGCACTAGAATCTAGCAGCCATGTGTGGGAAAGAGAATCAGCCATAAGAGCCTCAGTTGGCATAGTACTATCAAGTTTCAACACATCATCATCATCAAAAATAGCGTTAATTTCTTCAATCTTCACAACCAAAGTAGATGGTGCAGGTAATTGTTTAACATGCCCATAAACCATATGTCCTTTACCTTTAGTATTCTTTAATGCATAACAGTCTTTCTTCATATGTCCTTTCTTATGACAATAATGGCATTCAATATCCCTCTTCCTTGATGTACTTCTACTCTTATTTTGTTGACCATTCTTTTCCTTTTTCTTGCTCTTGCCATGTTGCTGATTCTTTCCATGGTAAGAATCACGAACATTATATGCATCTCCACTATGAGTGCCAACCATAGGTTTTCTATGAATCTCCTCACTCAAGAGTGCTCTACATATGTCATCATAGACGAGTTTACCACTAGGTGCACTATTGCTAATTACTATGCAAAACGTATCCCATGATGATGGCAGGGTGTGCATAACAGTAGTAATGCTTTCATTTCATTATCCATATCCATTTTTTGAGCTTGTAATTGGGAGAATATAGCATCAAACACATTTAGATGAGCAGCAATATTATCTGTGTCCTTCATGCGAAGGTCATATAATTTTCTCATCAGATACACTTTATTTAATACTTTCTCTTTTTCATATGTATTGCATAACTTCTTCCAAAGCTCCTCTACACTTTCACAGTCTAATACTGTAAAGTAAACATTATTTTCCAGGTGCAAGTGAATGGTAGACCTGGCTATTTCATCTATCTCATCCCAATCATCTTCATCCATTGAGAGTCCAAACACCAACGAATAAGTATATCAAGGAGTAAATCGACCATTGTATAGTTGACTAAACCAAAAATCTGGAAAACTTTTGTCAGAGTATCCTCTACAAAATGAGCATATTACCAATGTCAAAATATCATAAAACTACAAGTACTAACATATTTACCTGCATGGGGAATCACTAACTCCACTGCATATAATGAGTTACCCAATAGAAGCCAACTAGGCTTATCAAGCACCTATGAACAACTATCATACATCTCCTATGGCGAGGCTAGGTGACTCTTCCACCTACATCACCAAAGAGACCCCAACATCTGGGTGTCTCTCAGCTAAGAAAACCTTGCCACGACCCTCTTTATCAAATGTAAAAACCTTTATGCAAAAAACATAAACGCTATATCAGTGACCACATGGACTTACATAAGTGGTATCCTTAGAAGCATACATGGTCTGTATGTGCTATAAATATGCAGTAAAATGACACCAAAAGGTTGAATGAACAGCCCAAAAATGAGCCAACAACACCTTCAAGTGTCTATCAACTCTGATGTTTTAGGCTCAAAGAAACTACATAAATTTGCAGTGGTTGCTCCCACCAAAATTGAAAAACCTTTCAAGAAACCTATAGTTTTATGAGTGTTGATGAAAACACAGTCCCAAAGTTTGATATTTATTGTTGAAGAAGTACAATGAACACTCTTCTTGATGTTCTTGGATCTGTGTGAAGAGAACTCTTTGCGAAAATACTCCAAAATGGCTCCAAAAAACACCCCAAAAATGCTTCAAAAGCAGGCTTTGAAAGCAAAGAATGAAGCTTTGAGGGACCAAAACATGTTCAATGTAATGTTAACCTTAGTCTTTCCCCTTCTTCAGAAACCACAAGAGTGTAGCTTAGTGGCAAGAGATTGCCACGGTTAAGCGATCTTTGGGGGGAAGAGTACTGAGATGGGTGAACTCCCGGAAAGTATCGAGAACCTCTATCTTACTTGATTGTTGAGGTCCTCCCTCATGTACAACCAACAACACCAATGGTGACTTGGGTGACTTGGATGACAAGGTATGCCTTGGTCGCCGCCATAGTCATAAGCCTTGGAGAAATCCGGGAGGAGGGGGGGATGCTCGCATTGCTCGCACAAAGGGAACAAAGCATTTGCGTCGAGCTGCTCTGATAACAGTGGAGTAATTGGATGGTGATGCACCATAGTGCACTCTCCTTCTCAAGAGCTCCATGGCAATATCCTCGGAGTAGAAAACCCACCTCCTAAGGCCGCACAGAGTGCTCCGCACAGAGGTTGTAGAATATGCAGAAAAACACAGTACACAGGGAGCATGAAGATAGACTTCTTAGGTGTTACAGATACAGTCGAACTTATAGCCTGTGATTGACCTGACCACTATATGTTTTATTAAAGAACATATACAAAGAAGTGTTCGGTGGCCATTTGGCCTTTCACATGGAGACTAACGATAACAACACTAAGGACAAGTGTCTATGCTTAGGTCAAGGGAAAACATCCATTATTGGTTACAAAAATTTTGACTATGCTCGTTGTGTAGACAATCATAAGTCTACATCAAGGTACATTTTTCATTTTGCTAGAGGTGCTATCTTTTGGAGATCTCATCTTCAAGAATGTACAATTGTTTCCACCAAAGAAGCACAGTATGGCGAAGCAAGTGAGGCATGTAAGGAAGCATTGTGGCTTTCTCCTCTTACTTGTGATATGGCTCTTCCTCAACATGTACCTTGTTTTCTCAGTGATAGTCAAAGTGCCATTGCTTTGGCTAAGAATCTAGTATGTCATGCAAAGACCAAGCACATTGAGATGAGGTATCACTTCATTAGAGATTGCTTAGTCACTGAGTGCATTATTCTTGAGAAGGTTCATACTCAAGATAATTCTACAAATTCTTCGACTAAAGCTCTACCATAGGATAGCTTTCGACACTACTGTCACTTGATGGGGGTTCCTTGACTCATGATCGTACAATTTCACTTGTATATTGTGTAACATGCCCATAAGGTGGAAGGTATAGTCTGTATACTTACACTCAGGTATTCTTTATCATTCTTCATTTTTTCTCCCATAGTTACTTTGGTCATATTGGCCTTTAATGGGAGATTGTTACCATTAGTGTCCATGTGAAAGGCCAAATGGCCATTGGACACTTTTTTATATGGTCTTTAATAAAACATATAGTGGCCTGGCCAGCCACAAATTGTAAGTTCAACTACATTTGTAACACCTAAAAAGTCTGTGTTCATGCTCCTTGTGTACTATGTTTTTCTACGTATTTTGCAGCCTCTGTGCAGAGTACTGTGTGACACTTGGAGCTCAATTTTCTACTCTGAAGATATTTTCATGGAGCTCTCAAGGAGAGTGCATTATGGTGCATCATCATCAAATACTTCAAGTGATTTGGTGGCATACCTATTAAGTACATATGTTGCACACATAACGGCCTCAAGCCAAAATTTATGTGATAAAGCCTGATTTCTAACCATACACCTCGTCATATCCATGAGTGACCTATGCTTTCTTTTAGCAACTCCATTATTTTGAGGTGTATAGGGCACTGTATACTAATGTTTTATCCCATGTTCAGCTAGAAATGCATTAAAATCAGAAGACATATATTCCCCCCCTCGATAAGAACAGAGGGTGCCCATTTTACATGCTAACATAATTTCAACCGAAACCAGAAACTATTTGAAGAACATAAAGACTCTAAACTTTTCTTTCAGTGGATACTCCCATGCATGCCTAGAAAAAATCATCTATTAAATTACGAAGTAAAGGTATTTTCCAAAAGAGTGTATCTTCATAGGACCATAGACATCACTATGAAGAAGCTGCAATTTCTAAGTGGCTTGAACTGAACCATCTTTTGGGAACGAGGCACATTGCATTTTGCCCAAAATACATCATTTCACAAAAATGTTTACCAAATGCCTCAAGTTTGGATAGAGAGGACACTATTTCAAATGTTTGTAGGTGTAGCTAAATATCAAAATTTAGATGAACAAAGCATGCATGCCAAAGTTGTGTATCTGAGATATCTTGAGAATCATGTGCTACACATGTTGAATTGTTCATAAATTTTTCATAGTCTATGAGCTTGAAGATCAATCATACCCTAAACATGTGTACAAGTTGAGGAAAGCCTTGTATGGCTTGAAGCAAGCTCCTAGAGCTTGGAATCATAGAATTGTTACTTAGTTGTAGGATCAAGGTTTTAATGTAAGCAAGGCAGATCCTTCCATCTTCATTAAGAGAAATCATTCAAAGTTCATATACCTATGTGTATATGTTGATGATATAATCATTACAGGAAATGATGCAGAAGGAATTAGAAAGATTAAAGATCAAATGAAAGAGGAGTTCAAGATTAGTGATCTTGGTTTGCTCACATACTTCCTAAGTTTGGGAATAGTATACATAGAGAAAGGTATGTTCCTCACACAAAGGAAATACATTGGTCATATTCTCGCTAAATTCAAAATGGAGAATACAAAGGTTGCAAGTACTCCTATTGAAGTAAATTTGAAGTTAAGTGCTCATGAAGGTGAGCTGATTGAAGATGTAAATAGCTATCAAAGTCTAGTTTGAGGCTTAAATTATGCTACATTAACTAGAGTAGATATTTGTTATGGATTAAGGGTGTTGAGTCAATTCATGCATACTCCAAGGAAGTGTTGGGTGTGTGTAGAAGTGCAAGAGACACACGAGAAGCACACACAAGGAGCACAAACATAGCAATGCACACAAAGAAGACGGATGGTTGGAATAGCTCTCTCTATTAAAGACAAACTAAAACTAAAGTAAGAGCTGAATAATATCCCTAAGTACAAAGTACCACCACATATGAGTGAATCATGTATGTGGTAACATGGGGAAAAAAACCTCTAGCCAGCACTAGGGTAAAAAATTCCCATGTATAGGGAAAAAGTTCACATCAAAGCTATTGGAGGAACACATAAGTGTAACAAACCCCCCTGGAGTGAATGAACACATACAGGGAGTGACGGATCAGCCCCCACAAGGTAATAAGCCTAAAGCTTTGTGAGAAGCTTCACACTTTTCTTGTGGAAGAACTTTGGTGAATATGTCTACCACATTATCTTGTGTAGGCACATATACCAAATCAATATCTCTTGCATGAAGGTGCTCTCTCACATAGTGATAATGCACCTCAATATGTTTAGTCTGTGCATGAAATACTAGGTTTTGTGCAATAGCCAATGCACTCTAATTATTAGTTAGAATATGCATAGCAACATCAATCTCCATGCAAAGATCCATCAATAGGTGTCTCAACCATATACACTCCACTATAGCTATGAAAATTGCCCTTCACAACTTGACGTTGTCATTGTGGGTTGCTTCTTACTCAGCCAAGATATGCATGAGTCTCCAAGGAAAAAGCAATTCCCACTAGTGGACACACAAGTATCATAACAACTAGCCCAATCACTATCTGTAAAAGCATGCAAGCATGGCTGAATATTTCTACCATAAAAGAGACATAAGCTCAAAGTGCCTCTGAGATATCTGAACACACATTTCATCACTTGCCAATGCTTAGTGCTAGGGCTATGCATGAATGGACTCACCTGGGAAATTGCATACTATATATCTGGCCTTGTGTTGCATGCATGTATAAGATATCCCACAACTTGCTGATAAAGAGAAGTGTCAAATGCATCATTGGAATCCTCAACTGAGAATCTAAATCCTATCTCAACTAGTGCGGAAATGTGGTTGCAATCCTCAAAGTCGAAAGGCTAAAGTAGTTTTTCAACATACTTTGCTTGATGCATAACGATTCCCCCCTCAATGGATACAAACTTGATGCCAAGATAGTAGCTCAAAAACCAAGAATAAAGAACAAGCACTATAAGATCAACCCCATCTTTGTGTACATAAGCATGCTTTCAATTGGACTACATGTGAAGCCAAGAGCAATCAAGTGCTTATGGACTTTGTCATACCATGCACGTGGAGCTTGCTTGAGACCATACAAGGCTTTATGCAAGTGAAAAACCTTATAGTCTTTCCCTTTCATGGCAAATCCAGGAGATTGATCCAATTGTTGGGACAATTCATGTCCAGTCCACTCATATTTCTCAGCTACTCGAAGAGTAGGAATCAAGAAATCAACTGGAAAGATTGCATTCTGACCATCCACAAGATTGAAAGGTGTTGTGCCCATGGGAGTCTTGTAAGCAATTTGAAAAGGCCAAATGGCCTACTATAATTGTTTATCCCAATCTGATTGTCTATTATTGACAATCTTAGTTAAAATGATACATATCACCTTATTGGAGCTTTCTGCCTGTCCATTGGCTTGTGGGTGATAAGGAGCCGATTTCTTATGAATTACAACAAATTCGTTCATCAAAGTTTCTATTGTGTCATTAATGAAGTGTGTGCCTTGATCACTCATGATTTCAATGGGTAACCCAAACCTTGTAAAGATGTTTTCGAAGAGAAACTTGGCAGTAGTCCTTGCATCATTCTTCTTTGTGGCCTTTGCCTCCACCCATTTGGTCAAGTAGTGCGTAGCAACTATGATGTACTGAGCATGGAAACCTTTAGCGGGTGGGCTAATTGGTCCAATGAAATCTATACCCCACTCCGTGAAAGCTCTAGCACTAATCATAGGCCACAGTGGCATTTCGTCTTTGTGGATGGGGTACTTTGGTTGTTGGCACACATCACACCTCTGAACATATGTTGTCACATCCTGATACAAAGTTGGCTACCATAATCTAGCAAAAAGGATCCTTTTTTGTGGTCTTGTCAGCTGAAAAATGACCTCCTCCTTCTCTGGTATGGGCCATCTCTAGTACATGGATATACTCATCTTCATGTATGCATAATCATAGTTGGTTGTCCTATCCACATTTGAATAGTTGTCATCCTATAAGGGTATAATCTTTACTTTGCTCCTCTAAAGCCAATTTTCATGCTAGGCTTGCCCCTTCTGGGTATTTGTGTGTCTTTAAAAAGTTTACTAAAGGTGGATTCCATCTTGGTGCTCTGGTGGAATAGCATAGCATAGAGTTCTCTTCTGGTCTTTCCTCTTGACAGGTGGGACAATTTGTTACATGTGAATGAACATATTTGTGCATCTCCGGCCAATACACTCCAACCTTTTTAGTTCTCGTACTGTACCATTGATACTTCTATGTTTCTTCCATGGATTTATATGGGCATGTCTCAACCAAGTTTCTTGTTCATCCTCATCCACACATCTCAACAAAAGTCCACTAGAATCTTGATTATATAGGCTTCCTGCTACAATATGAAGGTTCCTAGTATTCCATAATTTTTGGGTTTTATCTTAGTTAATCCTATGACTAGGTCCATGTGTGAGTATAGGTATCAATTTTTCAGCCCACTATGGACAAACTTCTAAGTTAAAAAGATAGGTGTCAGCCAGGTCATCGGTAACTCTAGTTGGGGGTTCTCCATGGGTCATTCAAGATAGATGATCAGCTCCAACATGCGTGTTTCCTCTCTTGAACACTACTTCAAAATCAAATTCCATTAATAGTAGAAAACATCTCACTAGTCATCCAGTGTTACAAGGTTTATTGACTAGGTATAATAGAGCTTGACAATCAATAAAGAATTTGAATTTGTTTGCCAATAAGTAGTGTCGAAATTTCTTTAGTGCATATACCATTCCTAATCCCTCTCGTTCGGTTATAGTGTAATTACATTCGACTTGGTTGAGTTCCCTGCTAGCATAGACGACACAGTGATCAAGTTTTCCTTCATCCCAAGGTTGTGCTAAGATGCATTCTATGGCAAATTTAGAAGTATCCACATGGATATGAAATGACTTATTCCAATTTGGCACTTTTAGAATGGGCACTGAACTCAGTCTGCTTTTCAACTCATTAAATGCTTCCTCACAATCTTCAATCCGATGGAAATGAGCCAGTAAGCCATATAGAGGTCGGGAATTTATGGCGTACATGTGGATAAATCTATGATAGTATCCACAATGTCCCATAAATGCTTGTGCTTCTTTCGCATTTTTAGGTCGGGGTAGTTCTAGAATAACTTTGATCTTATCTTCATCTATGGATATTCTGTTCTTAGATACTATATGCCCTAACATTTTTCCTTGTCGTCCCATGAAGACACATTTTTATGGGTTTAGACACACTCTGTATTGTCTACATTTTTTAAAAATTCTCCTCAACTCAGGTATGTGATCCACTCTTTGTGAAGAATAAGTGCACAAATCATCAACGTATACTTCCATGCTTTTCCTAAGGAATTCCTTAAAGACATGACACATTAATCTCTAAAAGGTGGTTGTCGCATTGGTTAGGCCAAATGGCATAACCCTAAAAGCATATACTCCCCATTCTATGGCAAATGTAGTTTTATGTTGATCCTTCAGAGCGATTGCAACTTGGTTGTAACCAGAGAATCCATCAAGGAAGCTATACACTTCCTTGCCTACCACTCCCTCCAAGAGGTGATTTGTAATGGGTAATGGGTAACTATCTCAAATAGTGGTTGCATTAACTTTCTTGAGGTTGATGCACACCCTTAGTTTGCCATTTTTCTTGGATACTACTACTACTAAGGGCAATACCCATTCTATGTGTTTGATTTCATAAATGAATCTTGTTGCCAATAATTTGTCTATTTCTTCCTTAATTTTGGTGGAGTATACATCATTGTATGTATATGGTCATTTTTTTGGATGGTTTAGTGTTACGAGTCATGCAAATATGGTGTGAACAAATAGAGGGATCCAGTCCTTTTAAATCCTTGTATGTCCAAGCAAACACATCCCTATAATTTGGAATCAACTCTATGAGTTCTTGTTCTTCATTTTTTGACACATCCTTCCCTATGTAGGTGCATCTTTCCTCTTCTCCTTCTATGGTCACAGTGACTTTCTTGGTCTGTTCATTATTATCATATGCTATTCCTTCTTGTGCTTGTCATTTAGGCATTTGGATGGAAACTTTTCTTTCCTCCAGTTCATATTTTTTAAAGTATTCGAGAACCTCAAACTATTCTTGGGGGGGTATTTTCTTCCCTACTAGTCTCTTCTAAATCAATATTCTCGTGATTTCCTTTTTCCTTGAGAGTGGAAGGGCTTCCAATGTCAGTTTCTTTATGTTCTCCCTCTAAGTGATGTCCTTCATCCTAGGCCTTAGGTTCCATTTCTATACTTTCATAATCTTCTTTCCACTCTTTCTCTACCCATTCTCCTTCCTGTGTCTCTTGTAGTACAAGCACATATAGACTTACATCGTATCCAACCTTGTCTATGCACTCGTTCAGGACTTCTTCATTGACACACACATCCAATGTGGCCAATATCTCCATCCATCCGTGGGGTTTGAACTCTTCATCTGGGAACACTTGTGGCATATATGCTGGATCAGATTCCACAACCTAGTTGCCATGTTTGTCTTCTTTCTTCTTCTCTCCTAGCTACCTTACACATCCATAGTTGTGTGTCTTCATGCATCCATGATTGATCTTCAGATCCCGCACTATGGAGTGATAGGTCGTCCTCTTCTTTATGTATAGAGTTCCATTGTAGAGGTGGAACATCTAGATAAGCATATGTATGGAGGTTTATCCTCATGGTTGTGTCCCTATGTTGTAGATATACTGCATCTCTGCCCCATTCCTACACTACCCTTAGTTTTCTCATAAAAGGTCTTCCCAAGATCATTTCATAGTTAATTGCTCTCTAAAATTTACAAATAGCTAATGTATGCTCAAGGTCTAATCCACATGTAGTGAGTATAACATTCTCTAGCAATCTGAGAGGTTTTTTAATATGGACATCAGCTCATTGAAATTTCATTCTTGTGGGTCATATGCTGGTTTTCCCCACTTCTCCCATATTTCTTTTGTGCATATTCCTACTCCAACTCCTGTGTCTAGGATTGCTTTTGTGGTGTACCCTCGGAAGGTAATGGGTAGACATGTGTTACCTTTATCTCCTTCACTGATCATTCTTGGCTTTTTGTTTGCATCTAATTCTTCAAAAGGCAGATCCATGCCCTTGGTTTTCCTCCATCTCTCTTCTTGGACTCTAGCCCATAGATCCTCAGGCCAATTAGCTTCAACTTCAGGAATCACAAAACTTCTTTCATGTTTTCTAGTGGTTACACTTTCTGCTTTCTCTAAAGTCCTCCTATCTTTTGAAGGATCATGTTCTCCTAAACCTTCTTGAAATTCCCTACTTGTTGTTTCTAATGCTTTTTCTCTACTTTAAGAGAATCCTTACTAGTTGTAGGATTCGTAGATTGATTTGGTTCTTCTTTGCTCTCCTCTTCCTCCTTCTTTTGAGTCCACTTGTTTCTCAATTTCTCTCATCGAGCTTTCCATCTTTGAGTCCATTTTACCTTAGAAATTTCTTCAAATTCTTCTAAATCTGGCACTATTTGAGGCACCGATATTTTTGGTTTGTTGGTTTTTTGCACAATTGAGTCTAACCTTTCCGAACTTTCTTTAGCTCTTGCTCTTGTAATTGCCTTTAATGGTACCATATATTCTTTGTCACTTCCACAGGACTCTACCACTTCTACTACGTTTACTTGAGTTGTTTGGCTAGGCTTGTTAGGGTTTTTGGGACAATCCCTAAACAAATGTTCTTTTCCACAATCACTACAATATCCTTCCCAAACCTTATGTGGTGGTTGCCATATGGAAAAGTACACTCCCTAATAAAACGGTCTCCTCCACAATGGTAACAGGGTCCTCGAGGGACTAGATGTCTAACCATGCATCTAGAGGGTGGTTGACCTCTTGGGTTCGTGTACATTAATGTAGTGTATTCATACCTGTATCCGTATGATTAGTCATAGGCCTTTTGTCCATAAGAGTATGACTCATAGGCTTGCTCATAGTTCATGTAGTTAGCTTTGTATGTATAGTATTCTCCCTAGTTTTGATCGGAGAATTGATTATGGTTATCAGCACCAATTCATGAAGTAGTTGGCACCAATGCTCTCTAAGTGTTCTCTAATTTTACTAGAACAACATTCTGTGGGTGAGGTCGATATTTTCCTAACAGCGGCTATGGTGGATTGTATCTTGGGTATTTGTAGGGATGTTGAATTGGAGATGGGTTCTGGTACTGAGGATATCTAGGAAATTCCCTTCCTTGGTCTCTAGTTGGGTATCCATATGGCCTAAATTGTGGTGGTTGGACATGTCTAGGTTGTCTATTGTAGGGAAAATTTTCACTATTGTGATTTGTATATTTCTGTTCAATACTACAGTACTAAGCTTGATTCTATACTGGTGGGTGGTTGTAACCATCTCGGAGTGATGGAACAATTCCCCTATTGCACACATGAGAAGGATGATCCCCTCCACAATGTACACATCTCCTTAGCATCGGCATTTGTAATGGGGGGTTGCGGTAATTCTTCTGTCCTTGCATGCCTAATTTCTTGGCCACTAAGTTTGCAATCTATTCTACATTGTTATTCGAACAAGAGATGCTGCTAGAACTATACTCACTCTTACTCTTGGTCGGGGGAATCTTTAAGTCTTCTAACAAGTTATGTTCCAAGTCTATACATTCCTTCAAGAATTCACTTAAGGTTTGTAATCTCTTTACATAGACTAATGCTCTTAAGGATCCATTGACTAATCCTTCCAAAAATAAAGATCATTTTCTGCTGTGTAGGCCTTTCTTCCGTGGTCATTTCCTAAAATACTTGTTCCATATTTAGGAAACTATTGGGCTCAAGTGGTTGGAACTAGGCCAAAGAGATATCCGTAAGTGTCAAGCAAAATGACTCATATTGAACCATAAAATCTTCCAATTGTTCAGCACAAATCACTTGCTTGAATTTGGCTATGTGATTATAAGGTTTGCTAGACCTATCTTAGTGGCTCCTCATGCATTTGGCCACTTGAATTGGTCATAATCTTCTACCAGGTTCTGTTGGTCTGGGCATAACAAGAATGCCTTGATGTCTCGCTTGAGCTCCAATTCCCCTGCCATTATAATGGCCGTCTCTCAGGAACATGATTTCTATTTCTAGGTTCTCCACTGGTTGGGGGTAGATAGTTAGGATTGGCTCCTCGAATTGAAAAATGGACATTAGTCCTCACTGGAATGCTTTTTGTTGAGCCTGCCCAAAGTTCTGATAGGCATAGCTTTAGTACATTCCTTGAGGGTTTTGGGAAGTAGTTTGTGGGTCTCTAAGGGGAAACACTAAAATGCCTTGATATCTTAATTGGGATCTGTCTAGATCTGACATGGGCAAGTAATTTCTCATATTCTTGTCAACATAGATAATTCTAGAGAGGTCCTCTGGATCTTGTAGCTCATAAATGGTGACAGGGTTGTTTCTCATATTCCTACCAAGGTTGCTAATTCTAGAGAGGTCCTCTGGATCTTGTAGCTCATAAATGGTTACAGGGTTGCTACTTTCTCCCCACAAAGATGAAGGGGCTTGTAGTATTTTCTCCATCCCAGCTACCATATACACATCGGTCAATGTATCATCCAAAGGGATCTTGTCACCTCTCCAAACTCTATTTACTTTAGACTTAGCTTAGGGTGTTGAAATCATATCTTCATTATCCTCCCCATTGGGGTGATTTATTTCCTCATTTTCCCGTTGTTCACTTATGATTTCAGGACAGTCGGTCATTGCATAGATTGCTGCTCTTTTGTCCATATAGAATCCTCCTTCATATTTTACTGCACGTCGAGGAACTATCTCAGATTCACTCACTTTCTTCATTCGTGCCATTGATCTATTTAGTCCATCTATGTAAATTGGCAGTTCATGTTGATTAGTGTTCACATACTCTAGTGAGGTCCTGTATTCATCTTCAATGACGTACATAAATCCTATCAAAGGTACTAAACTATGCATGTCCTCCGAAGTCAGTCTAGCTTCTTTGTCTGACTCACTAGAGGTATCAAAATAATGGGAATAGGCACTAAGTAAATTTACACTTCCTACTAATGATATGACACTACATTGGCTACCTAGGACACGTCCTGAGCGCAAGTTCATCCACTGAACACCTAAGCCAGTTTTGTGGATTTCCTAGATTTATGGTTATTCTAGGAGTTTACTTATCCCAAATCAGACTTTCTTTTTCTAGACTGTCAAATTGTTTACTATTTTCCACGATACATGATACTTGGCCTTCCACGATACACGATACTCCATGGGACATGACACACGATACACAAGTTTTTGGCGATACACAATACCTAGAATTGGGACAATACATGGGATATGACGATACATGATACTTGAAGGACTAACGATACATGATACTCAGATCCAAAATGATACACGATACTTGTCTCCATGATACACAATACATGAGTGGCCACGATACACAATACACGAGGAATTCATGATACACGATACATGATACTTGGGATTTGGATGATACACGATACTTTAGTATCATGATACACGATAATCATGATACACGATACTCAAATGTCGTGATACATGATACTCAATGATCGTGACAATACACGATACATGGAGGGTCACGATACACGGAGGGTCACGATACACAATAGTTGGGTATCACGATACTCAACCTGATGATACATGATATCTAGGTATCGCGATACACGGGGAGTATAGGTATCGGTGATACACGATACTTTCCAGGTATCGCAACACATAGGAATTCAAGTATTGCGATACTTGCAATCAACCGGTCACGATACTTGGGCTTATCTCACTCAAATGAAAGAATTTTTTTGAAAATTTTACATTAATGTGATCCTTGTTTAGTCCTCTCCACCCCTATGTTCCTGTGGCAAACAAATTCTCCCTTTGTCCCACGATACTCCTATCACAATTTTGATTGCAGCCCCAATCACGTTTTTAGTGGATTTAATTTGATTTTAATTGGAAACTTCACTTGATCTCACCTCACTGATGCTATCTCTTGACTTCTCCACTGAGTAGTTGCTTTGGAAGGTTGTATGCATGCATGATACCGTGCTCACAATACTGGTCATCAAAGCTCCATGATAATTATGCAGACAAGTAAACAATCATATGAATTTTTTTGGTTTTTATACCTCTCGGCTAACCCAAGGGAATAAAAAGATTTTTTTGGGATTTTGGGAATCTACCTACCTACTCTTCTCCTACTCCTTCCTTTCTACTCTCTACTCCTACTCAATCACTCTCACTTACCTAGGTCTACCAACTTACTACACACACTTACCAAGTGCGAATCAATAAGTGCAAAAAGAAATGACTTACCAAAGCAGAGTACTCACCTCTTCACAACTCATACCTTCTCCTAAGAGCTCTTACCATCATGCGAGTACCTCAGAGATACTAAAATAAAAAAGATTTTTTTGGGATTTTGGGAATCTACCTACCTACTCTTCTCCTACTCCTTCCTTTCTACTCTCTACTCCTACTCACTCGCTCTCACTTACCTAGGTCTACCAACTTACTACACACACTTTCCAAGTGCGAATCACTAAGTGCAAAACGAAATGACTTACCAAAGAAGAGTACTCACTTCTTCACAACTCATACCTTCTCCTAAGAGCTCTTACCATCATGCGAGTACCTCAATTAGACTCATACTTCCCCGACAATGGCCCCAAAAAATGTGTGTACCTAAGTGACAACTTAGGGACCTGTGACAAAAGAGACTATTCCTCTATTACTAGCAAGTACATTGTCGTCGGGGTTCGTGGAAAGGAGGGAGAGAGCATATTTATTGTGTGGACATTGCGTATTTGGAGGTGCCCATGGGGTGCAAGGCAAAGAAGGGCCACTACTTATTACTTTTCCTATGTATACAAATTAAAGTGTCCCTCACATTTAAAACACAAATGGGAATTTAAACATTGCACACATTGACTTGCTTGCAAATAATGAAAGTTCCATTATATCTATGTTGAAGTTCAATTCTTCAATAGCCTTTGTCCATTTAGAAAGGAGGAAATGAGTTTTATTCCTATGTATATTCTCGAACACGTTTATTTCAACCTCCCAACCATTTTCCTTTCTACTTTTTCCTTGTTCGTTTCTTTCCTTGTCCGTTTCAGAAACAGACAGCCACAATATCCTACGTTTTATTTTTCTGCATATAGAACGGTAATATAGTTGCATGGAGTTAAGCCATTAGTTATATGACAAAGTGTGCGGAGCTTGTTGCTTCCTATCTCAGAGTATATATTATGCATCAAGTACAGCACCCTATTGCAATTCATAATACATCAAAATCCAAAACTTATAAATGAAACCCGTACGATATGGCAAAATATATTGATCACTTAAAGGAAAATTAACAGGACAAAAAGAAGCGTGAGCATTAATGCAAGAATAGTTCTTGAATTAGATAACATAGTGAATGCACAAATGGAGCACTTCAGACTTTTCATGAAATGCATGCGTAAAATTCCAACCAGAATACGCACAAGAATGGCATTGTACCATGATTCATAAACAAAATAATTCTGTAACTAGTGCAGAAAATATATAGATGGTAAAAATACATGCACCTGTACAAAGCTTGAGACATGATAGCTTTGCCGCACAACTGTATATATTATTGCATCTTCTCTGCTATGTTATCTGTAGAATCTGCTTCAAGCTCTGGGCATGAACACTTGCCTATTCTAACTTGTTTAACACTACTTTATCATTCAAATTGCTTTTTAGAATCAAAATTCTCGCCCAGATAGTTCATCGGTTAGGTCTGCAGTAGTCAAGACACTTCAATCCTGGGCTTCTTCCTTTCATGCGGGGAAATAAAGTAACCACTTCCAAACTTTCAAGCATTCCAAATCACCCTTTTTCCCTTCAAAAGATTAGCGCTTAGAAGTGATATTTGTAAGAACTCAGAGAAATGGTTCATCGCTCATTTGCTTCAATGATATTTAGTTTAGAATTATAAGGACCCCTGGAATTACTTCTTGTTGCTATCAAGGATCTTCTTTCCTCTATACATTGGTGAAGCCTTGCTCATTGACTCTTGCATTTATTGACAACGACGAAGATTCCTTGAACTTAGTGCTTCAAAAAAAATTGAAGTCGTGACGAGTGCCTCCAAGTTTTAGTTCATCAGTGCATGATGTGAGCTTGTATTGGCTCTTAGATCCCTTTACTTTGGGATTCCTCACCTTCCATCTTTTTATATGTTCTATAGAGAGAGAAAAACAGGTATGCACCTGTTCTCTTTACTATGAGATGTGTTTCTTCCTTCTGATTACACTTCACAAATTAATCCCATGCTCATTGTTCTACATCTCCCTTTCCAGATTAACCTCAAATGATCATCATCTTCAGCCTCCGTCAACTCCTGATTATCATGCATCTCTAACTCCTCGAACATCTGAAGTTATCTCTGCAAATATTATATGCCACCATCATATGTTTCGTCAGCTTCTACCAAATATATCTGATGCTCATCTTAATTTTCCTCTAATTCTTGGGTGAACTATGCTTCATAGTTAGGGAGCCTATTCTTTCTCTTTCAATATTTGTTCTCGATTTATCTCCGTATGACTACCTTGAATGAAAACGTTAATCTGTCACCTCATATCTATCCATCTTCTTCTTCTTTCTGATTCCTCATATCTGCTATATCACACCCGCTTCAGAAGATCTCCCTCTTGAACATCTGTACAAAACCCCTTTTATTTCCCTAGATTTTTGCATCCTCTGTCCTTTGAATTCTTCGACTCCCTTTGATCTTTGCTCCTCTAAGAGAGCTATGCTACTGCACTATACTCCATCCCCCTCATTGCAATCTGTGTCTTTGAACGCAATTCTCTCCACTCCTTAGCATTGTCTCAAGCTCAAAAGCTGATAGCTGTTAACCTCTTATGTGAAATGGTAGAGACAGCTTGTGCTCCATCTTTGTGGCCATGGCCCACATGGATATCACCATGAATACCTCTGAAATTATGTCATCGACAAAGAAAGCACAGAGATTCCCCCATCCCAGCCTTCCCTGCGACACCTTTTTGTATGCATTCCTTACTCGATATCAGATGAAGAGTTCGTAGAAGTCCCCCAGACGGTAAATGGGATCCACGGAAGAAGTATGATCATCGAGGAGTCACCCAGGCAGGTTCTCCATGCTCGATTCTCCCCTCCAAATTCCAGCTATGTTCCTCAAATCGACTGCTGAGGCCCCTCTCCGACTCGGTGTCTTCTTGCCAAAAAGAAACAAAAATCCCCCCTTCTGCATGCGACACGCATCTCAGTTTCTATATCGAAAAAATGAAGAATATCTTATTAATGGAAATATGCCTCATCATCAGGGGTTCTCTCCTTCAACTAGATTGCCATCTCTCTTGTTTTAGAAGGCTTCCTTTCCTTCGTAGTGATGATGCCCACACATAATGGATAAAATCAAGATCTTCATAACGAGCTCAGTTAAAGAGTTCACACATCGAGATATGATCACAAAACAAGAGTCCACAAACTGCCCCTCATGGTTGATTACTAAGCCCGACTTCGAATCTCGACCACATCCACCCCCTCTAAACCTGTCCATTCTCCGGATGCACCACCATCGATCTTGGTATCTGCAAATCATTGTGAAAATTCAAGTGCACGGGCAAAAACAAATGTGCCTATGCACGGCCATGTAATGGGCCCTCCATATGCATATTCTAGGTGCATAAAAAACGGCATGGTGCAAATAAGGGCGGTATGAGGCATTCGATGATGAGGCTTCACACTCAGATTGAACTCACATTTTCATCATGGATATACAACTCATTACAAGTGCAATCAAGCTTGCACCTACGGGTTTAAAAATACTTCTGTTCTTTACATTTCATTTATGCATGTGTTGGGTGCATGAAGGGAAACAAAATGGTACGAAAAATCAAGGTTTTAAGGTATCTAAGCAACGCTCACATCACTCACAACTCCACTCTCTTTTATAGATGCAATCACTCTACCGTACTCATAACTATTCTCTCGTATCACTCAAAACTTGATTTATTATTTTTCAATGATATTTACCTATCTAATCGTGAAGATGGACGTGCTTCTACGGGATTTAAAAGATGTGCTTGGTATACATTTCTACATGCATATTTCGCATGCAATGCATCTATTTATTTCATTTATGTATTTATTTATTTATTTCTTTATTTATTTATGCATTTATATATATATATATATTCATTTATTTATTTTTATATTTACCTTTATCCATCTCAGAAAATCAAAATATAATTATTAAGTATTTACATACTTATATTTAAAAAGTCACTTTTGAATTTCTTGTAAAGTCAAGAAATTCCTTTCCAATGCATTTCCACAAATAAATACTCTTCAAAGAAGCTATGTTTAAAAACAAGCCATATTTGAATTGCATTAATCAAGGTTCCATTCATAAATATGGTGGATATGTACACAAGCCACCTTAATTGCTTATCTACCTCTTGGTGGCTTGATCGGCATGCATAGCATTTCATAAATCTAAGAATCCATGTTTCAATTGCTTGACCATAGGATTCTTTGTTCAAGATACTTTGAAATTCATCATATGTAGAATCAAAAACATATGTATAAGGAGTTTGAAATTTGAACATATTTGTTTCACCATTAAAACATTCTTGTAAACACACATTTTGATCTTTTTCATATTTGAAATCATTTGAAGGAATTTCATCTTTCTCATCATCCTCTATTGTATTTCCGTCTTTATCAACATGGGATTCTTGGATCAACTCGTTTGAATCCCATTTTGGATGGAAGTGTTCATCACATTTGGGCAATGAAGAATATTCATCTTTGAAATCTTTAATGAGATCATCCCGTTCTACCTGATTTGCAAAGATTATAAGGTCTGCGTCTTCTTCCAACCTATCCAAGTACTCTTCATCTTCATCTTTATCATGATCCCAATTTATTTCTCCTTCAAGGTGAAGGGACTTTATATTCTCGTTCACAATTTGAAAATTCTCTAGGACTATGCATATAATTTGAAGGAAACTTGATTTCTTTACCTTCAATGCCATCACAGAACTCTGCATTCATCTCCATCAATTCTTGTTCATTTCCTTCGGAGAATGTACTTAGACTATATTCTTCATACACTTCATCAGTTATTGATTCTTGCTCGAATGTCCCATCGTATACGAGTACTTCAGTACCTAAGCTTGATTCAATTAGATCTTTATTCATTTGACAATTTTCAAATTCATCTGAAACAATCTTTTCACGTTCAGTCTCTTAGGTAGCAAGCTATCATGAAATTTTTCATACACTTCAGTAAGTGCTACTTCCATCTCTTCATGCACAATTTCTTCAATGCATGGACTCAACACATCATGATCGTCTTTGAAGTTCATATGGGTATATAGAGGATCAATTAATAGAGTATCCTCATCCTACTCGTGGTCATGGATATCTCCTTTTTTATGGAGTGCAACATTATTCACATGCATATCATTATACTGAAGCTCAAACAATAACTCATTCTTACCCTCATGGATAGAACCACTTTCATCTATTTCTGAATGCTCATTCAATGTCGCATTACTTAAGAGTTTTGCATAATCTTGATCTTTATTTGGACTTCCCATAGACTTAGCATCATGCTTATCAACATTTGCATACATATCACTATCTAGAGGACTCTTGATTTGTATGTCCTCCCAATTAGCATCATGCTCACTTGGAGTCTCTTCACATAATTTAGTTATCCGGTCATATCCTGTATTTGATTCATGTACTTGGACATCACTATCAACTAGCATCGAATCACATCCCAACTCTTGTTTATTATCATCTCTTGACAAGGCATCTTGAGCTTGACTTTCAGATAGATTTATTGAAGTTTCTTTTTGCACTTCATGTTTTACCTCCATTCGGTCACCTTTACGCCTTGTAGGTTCCTCTAACTCTTTTTGTCTATCTTGAATTGTCTTTTGATGTGTTTGTTTATCCTCCAATGGATGTGAGGGGTTAAGGAGCACAAGTGAAGCCTCATCTTGATTTCTTGTTAACTTTTCTTGAATTTTGATTTGGTTTGTATTTGGTTTTTATTTGATTGGGTTTTGATCGGCTTCCACATGCCCCTTTGCTCCTTCCATCATCAGAGTTTGTGCATATATAGCACTTGAAGATGTAATCATTGTAGAGAAGCCTACATGCTCTTGGCACCTTGTAATATTAGAGGTCATATCAATTGTACTTTTAGAGTCTTCTTGATAACACTTTTCATTAGTATGTGTATCAAGCTCATGCATACTTGCTTTATGTCCAAGTGGGGTTTCTATAACTTGATGGACTTGAACATTATTCACAAGTGGTAAAATACTTGGAGTTTGAGTTTCCTTTTTATCTATATGAACATCAATTCTCCACTCATTTCGAAATTTCTCAAACATTTGCTGCTTCTTAACATATCTTCTTACAGCATCATGAACAAGTGTCCAATCCTCTGTAAGTCCCGACTCGGAATCTAGGTCTTGCATAAATGAAATTAGTTCCTCTCGGGCTCTAACATCTATTGCTTGTAGGAATAAGAACACCCTTTCATGCATTATGCATCGCTGATCATATTCGGACATATCTTCGAATTGTTTCTCGAACTCTTTTTTAATTTCTAGGATTGGTTGATCTTTGGGCATATGAACCCACCTCAGGAAAGATCTATGAGTCAATTTATCAAGATCCTCTAGCACAAACTGCCTGAGCAGTATCGCTTTGTATCGAGACCATGTCGTTTGATTTATTTGTATTATTTGGTCTCGTATGTCGTATCCCGACACATAGATAAAGTTTTCGCATAATTTTTTTTCTATCATCGGACTTAAACCGATACCTAAGTAATTTGACTCAAGCTCATACTTACAGAATCTAGATATGTTCTTTCCATTGAAAATCCGCACCTCTTAATTAATCATTCATTAAGCGTCTGGATAGCTTTTTGACGGCGATCCTCTTCTTGAAAGCATATGAACTGAGCTAGAACATCTTGCATGTCTAAAGTACTAAATCGCTCAAATTTCAGTTGCTAACTTGGTTCTTTAGTTCACTAGCACTATGATTTACTCACCCCCTCCTTTCACGTCGGGTTCACCAGGTATGTCGTCGGGGTTCGTGGAAAGGAGAGAGAGAGCATATTTATTGTGTGGACATTGCGTATTTGGAGGTGCCCACGGGATGCAAGGCAAAGAAGGCCCACTACTTATTACTTTTCCTTTGTATACAAATTAAAGTGTCCCTCACATTTAAAACATAAATGGGAATTTAAACATTGCACACATTGAGTTGCTTGCAAATAATGAAAGTTCCATTATATCTATGTTGAAGTTCAATTCTTCAATAGCCTTTGGCCATTTAGAAAGGACGAAATGAGTTTTATTCCTATGTATATTCTCAAACACGTTTATTCCAACCTCCCAGCCATTTTCCTTTCTACTTTTTCCTCGTCCGTTTCAGAAACAGACTGCCACAATATCCTACGTTTTACTTTTCTGCATATAGAACGGTAATATAGTTGCATGGAGTTATGCCATTAGTTATATGAAAAAGCGTACGGAGCTTGTTGCTTCCTATCTCAGAGTATATATGTATGCGTCAAGTACAACACCCTATTGCAATTCGTAATACATCAAAATCCAAAACTTATAACAAAAACCCGTAAGATATGGCAAAATATATTGATCACTTAAAGGAAAATTAACAGGACAAAAAATTAACAGGACAAAAAGAAGCGTGAGCATTAATGCAAGCATAGTTCTTGAATTAGATAACATAATCAATGCACAAATGGAGCACTTCAGACTTCTCATGAAATAGATGCGTAAAATTCCAACCAAAATACATTCAAGAATGGCATTGTACATGATTCAGATAAACAAAATAATTCTGTAACTAGTGCAGACAATATATAGATGGTAAAAATACATGCCGCACAACCGAATATATTATTGCATCTTCTCTGCTATGTTATCTGTAGAATCTGCTTCAAGCTTTGTTCACAAAATCTGCTGGGCATGAACACTTGCCTATTCTAACTTTTTTAACACTATTTTATCATTCAAATTGCTTTTTAGAATCGAAATTCTCGCCCAAATAGTTCATCGGTTAGGTCTGTAATAGTCAAGACACTTCAATCCTAAGCTTCTTCCTTTCATGTGGAGAAATAAAGTAACCACTTCCAAACTTTCGGGCATTCCAAATCACCCTTTTTCCCTTCAAAAGATTAGCGCTTAGAAGTGATATTTGTAAGAACTCAGAGAAATGGTTCATGGCTCATTTGCTTCAATGATATTGAGTTTAGAATTATAAGGACCCCTGGAATTACTCCTTGTTGCTATCAAGGATCTTCTTTCCTCTATACATTGTTTGTGAAATGGTAGAGACAGCTTGTGCTCCATCTTTGCGGCCATGGCCCACATGGATATCACCATGAACAGCTCTAAAATTATGTCATCGACAAAGAAAACACAGAGATTTCCCCATTGCAGCCCTGCCTGTGGCACCTTTCTGTATGCATTCCTTACTCGATATCAGATGAAGAGTTCGTAGAAGTCCCCCGGACAGTAAATGGGATCCATGAAAGAAGTACAATCATCGAGGATTCACCCAGGCAAGTTCTCCATGCTCGAGTCTCCCTCCAAATTCCAACTCTGCTCCTCAAATCAACTACTAAGGCCCCTCTCCGACTCAGTGTCTTCTTGCCAAAAGGAAAAAAAAAACCCCCTTCTGCATGCGACACGCATCTTAGTTTCTATATCGTAAAAATGAAGAATATCTTATTAATGGAAATATGCCTCATCATCAGGGGTTCTCTCCTTCAACTAGATTGCCATCTCTCTTGTTTTAGAAGGCTTCCTTTCCTTCGTAGCGATGATGCCCACACATAATGGATAAAATCAAGATCTTCATAACAAGCTGGGTTGAAGAGTTCACAAAAAAAAAAATCTTGAATGATATTGAGCTTCACACATCGAGATATGATCACAAAACAAGAGTCCACAATCTGCCCCTCATGGTTGATTACTAAGACAAACTTTGAATCTCGACCACATCCACCCCCTCTAAACCTGTGGATCCTCCGAATGCACCACCGTCGATCTTGGTATCTCCAAATCATTGTGAAAATTCAAGTGCACGGGCTAAAACAAATGTGCCTATGCACGGCCATGTAATGGGCCCTACATATGCATATTCTAGGTGCATAAAAAATGGCATGGTGCAAATAAGAGAGGTATCAGGCATTCAATGATGAGGCTTCACACTCAGATTGAACTCACATTTTCATCATGGATATACAACTCATTACAAGTGCAATCAAGCGTGCACCTACGGGTTTAAAAATACTCGTGTTCTTTACATTCATTTATGCATGTGTTAGGTGCATGAAGGGAAACCAAATGGTGCAAAAAATCAAGGTTTTAATGTATCTAAGCAACGCTCACATCACTCACAACTCCACTCTCTTTTACAGATGCAATCAGTCTACCTTACTCATAACTATTCTCTCGTATCACTCAAAACTTGATTTATTATTTTTCAATGATATTTACCTATCTGATCATGCAGATGGACGTGCTTCTACGGGATTTAAAAGATGTGCTTTCTATACATTTCTACATGCATTTTTGCGTGCAATGCATCTCAAAAATGGGTGCGAAAAAGATTTTTGTTAACATGAGAACTAAGAAAAAAGACAAGGCTTTCCTGAACTCTGCTCTACTCTCCATCGCCTTCCTTGGATCTTCTCCTGCATTCAAACACTAAACACGTTATAAGAAATGACAATCCATCAAAATACTCATATGTACACATGCAATCCATGATAATACTTCACGAATATCTATTTTCAATAGGGTATGTATAGATGATTCAAAACATGTTGCTCTTCTTAGAATCCATTCAAATTCCTGATTTGCAATTGGCTCCAAATCTTCACCTGTACTCATAAACTCAGAAAACACATCAGATTACTTGAAAAACTTTCTTCTACTTGAATACTAGATGCACTTACTTCTTCTACTTCTTTATATATTTTTTATCTATTTAAGTATTTGTTTATTTATTTATATATATATATATATATATTTATTTATTTGTTTATTTATTTATGTATTTTATTTATTTATTTATTTATTTATTTAATTTATTTATTTATGTGCTTGTTTATTTATTTATGTTTTTTTATTTACTTATGTATTTAATTATATTTGTTTATTTATATTTTATTTGTATTTACTTATTTATTTTATTTATGTATTTATTTATTTATTTCTTTATTTATTTATGCATATATATATATATTCATTTATTTATTTTTATATTTACCTTTATCCATCTCAGAAAATCAAAATATAATTATTAAGTATTTACATACTTATATTTACAAAAGTCCCTTTTGAATTTCTTGTAAATTCAAGAAATTCCTTTCCAATGCATTTTCACAAATAAATACTCTCCAAAGAAGCTATGTTTAAAAACAAGCCATCTTTGAATCGCATTAAGCAAGGTTGCATTCATAAATATGGGTGGATATGTACACAAGCCACCTTAATTGCTTATCTACCTCTTGGTGGCTTGATCGACATGCATATCATTTCGTAAATCTAAGAATCCATGTTTCAATTGCTTGACCATAGGATTCTTTGTTCAAGATACTTTGAAATTCATCATATGTAGAGTAAAAAACACATGTATAAGGACTTTCAAATTTGAACATATTTGTTTCATCATTAAAAAATTCTTGTAAAGACACATTTTGATCTTTTTTTATATTTGAAATCATTTGAAGGAATTTCATCCTTCTCGTCATCCTCTATTGTATTTCCGTATTTATCAAGATGGGGTTGTCGTTGAAATTCATATGAGTATATAGTGGATCAATTAATAGAGTATCCTCATCCTGCTCGTGGTCATGGATGTCTCCTTTTTTATGGAGTGCAACATTATTCACATGCATATCATTATACTGAAGCTCAATCAGTAACTCATTCTTACCCTCATGGATAGAACCACTTTCATCTATTTCTGAATGCTCATTCAATGTGGCATCACTTAAGAGTTTTGCATAATCTTGATCTTTATTTGGACTTCCCATAGACTTAGCATCATGCTTATCAACATTTGCATACATATCACTATCTAGAGGGCTCTTGATTTGTATGTCCTCCCAATTAGCATCATGCTCACTTGCAGTCTCTTCACATAATTTAGTTATCCGATCATATCCTGTATTTGATTCATGTACTTGGACATCACTATCAACTAGCATCGAATCACACTCCAACTCATGTTTATTATCATCGCTTGACGATGCATCTTGAGCTTGACTTTCAGATAGATTTATTGAAGTTTCTTTTTGCACTTCATCTTTTACCTCCATTCGGTCACCTTTACGCCTTGTAGATTCCTCTAACTCTTTAGTTCTATCTTGAATTGTCTTTTGATGTGTTTGTTTATCCTCCAATGGATGTGAGGAGTTCAGGAGCACAAGTGAAGCCTCATCTTGATTCCTTGTTAACTTCTCTTGAATTTTGATTTGGTTTGTATTTGGTTTTTGTTTGATTGGGTTTTGATCAGCTTCCACATGCCCCTTTGCTCCTTCCATCATCAGAGTTTGTGTGTATATAGCACTTGAAGATGTAATCATTGTAGAGAAGCCTACATACTCTTGGCACCTTGTAATATTAGAGATCATATCAATTATACTTTTAGAGTCTTCTTAATAACACTTTTCATTACTATGTGTATCAAGCTCATGCATACTTGTTTTATGTCCAAGTGGGGTCTCTATAACTTGATGGACCTGAGAATTATTCACAAGTGGTAAAATACTTGGAGTTTGAGTTTCATTTTTATCTATATGAAGATCAATACTCCACTCATTTTGAAATTTCTTAAACATTTGCTGCTTCTTAACATATCTTACTACGGCAACATGAACGAGTGTCCAATCCTCTGTAAGTCCCGACTCAGAATCTAGGTCTTGCAGAAACAAAATTAGTTCCTCTCGAGCTCTAACATCTATTGCTTGTAGGAATAAGAACACCCTTAAATGCCTTACGCATCGCTGATCATATTCGGACATATCTTCTAATTGTTTCTCGAACTCTTTTTTAATTTTTAGGATCAGTTGATCTTTGGGCATATGAACCCACCTCAAGAAAGATCTATGAGTCACTTTATCAAGATCCTCTAGCATAAACTGCCTGAGAAGTATCGCTTTGTATCGAGACCATGTCGTTTGATTTATTTGCATTATTTGGTCTCGCATATCGTATCCCAACACATAGATAAAGTTTTCGCATAATTCTTTTTCTGTCAATCGGACTTAAACCGATACCTAAGTAATTTGACTCAAGCTCATACTCTTTACAGAATCTAGATATGTTCTTTCCATTGAAAAATCCGCACCGCTTAATTAATCGGTCATTAAGCGTCTGGATAGCTTTTTGACGGTGATCCTCTTCTTGAAAGCGTATGAACTGAGCTAGGAGATCTTCCAATCGCTCAAATTTTGGTTGCTAACTTGGTTCTTTAGTTCACAAGCACTATGATTTACTCACCCCCTCCTTTCACGCCGGGTTCACCAGGTATGTCGTCGGGGTTCGTGGAAAGGAGGGAGAGAGCATATTTATTGTGTGGACATTGCGTATTTGGAGGTGCCCATGGGGTGCAAGGCAAAGAAGGGCCACTACTTATTGATTTTCCTTTGTATACAAATTAAAGTGTCCCTCACATTTAAAACACAAATGGGAATTTAAACATTGCACACATTGAGTTGCTTGCAAATAATGAAAGTTCTATTATATCTATGTTGAAATTCAATTCGTCAATAGCCTTTGACCATTTAGAAAGGAGGAAATGAGTTTTATTCCTATGTATATTCTCGAACACAATTTTCCTCGTCCGTTTCAGAAACAGACAGCCACAATGTCCTACGTTTTATTTTTTTGCATATAGAACGGTAATATAGTTGCATGGAGTTAAGCCATTAGTTATATGACAAAGTGGGCGGAGCTTGTTGCTTCCTATCTCAGAGTATATATGTATGCGTCAAGTACAGCACCCTATCGCAATTCGTAATACATCAAAATCCAAAACTTATAAATGAAACCTGTACGATATGGCAAAATATATTGATCACTTAAAGAAAAATTAACTGGACAAAAAGAAGCGTGAGCATTAATGCAAGCATAGTTCTTGAATTAGATAACATAATGAATGCACAAATGGAGCACTTCAGACTTCTCATGAAATGGATGCGTAAAATTCCAACCAAAATACGTACAAGAATGGCATTGTACCATGATTCGGATAAACAAAATAATTATGTAACTAGTGTAGACAATATATAGATGGTAAAAATACATGCACCTGTACAAAGCTTGAGACATGATAGCTTTGTCGCACAACCGTATATATTATTGCATCTTCTCTGTTATGTTATCTGTAGATTCTGCTTCAAGCTCTGTTCACAAAATCTGCTAGGCATGAACACTTGCCTATTCTAACTTTTTTAACACTATTTTATCATTCAAAGTGCTTTTTAGAATCGAAATTCTCGCCCAGATAGTTCATCGGTTAGGTCTGCAGTAGTCAAGACACTTCAATCCTGGGCTTCTTCCTTTCATGCGGGGAAATAAAGTAACCACTTCCAAACTTTCAAGCATTCCAAATCACCCTTTTTCAGTAGTCAAGACACTTCAATCCTGGGCTTCTTACTTTCATGCGGAGAAATACAATAACCACTTCCAAACTTTCGAGCATTCCAAATCACCCTTTTTCCCTTCAAAAGATTAGCGCTTACAAGTGATATTTGTAAGAACTCAAAGAAATGGTTCATCGCTCATTTGCTTCAATGATATTTAGTTTAGAATTATAAAGACCCCTAGAATTACTCCTTGTTGCTATCAAGGATCCTCTTTCCTCTATACATTGGTGAAGCCCTGCTCATTAACTCTTGCGTTCATGGGATTCCTGAACTGGAAGAATCTTGACATCATGACCCTGCTATTCTCCCCGATCCCCGTCTTCCCGAAAGGCTCCAATCTCGTGTGCTCCCTTTGGAAGGGATGGAATAAAGTCAAAAGCTTCACAAGAATTAGTGAGGACTGGAAGTGGGCGGCCGGAATCAGACAAAACGACTCTATCTGGTTTCCGATACATGGCATCCGGAGTGTGGAGTCGTGGAACATTCGAAATGCCAAGAAGTTATGGAACAAAGGATTCAAAAAATGGAAACACCTCTGGAAACATGACACCAACAGCTGGATCAACTTTGAGGATATTGACCCTCACATAAACATCTCCTACAAAGAATGGAACACTTTGCAAAGCAGATGCCTCGCATGGGATCGTCACAAGACTCGCCTTCTCATGGGACACGACACTCCGAACTCGCTTGGTCTCAAATGGCACAATGGAAATAGCCTACTCAAAATCCCGAACATCAAAGAAACGGCTGACCACCAGATCAGCCTCCACAAGAAGTGGTGCCTGTCTTGGACGCGGCTTCGGTGGGACATGAAATTCATGGGTATCTGGCACCCCCTTATAGAGATTAAGAAGTCTGTCCTCTTATGGCAAATTCTTCATCGAGGAATTTGGACCAACCATAAGGCTAGCAAACTTTGTGGGATCCCTCCTTGGTGCAAACGCTGCCACCGGGCTATCAAAGATGTCCCACACATCTTCCTTACTTGCCCCAACTCCTACAGAATCTGGCAGACGGTTGGAATGAAAATCAGACTTCAAAAACAGCTTAGTTGGAAACAAGTCCTTTTGGGAGAAGCGTGTTGGAGCAGAGCAATCATCAATAAGTGATTACATGAAGTCCAAAAGTGAAAAGATATGTGGAAGGATGAAGATTACTTTCAAAGGAAGAGAATAGAATCAGAAATGTTTCTTTTGTATATTACTCTTGTAAATAGTTCAATGTATTTTGAAAAGGATGACGAGTTAGACTCGTATATATATCTACAGATATGTATTCGTAGAGTGAGAGAGTGATATAGATCAGATAGAGAAGACAATAGGTGAATAGGTGATGAACATTGTATGTATCATCAACCATATGTATGAAAAGTAATGAAGAAGAAAATGTTGTAGAATTCTGCGCGTCGATCTTCTCTCCCATTCTCCTTCTGTGCTTAATCTTTTGAGGAATCCTTTTGCACTTATCTAAGTCCATAGCTAATCTATCTATGGCTAGAGTTTGAGAGGTTAATTGCAATCAGGCTGAGAGAATTTTGATTAGGAACATTCATATGTAAGAATGTTCTAAGAGTCGTAAAATTTGGCGCACATTTCATCTTCAAAGAAATGGTCAGTGCTCAGTCCACAGTGTAAAGTTTTACACAAGTGAGGGCTTAAAATCTAAGTTGGAAGGTAAGCCATCTATGGCTAAAAGATCTTGATCAAACGGGTTCAACATTGTGAGAACCAGTGCTAAGAAGTTGCAGGTGTCAAAGTCGCCATTGCAGAGAAGCTTTTTCAGACATAGGTAAAATGTTTCACACATTTCTCAGTATGTACTCAATCATTTTGAGAAATTTAAATTGGTAAAGTTGCGCAATCTCAAGGCGAAGTGTTGTGCAAAGTTTTGTCAAAAACTTTACAGAATTGATTGGTCAATGAGTGATTAATCTGCAGCAGACTTTCCTGAAGAAGTTGAATTTTTCAGAACATTCAATTTTCTGATAAATTGGTGAATGATCTCTAAGTATGGTGGAGTCTAAGGTTAATCTTGATATAGAGGTAATCTAACTTCAAGGTTAACTTGTTCTTTTGGAGATTAACACTCTCCATCAAAGCGATCGGCTGCTCTGCGACACTCTGGAACGCCATCAGAGGGGAAGTCCTGTGGAAAATTTGGCGGGAGAGGTGTGCTCTCAACTTTGGCGATCCCCCCCAGGGAGTGGTCGATTGGGAAATCACTATTCCTCCTTGGCAAAAGGATTGTTAACAGTAAGAAATCCCCCCCCTTCAGGCACCATCAAGTCCTCCTTTTGATCAACAACAAGCTCAAACCCAAGTGGGCCCCGCATGAGGGCGATGAGAGGGTGATTAACCTTCTCTGTAATGCAACCTAGGATTCAATCAAGCTTCCCCTGCTTTGTGGGATTTGGGGGGTCCCGTGGGCACTAGTCCCCTTCTATTGTACCTTTGTTTCTTAATTTAATTCAAGTCCGGGAGAGTAGGCTATTGCCGAACTTCCTTTATATAAAAAAAAAAGATTCCTTGAACTTAGTGCTTCAAAAAAAAATTGAAGTTGTGACGAGTGTCTTCAAGTTTTAGTTCAGCAGTGCATGATGTGAGCTTGTATTGGCTCTCAGATCCCTTTACTTTGGGAGTCCTCATCTTCCATCTTTTTATATGTTCTATAGAGAGAGAAAAATAGGTATGCACCTGTTCTCTTTACTATGAGATGTGTTTCTTCCTTTTGATTACACTTCACAAATTAATCCCATGCTCATTGTTCTGCATCTCCCTTTCCAGATTAACCTCAAATGATCGTCATCTTCAGCCTCCTTCAATTCCTGATTATCATGCATCTCTAACTCCTCGAACATCTTAGGTTATCTCTGCAAATATTATATGTCACTGTCATATGTTTCGTCAGCTTCTACCAAATATATCTGATGCTTATCTTAATTTTCCTCTAATTCTTGGGTGAACTATGCTTCATAGTTAGGGAGCCTATTCTTTCTCCTTCGATACCGTATGACTACCTTGAATGAAAACGGTTATCTGTCACCTCATATCTATCCATCTTCTTCTTCTTTTCGATTCCTCATATCTGCTATATCACATCCACTTCATAAGATCTCCCTCTTGAACATCTGTACAAAACCCCTTTTATTTCCCTAGATTTTTGCATCCTCTGTCCTTTGAATTCTTCGACCCCCTTTGATCTTTGCTCCTCTAAGAGAGCTTTGGTACTGCACTATACTGCATCCCCCTCATTGCAATCTGTGTCTTTGAACGAAATTTTCTCCACTCCTTAGCATTGTCTCAAGCTCGAAAGCTGATAGCTAATAACCTCTTTTGTGAAATGGTAGAGACAGCTTGTGCTCCATCTTTGCAGCCATGGCCCACATGGATATCACCATGAACAGCTCTGAATTTATGTCATCAACAAAGAAAGCATGGAGATTCCCCCATCGCAGCCCTGCTTGTGGCACCTTTTTGTATGCATTCCTTACTCGATATCAGAAGAAGAGTTTGTAGAAGTCCCCCAGACAGTAAATGGGATCCACAAAAGAAGTACGATCATCGAGGAGTCACCCACGCAGGTTGGCCATGCTCGAGTCTCGCCTCCAAATTTCGGCTCTGTTCCTCAAATTGACTGTTGAGGCCCCTCTCCGACTCGGTGTCTTCTTGCCAAAAAGAAACGAAAATCCCCCCTTCTGCATGCGACACGCATCTCAGTTTCTATATCGAAAAAATGAACAATATCTTATTAATGGAAATATACCTCATCATCAGGGGTTCTCTCCTTCAACTAGATTGCCATCTCTCTTGTTTTAGAAGGCTTCCTTTCCTTTGTAGCGATGATGCCCATACATAATGGATAAATTTAAGATCTTCATAACGAGCTGGGTTAAAGAGTTCACAAAAAAGAAATCTTGAATGATCCTGAGCTTCACACATCGAGATATGATCACAAAACAAGAGTCCACAATCTGCCCCTCATGGTTTATTACTAAGCCCAACTTCGAATCTCGACCACATCCACCCCCTCTAAACCTATGCATCCTCCGGATGCGCCACCATCGATCTTGGTATCTACAAATCATTGTGAAAATTCAAGTGCACGAGCTAAAACAAATGTGCCTATGCACGGCCATGTAATGGGCCCTACATATGCATATTTTGAGTGCATAAAAAACGGCATGGTGCAAATAAGGGAGGTATCAGGCATTCGATGATGAGGCTTCACACTCATATTGAACTCACATTTTCATCATGGATATACAAATCATTGCAAGTGCAATCAAGCATGCACCTACGGGTTTAAAAATACTCGTGTTATTTACATTTCATTTATGCATGTGTTAGGTGCATGAAGGGAAACAAAAAGGTGTGAAAAATCAAGGTTTTAAGGTATCTAAGCAATGCTCACATCACTCACAAATCCACTCTCTTTTATAGATGCAATCACTCTACCTTTGTCATAACTATTCTCTCATATCACTCAAAACTTGAATTTATTATTTTTCAATGATATTCACCTATCTAATCGTGCAGATGGACGTGCTTCTACGGGATTTAAAAGATGTGCTTTCTATACATTTCTACATGCATATTTCGCGTGCAATGCATCTCAAAAATGGGTGCGAAAAAGATTTTTGTTAACTTGAGAACTAAGCAAAAGACAGGGCTTTCCTGAACTCTACTCTACTCTCCATCGCCTTCCTTGGATCTTCTCCTGCATTCAAACACTAAACACGTGATAAGAAATGAAAATCCATCAAAATTCTCATATGTACACATGCAATCCACGATAATACTTCATGAATATCTATTTTCAATACGGTATCTATAGACGATTCAAAACATGTTGCTCTTCTTAGAATCCATTCAAATTCCTAATTTGCAATTGGCTCCAAATCTTCACTTGTACTCATAAACTCAGAAAACACATCAGTAGCATCATATTTAAAAAGATTATTTGATAAAATTTATTCTACTTGAATACTAGATGCACTTACTTCTTCTACTTGTTTATATATATTTTTTTATTTAAGTATTTATTTATTTATTTATATATTTATTTATTTATTTATTTGTTTATTTATTTATTTAATTATTTATGTATGTATTTATTTATTTATTTAATTTATTTATGTAAATTCAAGAAATTCCTTTCCAATGCATTTTCACAAATAAATACTCTCCAAAGAAGCTATGTATAAAAACTGTTGGTGCAAACAAGCCTTAACACTTGGCTTTGTCTTGTACCTTGAAAAGTATTGGATATCAACCTTGAAGATTTTACAAGAGTATGGATTAATTCATGAAGACTTCATTTGAAGGAAGACCATAGGAACACATGCCTATGTTTTTAGTTACCATTTACTTTATGTAAAAGTCAATATGACTTAACTCACTTTTTGTAATCTCACCCACCTTCAAAAGTCGTGAAATTTGGAAGGTATGAATGGAGAGAATATCTCCATAAGTTTAGTTGAGAGATTTGAGGGAGCCTACATTTGAATTTGAAATTCAAACTCTCTTCAAACTCCTATAAAAGACTGTGTAAAAGTCGCGGGGATGTGACACCCTTTCCGAGGAAAATCCAAGCAAATTACTGAGTGTGTGAGAGCTACTCTTTAGCCTACACCTCTGAGTACCATTGGGCATCACTCTACATGCCAATGGGAATGTACATTTGATAGATTCAATACATATACTCATAGTCATTATCTCTGTTTTCTCTGAGTGACCATCTTCAAGTCTGTCAACTTCAACAGGACATATCTCAAGATCTACTGAACCAAATTGGATGATTCAAAGCTCATTGGAACCAGCTCAAAGCATTCTACAACACTAAAAGATTTCAACTCATTCTATTCAGCCAATTGGGAGAAATCACTGTCGAGGCAGTCACTGGTATTTTTTCTGTGTAGTTCCTAAAAAAGTCGGGGGTGTCTCTGATTTTGCTAAAGATCACTCTCAGTGCATACTTTGTTAATTGGAGTGATTTAACTTGCTAATGGTAGCTTGTTAAGTTAATTTAATACTCCCAGAAGGAATTAATCCAATTGCAAGTGTACTGGTCACACTAAGCTTAAGACTGAGCAGGTGTCATTACAGGAATAGAAAGTTTTTTGGACTTGTGAAGGTTCAAACTTATCTCTTTTGAGTTGATCATTACACAATTGGTTTGTAAAGCACATATATAGTTTCTTGGTGTCATTTGAAAGCTCAAGGAGTCTCCTAACCATATCTGAAGAGAAAAGAGGGCAGGTGTGAAGCAAGATTTGCAGCACCAACTCAACTTCTGAGAGTATCCAGCCATCACATCCAACAGTGGTATCAGAGCATATAAGGTAATCATGGGTGATGGTTTCCCTTCCTTCATTGACAAATTGGATAGAAATAACTACCAGGCATGGTCATTGAGAATGAAGACCTATTTACAAGGGAGAAGCTTGTATGGATACATATCAGGAGATGAGGAGTTGCCCTCATTCAAAACCAGAGGCCTACCTACAAAGGATGAACATGAGAGACTCAACCAATGGTGTGCTAAAGATGCTTTGGCAAGGTCATATCTTCTAAACTCTATCTCTGATTTCCTTCTACCTCATATAAGGAACTGTAAGACTTCCCAAGAGACTTGGGAAACCTTGTCAACATACTTTTCATCAAGCACAAGGGCCAGAAAGAATCAGCTATGGATTGAGTTTACAACTCTTAGGAAGCAATCAAAACAATGTGTCTCAGATTTTGTCACCAAAGTCAAAGACATTGCAGATCAACTTGCAAGTGTTGGAGAAGAAATTGAGGAAGAGCAAATAGTCAGACAAGTGATCAATGGACTAAAGGCAGATGACAAGTGGGAGAGCTTCACCACTGCAATGGACTTGTACATGGACATTCAAGCACCTGATCTAACAACTCTGATTGGACAACTCTTTACACATGAAGCAAAGATCACAAAGAATGGAGAGCAATCAAAAGGTAACAATCCCTCTGCCCTATATACTGATAAGAAGTCTAAAGACAAGGGTAAAAACAAGAAGGTTGATGAAGAAGGTTCTACCTCCCAAGCAAACTATGCAGGGAGAGGTAGATCATCTAGAGGTAGGGGCAGAGGAGGTAAGTCAGGTAGGGGGAGACCCTATAATCAATCTCCATGCAATATCTGTGGCGTGTCTAACCATACTACAGATGAATGCTATAAAAACTACAAGAACCAAAGAGGAAGAGGTCACCAAAGAGGAGGATACTCTCAAGGAAGAGGCAAATTCAATCAATCTCAAGGCTACCATGGCTACAACAATAATTACAACAAGAACTACAACAATAGCTACAATCACAATGGCAATTATCAAGGAGGATACAGGAACAGAAAGGATTACAACAATTATGCAGAGGATCAAGATGATTCCTTGTTGATTATGAACATGACATCTAAATCAGGTATCAATGATGATCATTTGTTCTATATTGATTCAGGTTGCTCTAACCATGTAGCTGGAAATGTTGCCTTACTCTCTGATTTGGAAGAACCTAAAGGCAAGCACCAAGTGCAGACAGGTGATGACACTAAACATTCAGTGGTTAAAGTAGGTAATGTCAAAACAAGTGATGGTAATCAGAATTTACTAAGCAGAGTGTTGTATGTTCCAACAATCACCAAGAATCTGATGAGTGTAGGTCAGATTGTTGAAAAAGGTCTACAGGTCAGGTTCACTCAACATGGTGCATATGTGGAGGATCCAAGACATGGATTCAGAAGGATAGCCAAGGGAGAGAAATCAGGTAGATTATTTACCTTTGAACTTGAGGATACTAAGAATATTGCATTATACAACTACAAGGACCAAACCCTATCAGAATTGGAGATGTGGCACAAGAGATTAGGTCACATTGGAGAAAGGACCATAAAGCAAATGAGTAGGGATCAATATGTGCTTGGGATACCTAATGTATCCAAGCAACACATGATATACAAGTGTGGGGCTTGTCAATTTGGTAAGTCACACAGATTGCCATATACCAAAAAGGGTTTTATGCATGAAGACTACTTGGAATTGGTGCATACAGATGTTTGGGGACCAAGCAAGGAGCCATCCATATCTGGATCAAGGTACTATGTATCTTTTATTGATGACTATAGCAGATGGACTGTTTTGTACTTCATGAAACATAAAGATGAAGTATTTAATTGTTTCAAAAGGTATCTTGCATTAGTTGAGAATCAAACAGGTAAACATTTGAAGAGACTAAGATCAGATGGTGGTGGAGAATACTTCTCCAATGACTTTGAAGACTTCTTGCAGGAAAAAGGCATCAAGAGGGAGATTACCACAAGGTACTCACCTGAACAAAATGGGGTAGCTGAAAGGAGGAATAGACTCATTGTGGAGACAACTAGGTCTATGCTTAATGAAAAAAAACTACCAAATTATCTTTGGGCAGAGAGTGTATCTACTGCCACATACTTAATCAACAGGTTGCCATCAAAGACACTTGATGGAATGACACCCTATGAGGCTTGGCATGGTAAGAGACCATCTCTGGATCATTGCAAGATCTTTGGGTGTGTTGCATATGTGCATATTCCCTCATAGGTAAGGGGAAAGCTAGACCCTAAGGCTGAAAAGTGTATTTTTATTGGATATGATTTGAATCAGAAAGGATACAGGTTCTATAACCCCTCAAACAAAGGCTTCAAGGTAAGCAGAGATGTCATCTTTGATGAAAATGATTCATGGTATGAAAATGAATGCAGGAAAGTTAGCCTACCTTATGATATGGAAGAAGACTTTCCAAAGCTTATCAGGCAAGAACCTACTCAGAAAGAGGACACAAGCTCAGATGATGAAGACACCATCAACATTGAAGAATTCAAGGCTTGGAAATCCAAAGGGAAGATGAAGATGAAGCAACTAGAAGACAATCCAGAATCCTCAACTCAAGCTATGAGGAGATCTCAAAGAGAAAAGAAGAAACCAATTAGGTATGGGTATGATACTTCACTTGTAACCAAGCACTCTGTATATCTTGCAAAGGATATCTTGAATGAAGAACCAGGTACATTTGAAGAAGCAATTACTAAACCAGAATGGAAGGAAGCAATGGATGAAGAAATGGAGGCTCTCAAGGAGAGTGATACTTGGGACTTGGTACCCAAGAAGGACTCCATGAAGGTGATAGGATCCAGATGGATCTACAAACTCAAGAGGAACTCAGATGGTACAATAAACAGGTATAAAGCTAGGTTGGTAGCCAAGGGTTTTGCACAAACCCAAGGCATTGATTATGAGGAGACATTTTCTCCTGTGGCCAAGATGCCAACTATCAGAATTATGGTGAGTGTAGCTGCATCCAAGAATTGGAACATGTACCAATTGGATGTGAAGAATGCATTCTTGAATGGATGGATATCTGAAGAGGTCTACATGTCACAACCACCTGGCTATGAAAATCCCAATAAGGTAAATCATGTTTGTAAATTGAAGAAGGCTTTGTATGGATTGAAGCAGGCACCTAGAGCATGGAATTACAGGTTGACAACCTATCTCCTAGATCAAGGATTTGTGATGAGTAAAGCAGACACTTCATTGTTTATAAAGAAGAACAATTCAGAGGTAATATACTTGTGTGTCTATGTTGATGACATCATTATTACAGGTACTGATGTGAATGGGATTAGACACATCAAAGGTCAAATGATGAAGGAATTCAAGATCAATGATCTTGGACTATTGAAGTACTTCCTAGGACTTGAATTGGTCTACACAAATTCAGGTATCTTTATTACTCAGAAGAAGTACATTCAGGACATGGTCAAGAAGTTTAATTTGCAGGAAGCTAAAGTTTCAAACATTCCTATGGAGGTCAACCACAAACTCAGTGCACATGAAGGAGAACTCAAAGATATAACAGGTTACCAAAGTTTGGTAGGTAGTCTTAATTATGCTACCTTAACCAGGATTGATATCTCATATGGTGTTAGTGTACTTAGCCAATTTATGCATAAGCCAAGAGTACCACATTTGGAGGCAGCCAAGAAGATAGTAAAGTACCTAAAGGGAACACAAAATCATGGTTTGTACTTTCCATATTCATCAGACATTGATATCAAAGTATACTCAGATGCAGATTGGGCAGGTTGCAAGGATGACAGGAGGAGTACATCTGGTTACATATGCTTTGCAGGTGATAAACCAATTTCTTGGTCATCCAAGAAACAACCCACAGTAGCCCTATCATCTACTGAGGCAGAATACAGAGGGCTAGCCAATGCCACTCAAGAAGCCATATGGTTGAAGCTACTATATTCAGAATTGGGCCTATACACAAGGCCACCAATCATATTTGGTGATAACACAAGTTCACTTCACCTAGCAGCTAATCCAGTGTATCATGCTAGGACAAAACACATAGAGGTTCATTACCACTATGTGAGGGAGAAATTACTTAGTAAGGAAATCCAATTATCATATGTGTCTACTAATATACAATGTGCAGATTTACTTACAAAAGCCCTAGATGGGAGCAAACTATGCAGGTTTAAATCCATGATTGGATTACAGGATATTATTGAAGACTAAAGATGAAGACTCAAGCAAGTGTTTGGCTTGAGGGGGAGCTGTTGGTGCAAACAAGCCTTAACACTTGGCTTTGTCTTGTACCTTGAAAAGTATTGGATATCAACCTTGAAGATTTTACAAGAGTATGGATTAATTCATGAAGACTTCATTTGAAGGAAGACCATAGGAACACATGCCTATGTTTTTAGTTACCATTTACTTTATGTAAAAGTCAATATGACTTAACTCACTTTTTGTAATCTCACCCACCTTCAAAAGTCGTGAAATTTGGAAGGTATGAATGGAGAGAATATCTCCATAAGTTTAGTTGAGAGATTTGAGGGAGCCTACATTTGAATTTGAAATTCAAACTCTCTTCAAACTCCTATAAAAGACTGTGTAAAAGTCGCGGGGATGTGACACCCTTTCCGAGGAAAATCCAAGCAAATTACTGAGTGTGTGAGAGCTACTCTTTAGCCTACACCTCTGAGTACCATTGGGCATCACTCTACATGCCAATGGGAATGTACATTTGATAGATTCAATACATATACTCATAGTCATTATCTCTGTTTTCTCTGAGTGACCATCTTCAAGTCTGTCAACTTCAACAGGACATATCTCAAGATCTACTGAACCAAATTGGATGATTCAAAGCTCTTGGAACCAGCTCAAAGCATTCTACAACACTAAAAGATTTCAAGTCATTCTATTCAGCCAATTGGGAGAAATCACTGTCGAGGCAGTCACTGGTATTTTTTCTGTGTAGTTCCTAAAAAGTCGGGGGTGTCTCTGATTTTGCTAAAGATCACTCTCAGTGCATACTTTGTTAATTGGAGTGATTTAACTTGCTAATGGTAGCTTGTTAAGTTAATTTAATACTCCCAGAAGGAATTAATCCAATTGCAAGTGTACTGGTCACACTAAGCTTAAGACTGAGCAGGTGTCATTACAGGAATAGAAAGTTTTTTGGACTTGTGAAGGTTCAAACTTATCTGTTTTGAGTTGATCATTACACAATTGGTTTGTAAAGCACATATATAGTTTCTTGGTGTCATTTGAAAGCTCAAGGAGTCTCCTAACCATATCTGAAGAGAAAAGAGGGCAGGTGTGAAGCAGGATTTGCAGCACCAACTCAACTTCTGAGAGTATCCAGCCATCACATCCAACAAAAACAAGCCATCTTTGAATCGCATTAATCAAGGTTGCATTCATAAATATGGTGGATATGTACACAAGCCACCTTAATTGCTTATCTACCTCTTGGCAACTTGATCGTTATGCATATCATTTCGTAAATCTAAGAATCCATGTTTCAATTGCTTGACCATAGGATTCTTTGTTCAAGATACTTTGAAATTCATCATATGTAGAATCAAAAACACATGTATAAGGAGTTTGAAATTTGAACATATTTGTTTCATCATTAAAACATTCTTGTAAACACACATTTTGATATTTTTCATATTTGAAATCATTTGAAGGAATTTCATCCTTCTCAGCATCCTCTATTGTATTTCCACCTTTATCAAGATGGGGTTCTTGGATCAACTCATTTGAATCCCACTTTGGATGGAAGTGTTCATCACATTCGGGCAATGAACGATATTTATCTTTGAAATCTTTAATGAGATCATCCCGTTCTACCTGAGTTCCAAAGATTATAAGGTGTGCATCTTCTTCCAACCTATCCAGGAACTCTTCATCTTCATCTTTATCATGATCCCAATTTATTTCTCCTTCAAGGTGAAGGGACTCTATATCCTCATAGTCAAGAAATCCTTCATCTTCAGTGTCACTAGAGTCTTGCTTATTGAGATCAAACTCTTCACAATTTGAAAATTCTCTAGGACTATGCATATAATTTGAAGGAAACTTGATTTCTTTACTTTCAATGCCATCACAGAACTCTGCATTCATCTCCATCAATTCTTGCTCATTTCCTTCAGAGAATATACTTAGACTATAGTCTTCATACACTTCATCAGTTATTGATTCTTCCTCGAATGTCCCATCGTATACGAGTACTTCAGTACCTAAGCTTGATTCAATTAGATCTTTATTCATTTGACAATTTTCAAATTCATCTGAATCAATCTTTTCACGTTCAGTCTCCTTAGGTAGCAAGCTATCATGAAATTTTTCATACACTTCAATAAGTGCTACTTCCATCTCTTCATGCACAATTTCTTCAGTGCATGGACTCAACACATCATGATCGTCTTTGAAATTCATATGAGTATATAGAGGATCAATTAATAGAGTATCCTCATCCTCCTCGTGGTCATGGATATCTCTTTTTTTATGGAGTGCAATATTATTCACATGCATATCATTATACTGAAGCTCAATCAGTAACTCATTCTTACCCTCATGGATAGAACCACTTTCATCTATTTCTGAATGCTCATTCAATGTGGCATCACTTAAGCATTTTGCATAATCTTGATCTTTATTTGGACTTCCCATAGACTTAGCATCATGCTTATCAACATTTTCATACATATCACTATCTAGAGGACTCTTGATTTGTATGTCCTCCCGATTAGCATCATGCTCACTTGGAGTCTCTTCACATAATTTAGTTATCCAATCATATCCTGTATTTGATTCATGTACTTGGACATCACTATCAACTAGCATCGAATCACTTTTGTGTTCTTGAAGCACTCATCTGTGGTATGATTGTTCAAGCCACAAATGCTACAAGGTGAAGAGTTTTATGGTCTCGCCTTACCTTGCTTTCCTTCTCTACCCCTTCCTCTAGTACCTCTTGCTCTACTTGTGAAATTCACTTGCGAGGTACAATGCCTCTTCTTCATTCCTTTTACCTTTGCCTTTATCTTTACTCTTATTTTTATGTGTGTAAAGGGTAGAAGATTGATTACCTCTAGAAGTATCTCCATTCTTGTTGAGTTTTTTCTCATGTGTGAAGAGTTGCCCCATCAATGTGTTGAGGTCACGTATCTGCATGTCCATATCTAGGTCCATTGTTGTGGTAAAGGACTCCCATTTGTCATCATCCTTGATCCCATTTATGATCTAACTTACTATCTTCTCCTCTTTCATTTCTTTCCTATACTCCCAAGTTGATCAGCTACATCATTCATCTTGGTCACATAGTTAGCTACACATAGTAACTGGTCTCCATTTTATTACTTTTTGAAAATTTATGCACCGGTAGTACCTTCAATTATGATAGATTGTGATGGGCAAATCTGAATGGGGGTACCATTACTAGTTCCATTGGAGATTCTTGTGGGGAAGGTTGAGGACTAAGCACGTGTATAAAATCCTAGTAATTCCACAATAGCCATGGATAACTCTTTTTCATGCTCATCTTTGTTGAGCCAAATACAATTGCTCTTCAATCTAACTAGAAAGATCAATCATTTGTGATCTTGTATTTCCCAAGTATAATCCAAACCAAATATGTTTCTTAGGCATTGTAAAATGGTCTTGTGTCGGGAAGGCCCTCACCCATGCAAGGGGTTTCCATGCCTCCTATCCCTATGAGGTATGCCTCCCTTAGCTACATTTCTAATTCCATGTAACAATAGTGAGGCCACGTAATTGCACTAGTCGTAGCACCTAAGTTGATTTTTAAATCCCTAATCTGCTGGTGTGTATTGCCCTACCTGAGCATCACTGTAATGAATGGTCTCCTATCCACTATGCTAGGGTGAGCAGTTGATGTTGTTTGACACATGGCCATAGGATATCTCAGGACTTCTATGTTGGTACACAGGGTTACTTTGGAGCTTTCCAACTGGTTATAGCGTTCTCTCCCTAGTCCTTGTCTTCTTAATTTCATATGTTTAATGCATTATAAGGTCTCACCTTGAGCTTCCTCTCATATTCTCTTCTCTTCCTCCTTGCACTTGTTTGCCAATGTGAGTCATCTAAACATATCTTAGTAAGAGGTTCTTGATAAAGCTTGACTCTACAACCACTAATATAGTTAGGCATTATCTCTCTCTCTAGCATAGCTAGTTGTACTGCTCCACTTGTTGAAAGCCTATTTATAATCATAGGTGCATAACCAAGTTTCTATAATTTTCGTGCGTGTTGTTTTAGTGTATACACTAGGACTAAATTGCCTTCTTTCAAGACTTTATCTTTCACATGTGCATTGAAATAGTATTCGAGTTCAAAGGTCTATGGAGGCATGCAAACAACACAAATAAGAAGAAGAATCTTGGAGCACAACACACAATACTGAATGTACTACCAGTAGAATGTACAAAGATAAGTGATCCGTTAGGGTTATAGGCGTATATACAAGCCAAGGAGGGAAAAACCTCCTAAAGAGGGAAAAAAGTGCCCCCACAGTACTGGTGTGTTCACACACATCACTACCTAAATATATCAAAAAATCTGCCTTAGGAGTGATGCAGTGAATGAGGAGCTGGCCCTCATGTATACGGAAGTGCCAAGCTATGTGGAATCAATCCAGAAAGGGAAGTAAGCCCAAAGATTTGCGGAAAGCTTCAAACTTCTCCCTAGGCAAAGCCTTTGTGAAAAGAGTTTGTAATTTCTTGTGTGTGGGCAAAGAGTTTGTAATTTCTCGTGTGTGGGCACATAAGTCAAATTGATCTCTCTAGCAGAGAACCTCTCCCTCACATAATGATAGTGCACCTCAATGTGCTTAGTGCGAGCATGGAACATAGGGTTCCTCATAATTGCCAATGCACTCTGACCCTTAGTGAAGATGGTGGTGGTAAAAGACTAACCAACACCCAAATCAGCCATAAACAATCCGAGCCACACACACTCAATAGTCGCTATGAAAGCTTCCCTTTACTCAACCTCACAACTAGAAGTGGCCACAGTAGGTTGCTTCTTGCTCAACCAAGATATGCATGAGCTACCAAACATGAAGCAATAATCATTGGTGGACACACCAGTGTCATAGCAACCAACCCAATTAGAGTCAAAAAAAGCATGTAAATTTTGTGGTACTAATCCCCTCTTTGGATAAAACAATCCAAGTAGTCGGGTACCACTCAACTAGCAAAATATGTGCTTAACCGCCTACCACTGCTTGACACTTGGGCAATGCATAAACCTGCTCATCTCTGAGACATCAAACCAAATATCTAGCCGAATAACGCATAAGTAAATCAAGCATCCAGTAGCCCATTGATATAGAACAACATCAAATGCATCTCCAACATCATGAAGACTCAAACGTAAACCTGTCTCCTTAGGAATGGCAATGGGTTTACAGTCTTCAAGGCCAAAATGCTACAATAATGTGTTAATATATTTTGTTTGACACAAAGCTATTCTGCCATCAATTTGCATAAATTGAATGCCCAAATAATGATGCAAATGCCGCAAATGACATCCTAAATGAGGCATGCAGGTCAGTCTTAAAATCAGCAATATGCTTCTCATGAGCACCAGTGAGTAGCATGTCATCAACATACACAATAATGATAAGAAGCACATCATTTGCATGCTTAACATATAAGGCTCTCTCAATTGGATTGTTCTCAAAACCATGTGCAATCATATAGGCATGTATCTTTTCATACCAAGCACGTGGTGCTTGCTTCAAACCATATAATGCCTTTTTCAATCTTCACACTTGGCTTTCGTGCCCTTTCTGCACAAATCCACGGGGCTGAAAAACATACAGTCATGGTAGTCACCATTAAAAAATGTAGCTTTAATGTCCAATTGATGCACATTCCAACCACGGTGAGTTCTAAGTGCACAGATGCTGTGAACAAAAGTCATTCGGCATGTAGGTGCAAAGGTCTCATCAAAATCAATGCCTCTTTCCTACGCATAACACTTTGCAACAAGTTTAACCTTATACCTGTCAACTATTCCATCAGGCTTACACTTCAGCTTGTATACCCACTTAGTGCCAATAGCCTTCTTGCTAGAAGGCAAGTCACATAAAGAATAGGTACCATTTTTCATGATAGTGTCATATCCTGATTCCATAGTAGCCATCCAATTTTCAAAAGTTTGTGCTTCATCAAACAAAACATGCTCATTCTCATCAGAGAAACTAGAGACAACTATAACATAGCAATGTGATGCAAAAGAGGCACTATGAGAGCTTAAATGAGTATGATATGACAAAGATGCATCTAATTTGTTGTCATTCAAAGTCTGCATCAACCATTTTGGCATAGTTTTTGCCTCTTGGATATCAGCTCTCTCGTCAACAAGTGCATCATGTAAATCTACATTAGGAAAGGAATGACCTACATCATCACATGCAATATGTAAAGGATAAGCAATTGCCTCATTAGGACCAGCACTAGACTATCCAGCTATAAAAAGAGGTAGCAAAGTGTCATACCTGTCTTTGGAGCTAATTGATGTCTCCTTAGTACATGAAAGTAATGGCTTAATAGCATCTTCCACAAAAATAGCATCAAGGCTAACCAAAATTCATTTGGTCTCCAGATGATATAGATGATACCCTTTGCAAGACAACCAAAAACATGTAGGTAAGTAACGGATGACATGTGAGCATGCCAAGCCTCATATGGGGTGATAGAATGCAATGCTTTAGTGGGACACCCATTAAGTACATATGTTGCACACATGATAGCCTCAAGCTAGAAACTATGTGGTAAAGCCTAACTCTTGACCATACACCTCACCATCTCCATGAGTGATCTGTTCTTTCATTCAACAACTCCATTCCATTGAGGTGTATACGACACTCTACATTGGTGTTTTATCCCACGTTCAACTAGAAAAGCATTAAACTCAAAAGACATATATTCGCCCCCTCAATTAGAACGGAGGGTGCCCATTTTACATGTTGACAACATTTCAGCCAAAACCAGAAATTGTTTGAAGCACATAAACACTTTGGACTTTGATTTCAATGGATATACCTATGCATGCCTAGAAAACTCATCCATGAAAGTCATGAAGTAAAGATAGTTCCCAAAAGACGATGTATGCATATGACCACAGACATCATTGTGAACAAGTTGGAATTTCAGCATAGCTCGAACTGAACCATCTTTTGGGAAGGAGGAACACTGCATTTTGCCCAAAATACAACCTTCACATACATGTCTATGAGGTACCTCAAGTCTGGGCAAAGAGGACACCATTTCATATTTTTCTAGGTGTAGCAAACTAGCAAAATTGAGATGATGAAAGCGTGCATGCCAAAGCTTTGCGTTTGACAAAGCCTGAGAATCATGTACTGCACATGCTGAATCATTCATAGATTTTTCATACTCTATGAGCTTATATAGACATAAAATGCCACAAGAAATAATGATGCCACCATTTGATAGATCATGAATTGTACATCTATCATCAACAAATTTCACAACCAAGCCAATCTTGGCTAAAGTTGAAACTCATCATAGATTCTTCGTGATCCATGTCACGAATGAAGCATCTAAGAATGTAAAAGAACTACCATCATCATTAGTTAGAATGATCTTACCAACTACCATAACAAGATAAGAGGGGTTGTTGGCACATGTGACAGTATTCCTTGAAGGGGCATGCTCGAGTGAAGTGAAGATACTATGCTGCAAGGTAACATGTTTGGTCACCACACTATCTAAGTACCAAAGATCTGAGTCTACTACAAACATACACTATTCATGTGAAGAGGGGTCAAAAGTGCAAACAATAGTAAATGCCCATTCTTGATTCTGCACAAGATTAGCACACTCTGTTTTGGGTGTAGAGGCCTCTACAACAACCATTCCAGCCTCTTTCTTCATGGCCTCTTTAGCAGCTAGTTTTAGACAACTCTTTATGACATGATCATTTGCTTTACAGTATTTGCAAAACAATTTTTGCTTTTTTGTTTTCTTCTCATCTCTCTCATCCTTCTTTGATTGTGCAAAATTAGCAGATTCTTGCTTACTAGTAGAAGAGCTCCATTTATCTTTGCCTTTTGACTAGCTATGAAAGCTTCATTTGTAACACGCATAATGGACCTATTCTAGCTAGATTAATCTTTCTAGAATAGAATAGAGACTAACTCCTCAAATCTTAAAGCATTTAGATTACCTTTCATAATCAAACAAAGAGTAGAAGCAAAACTCTAATATAAAACAAGAAGAGCATTCAAAACAGTCTATACAAGTGAACTGCCAGGCAGGACTTCATCAACAGAAATCAATTGTTCTTTCAAATCTTTGATCTTTGTGAAAAAATTGTGCGTGCAATCACTTTCATTCATGTGCTCACTCTCTAACTATTTTTGACGGTAAGCAACATGAGCCTCATTCCTTGGCTAGTATAAAGTGATAAGTGTATCCCAAGCATCCTTAGCTATTTTGCAAGAGTGAATGTGAGGAATAATGGTAGGTTTGAGACACAAGGCTATCAAAGCATGTGCTTGAGTATTTGTGCCATCCCAATAAATTTCCTTTGTAGTAGATGCAGCAGGAACCAGAGCATGAACAAGAACATGAAGCATATTGTCATCTTCAATGCCGTCTACATCCCCTTTAGCAAATGTGTTTGCAGGTGTAATAGGATGTTTTTCAACACCCTACACAATATTCCACAATCCTTTTGCAACCAATACATGATGCATCACATAATCCCATAATGGGTAATTGGTATTGTCCAACTTATCCTCAATAGCCAACATATGGAATACAACACTGCTTTCTGCCATGGCCACTAACTAAAATACCATGATGCAGAAAAATCAATTTGTCTGAAAACGTTGAATGAAACTACCCTAACGAGTTTTTCTAAACATGTAGCAGACTTTGAGGTTCTTATACTAGCGAACAAAAACCTATTTATATCTTTATCACAAAGAGAAGAAATTTCCTGCAAACCAAATTTCATGTGATCCTAAGAGTATGATCGAAAGGGTGTCGACTATGCCCTAGATGAAGCAACGACCTTCTCTGATACCAATTATTGGAGTTCAAGGTCTCTAGAAGCACACAAATAGCACAAAGAAGAAGAAGAAGAAGAAGAAGAAGAAGTTTGGAGCACAACACACAATACTAAATGTATTACAACTAGAATGTACAAAGATAAGTGAACCATTAGGGTTATAGGTGTATATACAAGCCAGGGGTAAAAAACCTGATAAAGAGGGAAAAGAGTGCCTTGATGGTCCTAGTGTGTTCACACATCACTACCTAAATATATCAACTAATAGGCATCTGTCACTTCTTGGCTGCATATATGCATTCTGCCACTCTCAACCTAGTCTCTGCTAATCGTTCCAAGTCCATGATCCTTGATGATAACTCGTGGCCACTCCAGTGATGCTCTTGTGCAACCTTAAGGGTGTGCATCACAAAATCCAAGGGAAGCACTGCATTTTGACCAAAAACCATCTGGAAGGGGTTGCATTGAGTACAATCTTGTAGGCCACTCGATATACCCAAACAACATGATCTGAACATTTGTTGTTTACAAATTTTGTCAATACATTACAAAGGATCTTGTTAGTACTTTCTGTGTATCCATTGGCCTCAAGATTTTTGACCTCATAAATATTTCCTAACCCTTCGTGCTCCATGGTGGTATAATTTCTCTCCACCACATTTAACTATCTACTTGCATATGCTATGGGGAGATCTAGCACACACCCTATAGCAAAGTTGGATGCATCCACGTGTACATGGAATGGATTACTCCAATCTGGTGTCGTTAAAATGGGTGCTGAACACAAACATTGTTTAAGTTCATTGAATGATTTCTCACATTCATCCATCCATTCAAATTTTGTCAAAAAGGAGTACAGAGGCTTTGCAATGATTGCATACATGTGTATAAATTTGCATTCAAGTAGACCTGATATTCTCAACATTTATCAAATACTTGCTTCTATTTAGGTATGTGAGTATATCTTATGTTAGACTGTGTGCATAAATCACCCACATAGACTTCCAAGTTCTTCCATAAGAACTCAAAGACATGACACATCAGCCATTGAAAAGCAGTAGGTGCATTTGTCAACCCAAATGGCATCACACAAAATGCAAATATGCCCCACTCTATGGCGAAAGCCATCTTATGTTGGTCTTTAGGAGCAATGACTACCTATTTGTAGCCTGAGAACCCATCAAGGAAGTTGCCGACTTCCTTGCCCACAACTCATTCTAATAAATGCTCCATGATAGGAAGCAGATAACTATCTCTAACCATAGTAGCATTAACTTTTTCAAGGTTAATACACACACGTAATTTTTGATTCTTTTTTAGCACAACCACAATGGGGGATACCCATTTGGTATGCTCAATTTCATAGATAAACCCAACTTCTATCAGGTTATCTATTTCTTCTTTAATTTTGGTAGCATAATTTTTATTATAGTTGTATGGTTTCTGTGTTGAAGGCTTGGCTTTTGGAGTCATGGGAATTCTATAGAAGCATATATTTGGGTCCACTCCTTTTAAATCCTTCTAGCTCCATGCAAGTACGTCTCTATATTCTCGTAATAAGACTATTAACTCTTCTTCTTCCTCCTTTGTCGAATCATGCCCTATATATGTGCATTTCTCTTCTCCTTCAATTGTAACCACTATCTTCTTAGTTCTCTTTCAATTGTCATATGTTTCTCCTATGGTTGCTTCTCATTTAGGCATCTGTACCATGATTCTTCTATCTTCTATTTCATATTTTTTAAAGTTCTTTGGTACTTCCATAGAGATTCGTCTTCTTCTATCTTAGGAGACTTCTTTCTTTCCCTCTTGTGCTTGTTCTCCTTGCTCCCTATGAGTGACTTGGGTGGCTGAATTTGATTTTCCTTTCCTACCTCAAGGGTGATGGCTTTCACAAAATAGAGATATTCTGCTCCATGATAATGGACTCTAAGTCTTTGTCACTTATCTCACCTAGTTTTGAGCCAAATCCATGCATTATTCTAGAATAGGATCTTCTTCCAAGGGTTCTATCATAAAAATGGAAATGACATATCCATCCTCATGGTAGTGAGTGGTCCATTGTTCTTCATTTACCACTATGTCCATGGTGGCTAAGATCTCTTCCCAACCATGGGGCTCCAATTCCTCATCTGGGGACAATATAGGTGCATATGCAGGATCTTGAAGGGTACATGGATGTCGTACAAAGCCTAAAGTTCTGGCTTTCGATCTTTCTTCTTCTTGTGTAGCTACCTTACACATCCATAGATGAGTATCCTCATGCAACCATGAAGGATCTCATTCTAAAGATTGCACCGATTCTATTTCCTCAAGTGTCCTATGGACAGTGTTCCACTGCAATGGGGGTAAAATGTGATTGGAATAGTCCTAGAGGTTGAATTTATTTGTCACTCCTAGATGTTGCAGGTACAAAGAGTTAGTTCCCTAGTCTTGTACAATTTGCAACTATCACATGAATGGACGTCCCAAAATCATATTGTAAGCATGATTCCTTCCAAACTCACAAATGGTGAATGTGTGCTAAAGTTATACACCACAACTGGTGACATATATTCCTTCCAATAAACCTATTGGTTTCTCAATATGTTAATCAGCTATTTGCAGCTTCATTCTTGTTTGCCTTAACGTCGGCTTCCCTCAATGTTTTCATAAGGAAGCGGTGGCAATGGCTACTCCCCCACCTGAATCTAGGATTGCTTTGGTAGTGTAGCCTTGTTAGGTTATTGGAAGATAAGTATTATCTTCCTCTCCCTCACTCATATCTCCAATCCTTTGTATGGGTACTTCTGGCACTCTCCTGTGTGAACCTCTCTAAGAGTGGGTAGCAGCTATCTCTTGTAACTGGTTTGCTACATGCTTCCACAACTCGGGTTTAATTTTTAGTAATTCTTCTAAAGTGAGGTGACACCCCCCTTTAGTGTTCTTTATTACATCTATTTTTCTAGGGGTTATTGACTCCTCATTTCTGACTAGTATGGTGGGTGCTCTCATACTGATAGACTTAAATTTCCAAGATATAGTGAACTGAGGTAATTTTTGTAAAGAATTAGATTCAAAATTTGTTTGTTCACTAAGTTTTCCCTTCTCCAGTTCTATTGGAGTTCAAGGTTTGTGGAAGTATGAGAAAAACACAAGGAAGAAGAAGCTTGGATCACAACACACAATATTGAATGTATTACCACTAAAATGTGCAAAGATAAGTGACCCATTAGGGTTATAGGTGTATATACAACCGGAGGGAAAAAGCCTTCCAAAGGAGGGAAAAAAGTGCCTCAACTATCCTAGTGTGTTCACAAACATCACTACCTAAATATATCAACAAATCACCCTTGGGAATGATGCGGTGAACAAGGAGTGGGTACTCATGTATAAGGAAGTGACAAGCTATGTGGAATCAATCCATAAAAATAAGTAAGCCCAAAGCTTTGCGGAAAGCTTCAAACTTCTTCCTATGCACAGCCTTTGTGGAAAGGTCTATAATGTTCTCCTGTGTGGGCACATATGCCAAAATCATCTCTCCAACAGAGAACCTCTCCTTGACATAATGATAGTGCACCTCAATGTGGTTAGTGTGAGCATGGAACACATGGTTCCTCGCAATCGCCAATGTGCTTTGATTGTCAGTGAAGATGGTGGTGAGAGAAGACTGACCAACACCCAATTCAGGCATAAGTCGTCTGAGCCATACACACTCCACAGTCATCATGAAAGTTGCTCTATACTCAGGCTCACAATTGGAAGTGGCCACAGTAGGCTGCTTCTTGCTCAACCAAGATATGCATGAGCTACCAAGCATGAAGTGAAAACCACTAGTGGACACATGAATGTCATTAACCAGCCCAATGAGAGTCAAAAAAAGCATATAAATCTGGCGGTAGTGATCCCCCCTTGGGATGAAACAATCCAAGTAGCCGGGTACCACTCAAGTAGCGAAAGATGCACTTACCAATTTGCCAATGCTTGACACTTGGGCAATGCATAAACCTGCTCATCTATGAGATAGTAAACTGAATATTTGGCTGAGTAATGCATAAGTAAATTAGGCATCCAACAACCTCCTGATAGAGAATATCATCAAATGCATCTCTAGCATCATGAAGACTCAACCATAAACATGTCTCCATAGGAGTGGCAATGGGTTTACAGTCTTCAAGGTGAAAATGCTACAATAATGTGTCAATGTATTTTGTTTGACACAAAGCTATTCTGCCATCAACTTGCATAAAATGAATGCCCAAATAATGATGCAAATGCCCTGAATTTGATATCTCAAATGAGGCATGCAGATCAACCTGAAAATTAGCAATATGCTTCTCATGAGGACCAATTACTAGCATGTCATCGGCATACACAACAATGATCAGAAGCACATCATTTGTATGCTTAAATATAAGGTGCTCTTAGTTGGAATATTCTCAAAATCATGTGCAATTAGATAGGTATGTATCTTTTCATACCAAGCATGTGGTGCTTGGTTCAAACCATATAATGCCTTTTTCAATATGTGCACTTGGTTTTCATGCCCTTTTTGCACAAATCCATGGGGCTAAGAAACATAAACTTCTTCATGCAAGTCACCATTCACAAATGCAATTTTAATGTCTAACTGATGTACATTCCAACCATGATGAGCTGCAAGTGCACAGATGCTATGAAGAGTATTCATTCAGCATATAAGTGCAAAGTTCTCATCAAAAGCCTCTTTCTTGCACATAACCGTTTGCAACAAGCCTAGCCTTATACTTTTCAACTATTCCATCAGGCTTATGCTTTAGTTTGTATACCCACTTAGTGCCAATGGCCTTCTTGCTACGAGGGAAGTCACATAAAGACTAGGTACCATTTTTCATGGTAGCATCATATTCTGATTGCATAACAACCATCCAATTTTTAGAATTTTGTGCTTCATCAAATGAAACACGCTCATTCGCATCACAAAGACTAGAGGTAGCCATAGCATAGCAATCTAATGCAAAAGAGGCACTATGAGAGCTTGAATGAGTGCCATATGATAGAGGTGCATCTAATTTTTTATCACACAACATCTGGACTAGCCATTTGGGCATAGTTTTCGCCTCCTCATTATCAGCTCTCTAATCAACAAGTACATCATGTAAATATGCATCAGAAATGGAATGATTTGCATTATCACATGAAACTTGTAAAGGTTGAGAAGTTGTCTCATTCAAACAAGCACTAGACTATTCACCTGTAAAAAGAGGTAGCAAAGTGTTATACATGTCTTTGGAGCTAAGTGATGTCTCCCTAGTACATGAAAGTAATGGTTGAATTGCATCTTCCATAGAAAACAACATCACGACTAACCAAAATGTGTTTAATCTATGGATGATACAAAAGATAGACTTTGGTTTCAGAACTATACCCAATAAAAATACATTTCACTAGTTTATCATCGAATTTCCTATGTTATTGTTCAAGAACTAATGCATATGCCAGACAACGAAAAATGCATAGGTGAGCATTAGCTGGCTTGTGACCATGCCAAGTCTCATATGGATTGATAGAATATAACGCTTTAGTGGGACACCTGTTAAGTACATATGCTGCACACATGACAAGCTCAAGCCAGAAACTATGTGGTAAAGCCTGAGTCTTGACCATACATCTCACCATCTCCATGAATGACCTATTCTTCCATTCAACAACTCCATTCTATTGAGGCGTGTACAACATTGTACACTGATGTTTTATCCCACATTCAACCAAAAATGCATTAAAGTGAGAAGACATATATTCCCCCCCTCTATAAGAATGGAGCGTGCCCATTTTAGATGCTGATAGATTTTCAGCCAAAACCAGAAACTGTTTGAAACACATAAACACTTTGGACTTTTCTTGCAATGGATATACCCTTGCATGCCTGGAGAAATCATCGATGAAAGTCACGAAGTAAAGATACTTCCCAAAGAGAGTCTCTACATAGGATCATATACATCATTGAGCTTTCACATACATGTTTACCAAGTGCCTCAAGTCTGGGCAGAGAGGACACCATTTTAGATTTCTACAGGTGCAGCAAAGAAGCAAAATTCAGATGATCAAAGTATGCATGCCAAAGCTTTGCATCTCACATAGCCTGAGAATCATGTACTACACATGCTAAATCATTGACACATTTTTCATAGTCTATGAGCTTGTACATCCCACGACATAAAATGCCAAAAGCAATAATGACATAGCCATTTGACAGAATGAACTCTATATCTGTCATCAACAAATTTCAAAATCAGACGAGTCTTGGCTAAAGCTGAAACTGATAACATATTCTTCTTGATCCATGGTACAAATAAAGCATGTCACAATGTAAAAGAACTACCATTGGTAGTACTGAGAATGATCTTACCAACTCCCATAACAGGATAAGAGGAGTTGTTGGCATATGTGATAGTATTCCCTGTAGGGGTAGGCGCAAGTGAAGTGAAGAAACTGCGCTACGACATAATATGTTTGGTTGCCCCACAATCAAAGTACCAAACATCTGAGTCTACCACAGACATACATTGTTCATGTGAAGATGGGTCAAAACTTCAAACAATAGTAAATGCCCATTCTTCATTAGCAGCCAATTTTGGACAACTCTTTATGACATGATCATTTGCTTTAAAGTATTTGCAAAACAAATTCTGATTTTCTATTTTCTTCTCATCTCTATCATCCTTCTTTGATTGTGCAGAATTAGTAGATTTTTGCTTACTAGTAGAAGAGCTCCATTTACCTTTTCCCTTCTGACTAGCGAGGAAAGCTTGATTTGCAAGACGCATAATAGACTTGTGCCACCTAGATTTATCTTCTTGCAATAGAACAGAGACTAACTCCTCAAATGTTGAGGCATTTGTATTGCCTTTCATCATCAAACAAAGAGTAGAAGCAAAACTCTAATATGAATCCAGAAGACTATCCAGAACAGTTTGCTCAAGTGAACTGTGAGGCAAGACTTCATCAATAGAAATCAACTATTCTTTGAGATCTTTGATCTTTGTCGAAAAACTATCCATGGAAACATCTCATGTGCTCACTCTCTAACTGTTTTCAAAGGTAAGCAATATGAGCCTCATTCCTTGCCTAGTGTAAAGTGGTAAGTGTATCCTAAGCATCCTTAGCTATTCAAGAGCAAGTGTGAGGAATAATGGCACATTTGACAAAGAAGACTATCAATGCATGTGCCTAAGCATCTCTGCCATCCCAATGAATTTGCTCTATAGTAGGTGCAGCAGGAATCGTAGCACGAACAGGAACGTGAAGAATATCATCATCTTCAACACCATCGGCGTCACCTTCAGCAGTTGTGTTTGAAGGTGTAATAGGATGTTTTTTACCATTTGGAGTACTCACAAGTCATTTATTTTATTCCCTATCTTTGGCAGTTATCTATCTTGTTTGAGACCTTCGACAACCCAAGTCAATGCTAGGTATCATATTGTCTACCTTTCTTTGGGGTCGTGATCTTAAATCTAAAGCTATTGTATTGTTCCGCCTGGAAATTCAAAGAGAACGCATGTGCCTCCGCTCATCTCTTCACATACGAGGGCGGAACAGATTTCTCTTTCTGTCATGGAGTGTGCTTGTTGCTGTATCTTTGCTCTGTGTGAAATGAACGGAACTTGGACACGTTGCTATCTTTCTACTTCATAAGCAGAGAGAGATGGAGAGAGATAGTTGATTAGTATTATTTTATATTATTTTCACTCCACGTGGAGGGTGGAACACCTCTGAGGCGGGATGAGAGGGTCGGAACAGAAATGCTGTTTCGATTCCATGACGTGGATCAAGATGAGAACGCCGGCCTTATGTGAATAATCATAGACACATGTAAACTGCTGATTGGTTCTAGCCCAGTTTTCTCTTCCTGTTCCGCCTTATGTGAAATGGGCCTAAATCTAAAGCTATTGTATGTCTGCCGATTTCTTGAAGAAAAACGATGAAGAGGAATCCGTTATCTCACATAGAGACGAGTCATAAGTCAGCCATCCTTCCCTATTCAGCGAGATACATCGTACGTTAACCTGTCGAAGGATACAGCTGCCTGGGCTGATGACTTCGTGGAAGCGTGGCAAGTCACCGCTGAATCTTTCGCCGCTCTTTATTTTTTCTCTTGCTCTCGCGTGGATGGGGCTGAACATTAGAAGATCGTCGTCTATCAAGCTCTCAAAATGTGAAAATCTTCAAGCTTACGGTTATACAGGAAGTAATCAGGTACGTAATATGTATGACGCACACCCTTCCTGTCCTTTCGATTGATGATTTTCAATTTGTGTATGTCAGTTTATTTTCACTATTGAGTTATGTTTGTTTGCGTTAAGTTCCTTTCTGTTGTTCTTCTTTTCCCGCCTTTTCCTTTGTCACACACATCCGCTCCAATCCTGACCTTATTTTGATTGTTGCTATGATTAACTGATATCCGTCAAGCTCTACATAGTTTTGAGTTTTCCAGGTTCTCTGGAATCTTTGCTCTTCACCTGTGCAGGCATAGATACAATCCAGTCTGCGAGCAAGGTCTGATATGAACATCGTACAATAACTTCCGGAAACGAGAAGAAGTACTTAAGTCTTTGTGTAATCAACTTTCAGGCACGTTGTCCAAGAAACCGTCGCCTTCGAGAAAGGATTCACCTTATACAATGGATTCATGAAATTGTTTCTGCTCTGTTACATACACGTTCTCTGAACGACAGGATCTTCCTTGCTTGGAGGGCCTCAAATGGAGCAATGGTAAGAAGCTATCCAGAACCCCCAACTTCAAAGAGAACTTAGATGTTCACCACACTCTTAACAAGAGATGGTGCCTTTCTTGGACCAAACTACGATGGGAACTAAAATTCATGTCTATTTGGCATCCCCTAATTGAGGTCAAAAAGTATGTTCTCATGTGGCAAATCTTGCATAAAGGTATTTGGTCCAATGCAAGGGCTAACAAAATCTGTGGTGTGCCGCCATGGTGCAAGCGTTGTCATCGATGCATTGAAGATTTAGTTCACATGTTCTTCGACTACCCCAAGTCTTGTGTTATCTGGCGTCACGTGACCCAAGTATTGAGACTCACGAACCAAATCGATTGGCAACAGGTGATGTTGGGTGAGGCGGTCGGCTGTTCATCGAGACTATGGAATGCAATTAGGGATGAGACTCTTTGGAAGATTTGGAGGGAGCGATGTGCTGTCAATTTTGGCCAAACCTCTAAGGAATGGTCGATCGAAAAATCCTTGTTTCTTCTTGGTAAAAGAATCTCCTGAGATAAGAGATCTCCGCCGTTTAGACATCACTGTATTTATCTCCTTGAGAACAATAAGTTGAAACTTAAATGGGTCCCACATGAGGGTGATTATGATTTTATCCACCTTATTTGTAATGCTCTCTAGGCTGCCATACTCCGCCCTTGCTTTGTGGGATTTGGGGGGTCCCATGGGCACTAGTCCCATCCACTTGTAATTTTTCTTCCTTATTTTAATTAAAGTCCGGGAGATTAGGCTAAGGCCGAACTTCCTTTTATTAAAAAAAAAAAAAAAAGTTTGGCCTTTCGAAAAGGCCTCACCTTGAACGACGTGAAAACAGTGCTTGACGCTCCACATTTGTCCGAAGTGTGTGATCTTTGCTTCAGCTCAAGGTGTGCAACGAATTGATGATAAGATCGAGAACGGAAAAAGATGATACCGATAACTCTCTTCAGTTGCAATCTTCGTGAATTTCTTGATCCTTTACAATGTTTTCCGCCATCTTCGTACTCTATTCTCAGCAGTCAGGCCCCAGCCTCCAGGGGCCAAGTCTGTGGACGATGTCTGTAAATAATTGGCAGCCTTTCTCGGTACAAAAGGAGCTTTTTGAAAAGGAAAGCAAACATTACTCACTTCATCATACGCATTCTCGAGATACGCACTTTTAGTATTTTACCTGGTTGTAGTACAGTAGCCGAGCATGTGTGGTTGTTCCACATCTACATTTCGCAGGTTTTCAGGTACACTTGCAGATGCATACATTTAGGAATACATAGCCGACTAGACTGAAGTCGTCGTTCTAAATTTCTGCGGAAGTGGACTGTGGACTCTGAAGCGTTAAGAGATCCTTTTCTTCTTTTCTTTTTTCTTTTGGGAAGAACGTCGAGCCTCGAAGAGTCGACGGTACATGAGCAGAGAGATTCTGTTGACAGTCTGACAAAAGCTTTAAAAATGCTGCGAATGAACACACTGAGGATTTTTTTTTTTAAATGGAGGTTCGGCCGAGGCTTACTCCCCTGACTTTAACTTTAAAATTGCAACTCGACAAGGAAGGGCATAGTACCCATGGGATCCCGCTTATCCCACAAGAATAGGGGTTTACAAGACTCAGTTAGACGGCGGTCACAACTACCACAGAGATGGAGAAAATGATAACACCTCAACCACATGCAACATCTTTGCAAGATACATATGTCCCTTACATGTTACTGCCAGGGATTGAACCCTCGCCCCGGCCTCAAGAGACAAGAGGCCCAACACAGTGAGGAGGATTTACGTAGTCAAACTCATGAAACTCATGAGTCATGACAGCTATACTTCATGTCAATTATACTATTTCCAAATAATTGAAAAAGTACTATTATTATAATGCCTTGGGTATTATGAATTCATTTAGCGTTGCCAAAGAAGCCAATCGTGAAAAGCAAGTAGAAATTACTTAAAGCCACATGTTTCCGAATCCCGATGCTTGCTATCATAAGTTGGTTGAAAGATTTCGGGACAAAGAGGGCAGTGGATTAGGTTCGAAGACTTAGACCCAAGACACAGAGTTACCCTCGAGGAATGGACTCTTCTTTAGGGAAGATGTTTGGTGTGGGACCACTCAACTACCCGCCTTCTCTCCGGACAAGATCTTCCTTGCCTAGAGGGCCTCAAATGGAGCAATGGTAAGAAAATATCCACAGTCCCCAACTTCAAAGAGAACGTAGATATTCACCACACCCTTAACAAGAGGTGGTGCCTTTCGTGGACCAAACTTCGATGGGAACTAAAGTTCATGTCTATTTGGCACCTCCTAATTGAGATCAAAAAGTCGGTTCTCATGTGGCAGATCTTGCATAAGGGAATCTGGTCCAATGTAAGGACTAATAAAATTTGTGGTGTCCCGCCATGGTGCAAACGTTGCCATCGATGCATTGAAGATTTAGCTCACCTGTTCTTCGATTGCCCCAAGTCCCGGGTTGTCTGGCATCACGTGGCACGGGTTTTGCAACTCACGCACCAAATCAATTGGCAACAGGTGTTGTTGGGTGAGGCGGTCGGCTGCTCATCGAGGCTGTGGAATGCCATCAGGAGTGAGATCCTTTGGAAGATTTGGAGGGAGCGATGTGCTGTCAATTTTTGCCAAACTCCTAAGGAATGGTCGATCGAGAAATCATTGTTTCTTGTAGGTAAAAGAATCTCCGGAGATAAGAGATCTCCACCGTTTAGACATCACTGTATTTATCTCCTCGAAAACAACAAGCTGAAACCCAAATGGGTCCCACATGAGGGTGATGACAGATTTATCCGCCTCATTTGTAATGCCCTCTAACTTGCCATACTCCTCCCCTGCATTGTAGGATTTGGGGGGTCCCATGGGCACTAGTCCCATTCACTTCTTTCTTTTTTATTTTAATTAAAGTCCGGGAGAATAGGCTAAGGCCGAACTTCCTTATAAAAAAAAAAGAAGGCAGTGTAATAGATGGGGGAGGGCAGGTTTAAGAGTTGACTAATTCTCGGAAGAAGAAAGGAGGAATGAAACTTATTCCATTGATCTTCGTAGATTTACTTCGCATTTACAGCTATGAAGACGTGGGTGAAGAACCACGAGGGCAATGTACGGTAATGCTTTTTTTTTAGAGTACAATGAATTGGAAAGACACACACCCAAAGTCGTAAGGTAGAGGCACCCATCTTGGGGAACTTCATGGACATTCATCTTGGCGAATTCATGGATATATCGAGTCAAGATTTGAATTGAGGACTTCCTCCTTGAGATTCAAGGCATTGGGCTATGCGAGCTTGAACGAAAGTACCCATGAAATTTATACGTCGCAATTCTGTTCATCTCCGTAGATAAACCATTTGTTGTTGACTTCTTGTTGTAAGAATTTCGCCTCAATGGAGACTTCTATTGTTGCAGCTTTTTGTCTCCATTCTCTTAGAATTATACTCCTCGTATCCCAGTCTTTGAACGTTTTGCACACCTAATGATATACTTCGGTGCATCGCTTGATACAGTTCGTTGCGTACTTCAAGCCTAACCAAATGGTATACTTCATAGCATAGTTCAAAGCCAACCAAGTGATATACATCGTTACATATTTTAACAAACACGTAGTGTGGACCTTCAAAGGGATTCTAAAGAGGTGTATCCTGTTCTTATATGGTAAAAAAAAAAAGGGAAGAGAAGGGTACAAATATGTGACTTCCAATGCAAACGCTTTGATGAAGGTGACGAGAAGAGATGGTTGGTGGTCCATGAGCACTCGCACCCTCGCCTCTTAGGTTGGAGGCAAGGGTGCAACTCCCCTCAACACTCTTGTGCCTAGATGAACGTGTATGCCTTCGAGCTATTCAAACCATTGCTAGCTTCCATGCACTTCAAACAAGTTGCCTTATTTGACCATAGGATCTTCCCTTCTAAGTTATACTTTAGCACGCCTTAGGCTTTGTATGCTAGTTGTCATCGGAGATCTTCCCTTCCCATTTATACTTTACCAAGCCTTCAAGCTTTGTATCTTATTTGTTATTAGACATCTAACCCCTACTTTGTGAGATTAAGAGGGTCCCATGGGTACTATGTTCCCCTTTCATTTCACCTTGAATTAATTCAATCATGTTTGCAAGAGTAGAGCTCAACTATGAAACTTCCTTTTAGAAAAAGAGAGATGCATAGTGATAGAAAGTAGGAGTCTAGGTCATACGAACTCATTGTAAATTTAGGATACTATTTTCATGTGCCATGACTTTTTCTAGAAATTGTTTATGATGATGAAGAAGTTGATTAAGGAATAGAAAGTGATAACCATTTAGTCTGTAAGCAGCACTTTCAGTTTGCCAACTTCTCATAGAGTTTAACTTTAACTCCTTAAGCACAATCCTATACTAGTCACTCAATTATAGGCCTTGATCAACAAATTCTAATGTGTTTTTTATTGGAGCGATAAATCCTATCCCGTAATCTACCTTATTACTAACTACAATTTCTCTCTCTTCGTTCTCTTTGCTTGCTAAACTTTCACACTGAAACTAAATGATTATCATAATTCAGTACTCTTAAATTAACAATCAGAGAATCAGTTGTTAATCATGCAAAGCACTTCATTAATCGTAATTGATATCCCTCAGAATGAACACTGTACCATAACTTCCAAAATTATACACAATTTACACGGTTTTATTATTGCACTCACACCGTACTTTGAAACATTGTACACCAAACAATAGTACACTTATCTGATAAAGACACTGACCCACTAGTGACCTAGTGGCGAAGAGGGGATGGATGGACGAGGTGGCCCAATCTAGCAAAGCAAACTGCGATAGCTGACGGGACAGAAGGTAGGAATGAACTATATTAGAGAAGGTCGCAAAAGGGGCTTAAAGGAGAAAGAACTTCCATTGTTTGTAGTAGAGAATACGCAACTTGCGAGTCATGCAAGTGAAGTTCGAAAAGGGAAGGAATAGCTTGGTCGCAAACACAAAAAATAGATAAACAACAAAGATGAAGAAGAATGGAAGATGGACTTTTTTTTTGAGAGTACAATGAATTGGAAATACACACTCACACACCCAACCTTGGAAGGTAGAGGCACTCATCATGAGAGATAGAGAACAACATCAAATGCATCTCCAACATCATCAAGACTCAATTGTAAACATGTCTCTATAGAAGTGGCAATAGGTTTATAGTCTTCAAGGCGAAAATGCTGCAATAATGTGTTAATATATTTCGTTTGAAACAAAGCTATTCCGCCATCAACTTGCATAAACTGAATGCCCAAATAATGATGCAAATGTTCCAAATCAGACATCTCAAATGAGGCATGCAGATCAACCTTAAAATCAGCAATGTGCTTCTCATGAGGTCCAATGAGCATCATGTCATCAACATACACAACAATAATCAGAAGCATATCATTAGCACACCTAACATATAAGGTGCTCTCAATTGAACTATTCTCAAAACCATGTGCAATTAGATAGGCATGTATCTTTTCATACCAAGCACGTGGTGCTTGCCTCAAACCATATAATGCATTTTTCAATTTGCAAACTTGATTTCCATGCCCTTTCTACACAAAGCCACGGGGCTAAAAAACATACACTTCTTCATGCAAATCACCATTTAAAAATGCACTTTTAATGTCCAACTGATGTACATTCCAACCACGATGAGCTACAAGTGCAAAAATTCTATGAACAGTAGTCATTCGCCATGTAGGTGCAAAGGTCTCATCAAAATCAATGCCTCTTTCCTACACATAACCTTTTGCAACAAGCTTATCCTTATACCTGTCAACTGTTCCATCAGGCTTATGCTTTAGCTTGTATACCCACTTAGTGCAAATGGCCTTGTTTCTAGGAGGCAAGTTACATAAAGGCCAGGTACCATTTTTCATGATAGCATCATATTCTGATTGCATAGCAACCATCCAATTTTCATATTTTTTTGCTTCAACAAATGAAACAGGCTCATTCTCATCACAAAGACTAGAGGCAGCCAGAGCATAGCAATCTGATGCAAAAGAGGCACTATGGGAGCCTGAACAAGTATGATATGATAGAGATGTATCTAATTTGTTGTCATGAAAAGTCTGCCATAGCCATCTTCGCATAGTTTTTGCCTCTTCAATATCATCTCTCTCATCAACAAGTGCATCATGTAAATCTGCATTAGAAATGGAATGATGTGCATCATCACATGAAACCTATAAAGGTTGAGAAGTTCCCTCATTAGGACCAGCACTAAACTATCCACCTATAAAAAGAGGTAGCAAAGTATCATACATGTCTTTGGAGATAGCAGATGTCTCCTTAGTACATGAAATTAATGGTTGAATAGCATCTTCCACAAAAGCATCACGGCTAACCAAAATGTATTTAGTTTGTGGATGATACATACGATAGCCTTTACTTTCAGAACTGTACCCAACAAAAATACATTTCACTACTTTATCATCCAATTTCCTACATTGTTGTTAAGGCATTAATGCATATGTGAGACAACTAAAAACATTCAGGTGAGCAACAGATGGCTTGCGGCCATGCCAAGCCTCATATGGAGCGATAGACTGCAATGCTTTAGTGGGACACCTATTAAGTACATATGCTGCACACATAACAACCTCAAGCCAAAAACTATGTCGTAAAGCCTAACTCTTGACCATACACCTCACCATCTCCATAAGTGACATGTTCTTCCATTTAGCAACTCCATTTTGTCGAGGTGTATACATCACTATACATTGATGTTTGATCCTATTTTTAGCCAAAAATGCATTAAAGTCACAAGAAATATATTCCCCCCCTCGATCAGAACATAGGGTGCCCATTTTACATGCTGATAGATTTTCAACCAAAACCAAAAACTATTTGATGCACATAAACACTTTGGACTTTGCTTTCAATGGATATACCCATGCATGCCTAGAAAAATCATCAATGAAAGTCACGAAGTAAAGATAGTTTCCAAAACAAGGTGTCTACATAGGACCATAAACATCACTATGAAAAAGATACACTTTTTGAGTAGCTTGAACTGAACCATCTTTTGGGAACAAGGAATGCTGCATTTTGTGCAAAATATAACAGCCCTTACATACATGTTTATGAGGTGCCTCAAGTTTGGGCAAAGAGGACACCATTTTAGATTCCTGCACGCATAGCAAACTAGCAAAATTCATATGACCAAAGCATACATGCAAAAGCTTTGCATGTGACATAGCTTGAGAATCATGTACTGCATATGCTAAATCATTCACAAATTTATCATAGTCTATGAGCTTATACAGTCCATGAGATAAAATGCTAGAAGCAATAATGACATCACCATTTGATGCATCATGAACTATACATCTATCATCCACAAATTTCACAACCAAGATAATCTTGGCTAATGTTGAAACTAATAACAATTTTTTTTTTTCATTATCACAAATAAAACATTTGAGAATGTAAAAGAACTACCATTAGCATTAGTCAGAATGATCTTACCAACTCCCATAATAGAATAACAGGAGTTGTTGGTGCATGTGACGGTATTCCCTATAGGGGCAGGCTCAAGTGAAGTGAAGAAACTGTGCTACGTGGTAATATGTTTGGTCGCCCCACTATCAAAGTACCAAACATCTGAGTCTAATGTAGACATACACTATTCATGAGAAGATGGGCCATAACTGCAAACAGTGGTAAATACCCATTCTTCATTCTGCACAAGATTAGTAGACTCTATTTTGGGTGTGGAGGCCTCTGCAACAAACATTCGAGCCTCTTTCTTCCTTGCCTCTTTAGCAGCCAGTTATGTACAGCTCTCTATTACATTATCATTTCCTTTAGAGTACTTGCAAAACAATTTTTTCTTTTCTGTTTTCTTCTCTTCTTTGTCTTCCTTCTTGGATTGTGCAGAATTAAAAGATTTCTGCTTACTAATAGAAGAGCTTTGCCCTTCAGGCTAGGCAGGAAAGCTTGATCTACAACATGCATAATGGACCTATTCTGCCTAGATTGATCTTCTTGCAACAGAACAGAGACCAAATCCTCAAATGTTAAGGCATTTAGATTGCCTTTCATCATCAAATGAAGAGTAGAAGCAAAACTCTGTTATGAATCATGAAGACCATTCAGAACATTCTGCACAAGTGAATTGTCAGACAAGACTTCATCAACAGAAATCAATTGTTCTTCAAATCTCTGATCTTTGTCCAAATACTATCCATGGAATCTCCTTCATTCATGTGCCCACTCTCCAACTGTTTTCAGAGGAAAGCAAGACGTGCCTCATTCCTTGCCTGGTATAAATTGGTTAGTGCATTCCAAGCATCCTTAGCTATTATGCAAGAGTGAATGTGAGGAATAATGGCACGTTTGACAAAAAATGCTATCAATGCATGTGCGTGAGCATCTCTGCGATCCCAAGGAATTTGCTCTATAGTAGGTGCAGTAGGAACCGCAAGACAAACAGGAATATGAAGAATATCACCATCTTCAATGCCATCTACATCACCTTTAACAACTATGTTTGCAAGTGAAATAGGACGTTTTGCAACACCTGCACAATATTCCACAGTCCTTTTGAAACCAAGACATGATGCATCATATAAGCCCACAATGGGTAATTTGTACCGTCCAACTTATCCTCAGCAGCCAACATATGGAATACATCACTGCTTTCAGCCGTTACCATTGACTAAAATACCATGATGTAGAAAAATGATTGTATCTAGAAAGGTTGAATGGAACTAGCCTGATGAGTTCTACTAAACTTGTAGCAAACTTCAAAGTGCTTATATTTGCGAATAAAAACCTGTTTATATCTTTGACACAAAAAGATGAAGTTGCCTACACAAGCACTATGATAGTACGTTCGTAGGCGAAAACGAGCTCAGATCGCGATTTCAGCACCACAAAGCGAAGCTATTTTGATCTTCTAATTAGTATGCTCACCGGATTTCATGCAATTCTGAGACTATGACTAGAGGGGTGTCGACGATGCCATAGATGAAGCGGCGATCTACTCTTATACCAATTGTTGGAGTTCGAGGTCTGTGGAAGCATGCCAACAGCACAAGAAAGAAGAAGAAGCTTGGAGCACAACACACAATACTGAATGTATTACCACTAGAATATACAAAGCTTGTAACACATTAGGTCTATAGGCATATATACAAGCCGAGGGAAGAAAACCTCCTAAATGTTACCGTTAGTGTCCATGTGAAAGGCCAAATGGCCATCAGACACTTCTTTGTATATGTTCTTTAATAAAACATATAGTGGCCTGGTCAGTCACAGACTATAAGTTCGACCACATTTGTAAGACCTAAGAAGTCTATCTTCGTGCTCCCTGTGTACTATGTTTTCTCTGTATTCTGCAGCCTCTGTGCGGAGTACTGCATGCGGCCTTAGGAGCTTGGTTTTCTACTCCGAGCATATCTTCGTGGAGCTCTCGAGAGGGAGAGCGCACTGTGGTGCATTGCCATCGAAATACTTCACTGGTATCAGAGCAGTTCGAGGCAAAAATCTTTGTTCCTTTTGTGCGAGCGAAACGAGCACCCCCCCAAGGCTTACGACTAAGGTGGTGAGCAAGGCATAGACCTTGGGATACCTTGTCATCCGAGTCACCAAAGTCACCGTTGGCACTGTTGGCTGCGCGCGAGGGAGGACCTCAACGATCAAGGAATATAGAGGTTCCCGGTACTTCCCGGGAGGTCACCCATCCCAGTACTGTTCCTCCCAGAGCTCGCTTAAACGTGGCAATCTCTTGCCACTAAGCTACACTCTTTTGGTGTCTGAAGAAGGGGAAAGACTAAGGTTGACATTACCTTGAACAAGTTTTGGTCCCTCAACTAAAACATCAGAGTTGACAGACACTTGCAGGTGTTATTGGCTAGTTTTTGGGCTGTGTATTCAGCCTTTTAGTTTCATTTTACTACATATATTGAGCACATACACACCATGTACGCTTCTGTGGATACCGCTTATGTACGTCCATGTGGTCATTGATATAGCAGTTATGTTCTTTGCATAAAGCCTTTTATGTTTGATAAAGAGGGACGTGGTGAGGTTTTCTTAACTGGGAGACACCCAGATGTCGGGCTCTCTTCGGTGATGAAGGTGGAAGACTTACCCAGCCTCGCCATAGGAGATGTATGATAGTTGTTCATAGGTGCTCGATAAGCCTAGTTACCTTCTATTGGGTAACTGATTATATGCAGTGGAGTCAGTGATTCACTATGCAGGTAGACATGTCAGTACTTGCAATTTTATGATACTTTGACACTGGTCATATGCTAATTTTGCAGAGGATACTCTGGCAAAATTTTTCAGATTTTTGGTTTAGTCAACTATATAGTGGTCGATTTACTCCTTGATACACTTATTTATTGGTGCTTGGAATCTTCTAGCTCCATTATCATTCTATTCAGTTCTCTACCATCATGGCATCAGAGGTCCCATGCACATCTGGTGGATCAGGGTCTAGTGCTAGTCTTCCAAGAAGGAGCTATAACTTGCAGGGCAAAGACCATTTTGAGATCCGAAAATTTGATGGCACAAACTTTGCTCTATGGAAGAATCAGATTAAAGATGTGCTGATTCAAAGGAGGCAATGGAAGCCAGTAAATGGGATTTCAAAGAAGCCTGCTGACATGGATGAAGATGATTGGGATGAGTTAGATGAAATGGCCAGGTCTACCATTCTCTTGCACCTAACAGATAATGTTTACTTTACAGTATTAGACTGTGAAAGTGCAGAGGAGCTTTGGAAGAAGTTATGCAATACATATGAAAAAGAGACGGCATCAAATAAAGTGTATTTGATGAGAAAATTATATGACCTTCGTATGAAGGACACAGATAGTGTTGTTGCTCATCTAAATGAGTTTGATGCTATATTCTCCCAGTTACAGGCTCAAAAAATGGATATGGGTAATGAAATGAAAGCAGTATTGTTATTATGCACCCTGCCATCATCATGGGATACGTTTTGCACAGCTATTAGCAACATTGCACCTGGTGGTAAACCCATCTATGATGACATATGTGGAGCACTCTTGAGTGAGGAGATTTGTAGAAAATCTATTGTTGGCACTCAGAGTGGAGATGCATATAATGTTCGTGATTCTTACCAAGGAAAGAATCAGCAACGTGGCAGGAGCAAAAACAAGGAAAAGAATCTTCAATGGAATAAGAGTAGAAGTAAATCAAGGAAGAGGGATATCGAATGCCATTATTGTCATAAGAAAGGACACATGAAGAAAGACTATTACGCATTAAAGAATGCTAAAGGTAAAGGATAGAATGTTGATGGGCATGTTAAATAGTTACCTGCACCATCTACTTTGACTATGAAGATTGAAGAAATTAATGCTCTTTCTGATGATGCTGATGTGTTGATACTTGATAGTACTGTGCCATCTGAGGCACTTATGGCTGATTCTCTTTCCCACACATGGCTGATAGATTTTGGTGCTTCTTTCAATGTGACACCACATAGAGAATGGTTCTCTGATTATGCAACAAAGTCTCTTGGTACCGTGAGACTTGGTGACTCTTACTAGTGTGATGTTGTGGGGATTGGAGATGTGGTTGTGCAGGTCATTGATGGTTCAATATTTACTATGCATAATGTATGCCATGCACCTCAGTTATCACGCAGTTTGATGTCAGTTGGTCAACTTGATGACCTTGGTTACAAGGTGGTCTTCTATGCTCAGTCCTTTCGTATATCAAAGGGCAATATGGTTGTTGCAAAAGGAAGCAAAGTTCGCTCACTTTATCCTTTATTTGTATCACAGAAAGAACACTTGTTAGCTGTTACTGAACAGCCTATGGCTTGTATTTGGCATGGTCCTTTGGGCCATATATCTTGTAGTGGAATGGAAAATCTTTTTCGTTCTGGCTACTTACTTGTGTTACCTTTCTCTGATTTTTCATTTTGTGAGCATTGTCAATATGGAAAGAAAACCGGAAATGTGCATAGAACACACATTGACTCTTCAATTCAGCCTTTAGATCTCGTTCATATAGATGTGTGTGGTCCTATGCCCACTAGGTCCTTAGGTGGTTCACTTTATTTTGTCACTTTCATAGATGATGCTACTAGAAGAGTCTGGGTATATCCTATAAAATCAAAGGATGATGTATTCCCTACTTTCAGAAAATGGCTTGCTTCAGTTGAGACTGAAAAAGGAACTAAGCTTAAGGCTTTACGTTCAGATAATGGGAGTGAGTATACCTCACATGAATTCAGCCTTTTCTGTCAGTCTAGAGGGATTCGTAGAGAGTTTACAGCTCCTTATACCCCAGTACAGAATGGTGTAGCTGAGAGGATGAATAGAACTATTCAAGATAGAGTAGTCTCTATGTTGCATCATGCAAACCTCTCACAAGGTTTTTGGGCAGAAGCAATATTGACTCCAGTTCATGTGATTAATCTTTCACCTAGTACTGCCAAAGGTCTGAAAGTGGCACCAGAGTTATGGATAGGGAAACCACCATATTATGATCATCTTTGAGTTTTTGGGTGTGAAGCATATGTTCATATACCCAAGAATCTTAGACAAAAGTTGGACCATAGGTCAAAGGAATGCATTTTTCTTGGATATGGTCGAGAAGGACAATTTGGATATCGCTTATGGGATCCTGAAACTCAGTCAGTGATCAGAAGTAGTGATGTCATTTTTAATGAGTCTAAGATGCATAAACAACCCATTAAGGAGGTTGAAGTGAGAAGAGTGGTGTTTGAGGATACTAGTCCTCCGGTTAGCATGCATAAAAATGCTGCACATAGGGATGTTCAAGAGAATGTCCATTCAGATCAGTCTGCACATGTTCTTATTCAGCAACCATTGAGACGTTCTGCATGTGTCTCACATCCACCTGATAGATATGTTCCAGGTTTAGATTTTGTTATGCTAACAGTTGCCGGTGAGCCTTCTTGCTACAAAGAGGCTATCCAGACAAAGGATCATGTCAAGTGGGAGTGTGCCATGAAGAGTGAGTTGGATTCTATTCACAAGAATGGTACTTGGGACTTAGTACCTTTGCCAAAGGGCAGGAAAGCTTTACCATGTAAATGGGTATATAAGCTGAAATTCACATCAGATAGTGCTTCTCCAAAATATAAAGCACGACTTGTTGCAAAGGGTTTTAAGCAACAACATGGTGTTGATTTTGAGGAAATCTTCTCTCTACTGGTCAAGATGACTACTTTGTGCATGTTGCTTGGATTCGTTGCAATGGAGGACTTAGAGCTAGTCCAAATGGATGTGAAAACAACTTTCTTGCATGGAGATCTTACAGATGAGATCTATATGGAACAACCAGAGGGTTATGTAGTTCTTGGCAAGGAAAGTCTAGTTTGTAAGCTCAAGAAGAGCTTGTATGGACTTAAACAGTCTCCTAGACAATGGTACCAAACTTTTGATGCTTTTATGAAGTCCCAAGGCTATTCTCGAAGCAATGAGGATCATTGTCTCTACACAAAGAGATGCTCTGATGGCAGCTTGATATGCTTGATACTTTACGTCGATGATATGTTGATTGCTGGGAAGTCCTCTTATGATTTGTCAATTCTCAAAAAGAAGTTGAGTCAGACATTTGATATGAAGGAGTTGGGGGATGCCAAACATATTCTTGGCATGCGCATTACTCGTGATAGGAGTAAAAGATGCATGTACTTGTCTCAAAGTGAGTACATATCCAAAGTACTTCATCGGTTCAATATGCAGGGTGGAAAGGCATTGAGTACACCTTTACCCACATATGTGAAATTGAACAAGGATGACTGACCCAAATTAGATGAGGAAAAGGAATTCATCACCAAAGTTCCCTGTCAGTCTGCTGTTGGTAGTCTCATGTACGCTATGGTAGCTACGAGACCAGACATTGCATTTGCAGTGGGAGTTGTGAGCAGATATATGTCTAATCCTGGCAAGAAACATTGGGAAGCGGTCAAGATGATTTTGAGATATCTGAGTGGCACTAAGGACAAGTGTCTATACTTAGGTAGAGGGAAAGCATCCATTATTGGTTACACAGATTCTGACTATGTTGGTTGTGTAGACAATCGGAAGTTTACATCAAAGTACATTTTTCATTTTGCTGGAGGTGCTATCTCTTGGAGATCTCGTCTTCAAGAATGTACAGTTGTTTCCACCACAGAGGCACAGTATGTTGCAGCCAGTGAGGCATGTAAGGAAGCATTGTGGCTTTCTCGTCTTGCTTGTGATATGGGTTTACCTCAACATGTACCTCACTTGCTCAGTGATAGTCAGAGTGCCATTGCTTTGGCTAAGAATCCGGTCTATCATGCAAAGACCAAGCACATTGAGGTGAGGTATCACTTCATTAGAGATTGCTTAGCCACTAAGAGCATTATTCTTGAGAAGGTTCACACTCGAGATAATGTTGCAGATGCTTTGACTAAAGCTCTACCACAGGATAGCTTTCGACATTGTTGTCACTTGATGGGGGTTACTTGATTCTTGATCTTACGCAGTCACTTGTATGCTGTGTAACATGCCCATCAGGTGGGAGGTATAGTCTGTATACTTACACTTAGGTATTCTTTATCATTCTTTATTTTTCTCCCATAGTTACTCTGGCCATATTGGCCTTTAGTGGGAGATTGTTACCGTTAGTGTCCATGTGAAAGGCCCAACGGTCACCAGACACTTCTTTGTATATGTTCTTTAATAAAACATATAGTGGCCTGATCAGTCACAGACTGTAAGTTCAACCGCATTTGTAAGACCTAAGAAGTCTGTCGTCGTGCTCCGTGCGTACTATGTTTTCTACGTATTCTGCAGCCTCTGGCGGAGTACTGCGTGGGGCCTTAGGAGCTTGGTTTTCTACTTCGAGCAGATCGTCGTGGAGCTCTCGAGAGGGAGAGCGCACTATGGTGCATTGCCATCGAAATACTTCACAAAAGAGCGAAAAAAGTGCCCCAATGTTCCTAGTGTGTTCACACACATCACTACCTAAATATATCAACATTTCTTTTAGTCTAGTTAGGGAAGATGCTTCTAATATCACTTTAACAGTATCAAACTCAACCTGAATACTATCATGAGAGATAATATGAACTAGTTATTTACAATAGAAATTTGCAATAATTTAATTATTTGGGTTTAAACATAGCCAAAATTCTCTAAATTTGCTAAACATAATATGAGGTGGTCTAAATGTTCAGATTGCAGACTGGAAATGAGATGTGCACAAAGGTGAAGGTGAGAAGCACTAGTCGACACACACACATACACATGGAAGAAGCGATAGGAGAGAGAATGGAAGGAGAAACACTTCTATTTGTTACTCAAAATACAAAAGATCTCTTGCAATGCTCACACCTCAAACTAACTAACCCCAAAAATGAGCTCTTTAGCTCCTTTTATAGTTTTTGTGGCGAACTAATTGGTTTCACATCTAATGGCCAGCCTCATTAAAAATTATGCCCAATATTGCTTTTGGAATATCAAATGATGTCCAAAAAATATGAAATTTGATAGGTACATTCTATCTAAGCTCCACTCAAGCTTGAGGACTCCTATGTGGAGAGTGAGTTCTCCTATGCACAACGAAAATGTGTAGTGAACCACCCTTGTATGTCTAGCACTTGGACAAATAGCTGCACCTTACATTGCTTGCTGCTCTCGATACAAAACTCAAATGGACTTATGCCTTTAGTCAATCAAAGAAGACAAAGAGAGATTTCTAAAAAGCTGTAAATAACTTAATTTGGATAAGTTTTGATTAGGAAACACAACTGACAAAGATGAACTACCTATCCACATAAGTATGTTGAAGAACTAAATTTCCCTCTCGGACTGATAACTCCCTGAATTATCCTTTGAGAAAGATAATTGGTACACAGAAAGTGGGCACAAATAGATTTCCAATAAGCTAAAGAACAAGTAATTTGGATGAGAAATTCAACTGATCAAAATAGACCACCTGCACACATAAGTATACTAAAACAATGGACTTCACTCTCTAATAGATATCTCCGAGAATATAAATCCTTTGAATGAGATATGTGTGAGAGAGAAAGTACATGCAAAGAGTGTTCCAACAAGACAACCATAAAGTAATTTGGATATGTTTTGGTTGGGAGACTTAACCGACCAAAATAGACTACCTATCTACATAGGTATGCTAAGAAATTGGACTTCACTCTTTGACTGATATCTCACAGAAGACATTAACTTTGAAGGAGATATTTGCGCTGAAAAATTTACACAAGAGAAGCTTTCCAATGAGTGTTTAAACACAAGAAATGGTTACATATACACTGAGATAGGAGCTTCATAACACAACTGTGTACAAACTGACGTGCGGCTGGAAGGAGTCTATGGGAAGACAAAATAACAAAATGGCTAGATCCGATTATTGGGAGCTCTTGCCTCTTTCTCTCCTTGTTTAGAACATGTGCCACTCCACTTTTATAAGCAATGATCATGTGAAGAAGTTTGTGCCTCCTTCTTAACTCACCACTTTGCCCACTACATGCCACTGACTACAAGGGAGATAATGTATCTTTTACTCATCATGAATTTTGACTAGACTTTTTCTTTTATTTTTTCTTTTCTCTTCTTTTCCTTTATCTTTATATTTGGTAAATTTATCCAAGCATAGCTCATATGAAAATGAGCTTTTACATTTATCTTCAACACTCCCCCTCAAGCTCATTTGGGAGTTATCTTCAACCATGTCCTGCAAATTTATCACTTCCTTGAAACCGTTGAGTTTAGAAGCATCCAAGAACGTTGTAAACATATCTGCAACCTGCTCTTTAGTTTTGATGAACTTTATCTCCACATCTTTGCTCAATACCTTCTCCCTTACATAATGGTAGTGGACCTCTATGTGCTTGCTCCTTGCATGAAACATAGGATTGCTTGCCAAGTAAATACTTGACATGTTATCACCGTATATAAGGATGGTTCCAACTTGCACTTTAAGATCAGCCAAAAGCTTTTTAATCCACATTGCTTCACATGTGGCAAATGCTAATCCTCTATATTCAGCCTCCATGGATGAAAGTGCAATAGTAGGTTGTTTCTTTGAGCTCCATGTGATAGGTTTCCTTCCTATCATGAACACATAACCCGAGGTTGATCTTCTATCTTCCTTTCAACCTGCCCAATCAGCATCGCTAAAGCCTTTGACCTACAATTCTTCATCAAACTTGTAAAACAAAGCATGATTAATTGTATGCTTTATGTATCTCAACACTCTCTTGGCTGAATTTAAATGTTCACTTGTCAGAGCTTGCATAAACTCAGAAAGTACACCAACAACATAAGATAAATCAGGTCTTGTAATGTTTGCATAGATTAATGATCCTACAATGCTTCTGTATGTCGTTACATCTTCCAATGGTTCTCCATCATTTGAACAAATCTTTGTATTCGTGTCCATGGGTTGAGTGAGTGGTTTGCATTCACTCATTCCAAATCTGAAAAAAACATCCAACAAGTACTTCCTTTGCATCAAGTAGATGCCACTCTTTCCATAAACAAATTCAATTCCTAAAAAAATATTTTAGCTTTCCAAGATCTAAAATTTTAAACTCCTTATGAAGCTTCGTTTTGATATCCTTAATCCCTGTAACATCATTTCCTATTATGATGAGGTCATCGACGTATATGCAAATATATACCTCTCTATTTTCTTCCTTCTTCATGTACAATGAAGGATCTGCACTACTTGGGTTGTATCCACACTTAGTTAGATATTCTACCAATCTTTGATTCCATGCTCTTGGTGCTTGCTTCAAGCCATAAAGTGCCTTCTTCAACCTGCAAACAAAGTCTGGATGGTTTTCATATTCAAATCCAACTAATTGACTCATGTATACCTATTCTGGTAGTTCTCCATTAAGAAAAGCATTTTTTATGTCGAGTTGATATAGTGGCCATCTCCTTGAAGCACCAATTTCTATTAATGTTTGGATAGTTCCCATCTTTGCAACAGGGCTAAAAACTTCATCATAATCTATTCCTTGTGTTTGTTTAAATCCTTTGGCAACTAATCTAGCTTTATATCTAGCTAGTGAACCATCAGCATTCCTTTTTACTTTAAACAACCGTTTGTTTGGATCAATCTTCATACCTTCTTTCTTTGGCACTAGCTCCCATGTGTGATTATCTTTGAGAGCTTTTATCTCCTCTTTCATAGCTTGCTTCCATTCCTTTTGTGTGCAAGCTTCTTCATATGTCTCAGGCTCTTTGTCTTTGATAACATGCATCATGTATGCAAAATGTGTCACCATGAAACTATCATAACTCAACTTTTGAGTTGGATACCTTGTCCTTGAAGATCTTCATTCATTGCCTTTAGAAAGTTGCTTCTTTAGCCTATTCAGCTTTACCATCGGAGTGATTACCTCTTCATATTCTTCTTCACTTGCATCTATCTCACTGTTTGGAGTAGCACTTACTTCTTCGACTCTACTATGAGCTAAATTTGGTTTATCTTCATACCATGGTCTTAGTTCATCAAAGACCACATCTCGTGAGACTCTTACTTCCTTTGTTCTAGGGTTGTTACACTTGTATCCTTTTTGCTTTATCGAGTAGCCAATGAAAATGCATTTTTCTGACCTTGGTTCCATCTTTGTTCTAACTTCTTGTGGAATGTGAACAAAGCAAACACATCCAAACACTTTGAGGTGTGTAAGATCAGGTTTCTTATCGGAATATATCTCCTCTGGAGTTAAGTGATGTATTCCCGATGTTGTGCACCTATTCATCAAGTAAATGGCAGTTGTGGTAGCTTCAGCCCAATAGTACAATGGTACCTTCATCTCGTTGAGCATGCATCTTGCAATTTCAGCAATTTGCCTATTTTTCCTCTCAGCTACTCCATTTTGTTGTGGTGTATACCTACAAGTGAACTGCCTTTTGATCCCATTCTCTTGTAGAAAATATGAAAATATTTTGGAGAAGTATTCTCCTCCACCATTGGATCTTAAGGTTTTGATAGATCTTCATTTTTTTTTTCAACTTCAACTTTGAATCTTTTGAATATAGAAAACACCTCCGATTTTTGCTTCATACAAAACAGCCATACCTTTCTTGAGTGATCATCAATGAAGGTGACAAAAAATCTATTACTAGCCATTGATGCCTCTTGGGTTGGTCCCCATACATCCGTATGTATCAAATCCAAGACATTTGGGGCCACATAATTGCTCCTCTTGAATGGTTGCCTCGTTTTCTTTCCTAGTTGACAAGCTTCACATAACTCATGTAGTCCAATGCTATAAAAATTTGAAAGACCTCTTATCACTTCATGTTTGCTCATGTCCTTCAGCTTTGGAATGTCGATGTGTCCTATTCTTTTGTGCCATAAGTCCAGCTCTGAAAACTTCTTGTTCCCACATTGAATGTACATGACCTTTCCATGTGGATGTTGGATATACAAAGTGAACATCCTTCCTTCTCTCCTACCTCAAGCAATGACCTTGAAGCCTTCCTTTGGATTTTTTATGAAGCACCCATTCTCATTGAATATGACATGATAACCCTTCTCTACCATTTTTCCTACTGAAATCAAGTTCTTTGAAATTGTAGGAACATGAAGAACATTAGATAGTACCTTTGCTCTACTTGTATCTCCAAGCCTTATATCTCCAATATGTTCAATCATCATGACATATGGTTACTACAACCTGAATCAATGTACCATTTTTTGTCATCTTCACAAGAGCTTCTATACTCATGTCTCATTGCAAGTAGTGTGTCCTTGCGTCCTTCACTTGAGGTGCTTGCATAGTTGCTTTGGCTCCTTTGATTGCCTCCATTTGGTCTTCCATTCTTCAGCCAACAATCACTAGCATAGTGTCCTACTTTACCACAATGATAGCATATTATACCTTTATGAGAATTTTAGGAGCCTCGGCCTCTTCCTCAACTTCTACCTCGACCTCTTCTTTGTGTGTTGGCATTTGATGCATCCTTGTTGTCTTCCAAATTGTTTTGATTGTAGTTGGAGTTTTTGTGATCTCTTCCTTTTCCTCTTGAGCCTCCTCTTGAGTTCCTTCCTTTACCTTGACCTACATATAACATTTGGTTGTGGTTGTCCTTTCCTTTGGGGCCACCAAACCTAAGCTCTTCTATGACAAGATGAGGGATTAGTTGTTCAAAACTTGGATATGCATCTTTCAAATTAATGGAAGTTATAAAAAGCTTCCATCTTTCATCTTCTCTCAATCCATTGAGATTATAACACACAAGGTCTTTGTCTTCAACCATTGTGCTAATAGAATCTAAAGCATCACTTAGCTACTTAATCTTCAAAGTATATTCAGCTATGGGTTGACTCGAGCTTTTCTTGATTGTGTTCAACTCATTCTTGAGTTGAAGTTTCCTAGCTTTGGTATTTGTTAAATACATCCTTTCAAGAGCTTCCCAAGCATCCTTAAATTTCTCTAGATGTTGAATATGCCCAAGCATGGCATTAGTAATGACTTGCGCAATGAGGAACATGACTCTCCTATTCCTCTCTTCCCATTATTTTGCTTGCCTCCTTTGGACTTCGGTGGCCATAGCTTGATTGATTTGAGGTTGAGCATCATCGCCGCTCATAATATCCCACAAGCCTTTGCCCATTAGGTAGTTGGTCGTTCTAAACTTCCACACGGGATAGTTATCCTTATCCAATTTCTCTACTTGTTGACCCAAGTAAGCCATTGAAGACTATCAAAAACTTTGAGAGTTACCTCGAATAGTTATATTGTCCTTTGCTCTTGCGTTTGTGAAGCTCTCCCTTATTTTGTAGCTCCTCTTTTGCTTTGCTTTAACTCCAGCTCTATTGATGAAGCTTCAACATCAAGTTTTCTCTGATACCAACTTTGGAGAATCAGTTCTCCTATGCACAACGAAAATGTGTAGTGAACCACCCTTGTATGTCCAACACTTGGACAAACAGCTACACATTAGATTGCTTGCTACTCTCAATACAAAACTCAAATGGACTTGTGCCTTTAGTCAATCAAAGAAGACAAAGAGAACTTTCTAACAAGCTATAAATAACTTAATTTGGACAAGTTTTGGTTAGGAAACGCAAATGACAAAGATGAACTACTTGTCCATGCAAGTATGCTGAAGAACTAAACTTTACTCTCGGACTAATAACTCCCTGAATAAACATTCTTTGAGAAAGATATTTGGTATAGAGAAAGTAGACACAAGTAGCTTTCAGCATGCTAAAGAACAAGTAATTTGGATGCATTTTGGTCAGGAAAGTCAACTGACCAAAATAGACCACCTACACATATATGTATACTAAAAAACTAGACTTCACTCGCTAACAGATATCTCATAGAATATAAATCATTTGAATGAGATGTTTGAGATAGAGAAAGAAAATGCAACGAGCTTTCTAACAAGATAACAATTGAGCAATTTGGATATGTTTTGGTCGGGAAACATAACATACCAAATAGACTACCTCTCTACATAGGTATGCTAAGAAACTAGACCACTCTTTGATTGATATCTCACAAAACACATAAGCTTTGAAGGAGATATTTGTGATGGGGAAAGTTAAGATAAGCTTTCCAATGAGTGTTTAAACGCAAGAAATGGTTACATATACACTAATATATGAGCTTCACAACAGAGCTGTGTACAAATTGACATGCGACTGGAAGGAGTCTATGGTAAGACAAAATGACAAAATGGCCAGATCCGACTATTGAGAGCTCTTTCCTCTTTCTCTCCTTGTTTAGAACATGCTCCCACTCCAATTTTATAACCAATGAGCATGTGAAGAAGTTTGTGCCTCCTTCTTAACTCACCACTTTGCCCACTACATGCCACTGACTACAAGGGAGATAATGTATCTTTTACTCATCATGAATTTTCACTAGACTTTTTCTTTTCTTTTTTCCTTTTCTCTTCTTTTCCTTTATCTTTATATTTGGTAAATTTATCCAATCATAGCTCATATGAAAATGAGCTTGTACATTTATCTTCAACATCCTAGGCTTCCACAAAATGGATCATTACATTGCAAAAATGGGTGTTCTCTATTACAATGTGTAGTGATTAGAATAATTATTGTTGCTAATGATGATATTGATATTTTGTGGATCAATCATGATGTTGAAAATTTGGCGGTGACCCCTTTGGTCTCATGTCTTCACCCTTTACATGCTTCCTCTTCTTCTTTGTCGAGTGTTGCTACCAACAAACCTCCCTCTCACGTTTGTCATCCCTAACAGAACCTTGCTGCAGTGATTGATCGGTGTAATTTTGGAGGATATTTTGAGTGAGGATGGGCTCATTGACATGGATGCCATGTGTTAGATCTGCTTATAATTTATCCCATGCAATGACCTGTGGTGTGTTTTGTGGTGCATATTGATAGTGCATTGAGTATATGAGTTGTTAATAGGCAAAGAGTTGAAGAAGATGCATTGGCTTGGTTATGAACACCTCTAAGTGATATTACCAAAACCCGATGGTGAACATTTCTTCAAACATTTGTTTATAAAATACAGGTAGGTATTTTATTTGATAATACCATGCATAACAGGTCCTTAGTGATGGAGTTGTACCTATGTCATAAACAAGGTCCAGATTTCCATGTTTGAAAGTTGGTGTCCAGACATGGGGTGCCCTAAGCTTCCTAAAGACTTTAAACATTGTTTGCATGAGATCAAAACTTTTTAGTGACATCTTGGCTACTATATCTATCATATGTTGCAAATGTGGTAGCCAATGCCACATGGTTGCGATCATATATGCAACAGTTGGGGGCCCTTGTGCTAGTGAGAAGTAAGGATATTTAATCTAGTCCTTGCACTTGGGATCATTCTGCACCTTAATCCCAAAAGCTGACCAAGATCAATGTTGTAGGACTAGGCCATAACATGGATTGAACATAGTGTGCATAGGGGCCTTTGAACATGTATACATCGTCTCTAGGTATTCTTGTAATATAATAAGTCGCATCTCCAATTCGGCTAAAATATGGTAACCCTAGCTGCTTATGGCATTAGGGGAAAAAATGAACCCTGCATGGGCCTTGTAAGGATTCCTAATTTTAAGGGATTAATCTTAATCTTGTTCTTGCTTGAGGGAACAAAGTGCATTTAATAGAGCACTTTTTAGTAGGCAAGACTAGGCTTTTTTTTAGGCCCAAGTAGGGTCATCTCTCTCTTCTGTAAAAGAAAGAGAGAGAGATTCCACTTTACACATCATCAAATCCGTCCATCTTTGTGAATAAAAAAATGACTTTTTTTTTAAAAGTCACACAGTTAGTTATTGCTTACTAAAAAGGGCCCATTTCTTAATATACATGTCAAAAGTTACTTTTTTTAATGGATTTTTTAATAAAATAACTCAAAATAGTTCTTTTTTTCAAACTGCTCCAAAAGTAAAGTGCCACATCATCAAACTCGTAATTTTCCTACCTCAAAAAATGAGTTTTTCAAATTTTTATCATTTTCACTCACATAGAACGGAAAACCTCACCCTGACCCATACACATATCAAAAAAGTAATTTTCTCTATGTATAGATACTTCTTAGTCCATTATACATGTTATTTTGATTCTCTTCTATCTTTCTCTCTCTTACCTCTTGAATTCTAGCAGCCATGGGGTACTCAAACAATTTCCTCCAAGGAGAAGATGTAACAATAATAGAATTACTCACAAAAAAAAATTTCTCCCATGAGATGACAATATTCATGTCCAAGTAGGTGGTTCATTCTTTCTTTGTGCTCTTTCATGTGGAGTGGGAAGACACAGACACCATATTCTTCTAATGAGGTATATATTTTTCTTGATTCTCATATTTGCAAAAGAATTAAACCAATATTTCCTTTGCATAGGTAATTCATCTAAGAAATAAGTGCTTATCAACACCAAAGAAGAACTTTAAATTGTTAATAGTTTCTCTTACTTTTCCTTCTTTTCAAAAGAATGACACAAATATTACACAGTATGGATATAATAATGTGTGTGGAAGCATTTTCATTAGGAACATGAATTATAAAGAGGACATGATTGATATTTCCACATAGTACTTACACATAAAAGAAAATATGCCTAGGTATGTTTAGCATCCAACCATGACTAAGGAGTCAATGAAGAAATCATATCCTTAGTTTATGAAGAACTCATATGCATATGCTTCTGTTTGTACAAAACAATAAATAAATAAATTTTTTATCTATAGAGGCTTCAAAAATCAATGTTCTTCTTCTAGAATAAAATCTACCTCTACTAATTTTCTTTTCATATTCCTTTTGAATTTGATTTTATATATGCTTATCTTTTTTCTACATGTTGTGGTGATAGGCTCAAATTCATATTAAAGATACTAATCATCAATGACTTGGAATAGTGAAAGGTAAGGTACATTCTACATTCAGATGTTGTTTGTTTCTTTAAATTGTACTCATTTTATTCATTGAAATATTACATGTTGTATTGTCATATGGAGAATTTTGATGTATCGATTTTTATCAGTCAAGGTTCTAGTACAGTAGTGATGGAAAATTCCCGCTATAGATCTAATAGTAATTTCTTAAAAAGTACATGTCATATTAGTGGTTCTATGCATGTTGACTAGTTGGAATAATACTAACTTGCTTTTCTTCAAACAACTTTTGCAAGAGTTTGACTATTAGAAATGTTTTCATGAAATTACAACACAACATTGCAAGTGAAAATTGGAGGTTATCAGCAAGTCCTTTGCATCATGATCAATGTCATGCACAAAAAGTGTTTTAGGGTTCAACTTGGAACTCAAGTTACATAAGAGGCATCATTGATTATTTTATACTAACAAGTTTTTGTGGTATATCTTATCCATGCTCAAGGTACATAATGAACACCTTGGATGAAGCTCCATCATAGAGGATGAAGTGGTCTACATGCAACAGAGGTCACCATACAATCATAGAGTGGCTCAATATGACAGAGTGAAGTCGATTAAGAATATCAAAATAGTTCATACCCTTATCCATAGAATCATTCTTGTGAGCATGATGAAGATCAACTGCCACAAATGTGACCATTCATAAAAAGATTCTAAGGACATGCACAAAGGGAATAATGTATCCACTAATCATTGGTGATGAACCATTTGAACTCAATCTACCTCCAAATGGAACATGGCTGATGAAACATGCATGAAGTAACCATTCCAAGTCATCCAAAAAGGAGAGCTTCAAGGAATCATCATGAAACATATGCATATTCCAACATCATATCAAATAGAGGCTATAAAGTCACTACTATAAGGTCAAAGAACAGTACCCACATATGAGAAAAGAAACATGTGCCATAAATTGTGCCACAATGTCAATCAAGGCATAGATGTAAAATGAATAAGAATTACCAACCACATCATAGATCATATGTAGCACAACCTAAAGTTTCTCCTAATGCAAAAGCAACAAAAAAGTGAGCAAACGTTATCGATCCTTAGTGATTCAAAGTTAATGCACTAGACTTTGGATATAATCAATAGCACTTCAAGCCATCCAAGAGGAAGGAGATGCATTCCTTACTTCTATTTTGAAAGATATTGACTTGTGTGTAGCTCATGTGAAGATGATGATCATACAACCAAAGAAACATGGGACCATACATGATTATGTAATCATTCTTGTTGAAGAGATACATTTTGTAAAATCACATTTCCATTATGATAATCTACTTTTCATCATCTTTCTTACACATGCTCAAGTCCACATTGATCTATATCATACGTTCATAATTGTATCCACTTGCGTAAAGATGGTATGTGTGCAAAACAAATCCCTTAGAATCAAAACTAGTATTTGCATTGTTCAACTAGGTTGTGCATATAATAAGGTCCATGAACCAAAAATTTGAAAGAAAGGACTTGTATTGTCACTAATCACATCATATTCAAATGTCCTAGGAAGAAGATACAAGCTGGTTTTAAGACTTCCACAATCACCATTCCACATCAAAAGATCATCTGAGTCAGAAAAGGAGTACTATCCATCATGAGAATCATGCCCTTGATTCTTTAGCTAGATATACTACAAACCCTTTCTAGTACCATCATGGATATCCATCATCATCGTGTTCTAGTACAACATATAAAGAACTCTAAAAAGACCAATAACTATGAAGATTCAATTTCCAAAAAATCTCACAGTAACATAGCTACTTCCCGTGGAACTTATCGCTTTGAGAGGGAGGTGATGCCATAAACACAAAGGAAACCATTGTAAAACCATAAATTCTATGAAAATGTTTGTATCTCATGAATGGTTTAGATTTTGGAGAAATGGATGCTACCATCACATCCGGAACATGCAAAAACCCTAAGATTGACTGTTTATTTGTCTAATTCTACCCCTTTTTTGGTGCTTTTTGAGGTTACCAAGGCTCTAGATGTCAGAATTAGACAAATAAACAATCAATCTTAGGGTTTTTGCACGTTTCGGACGTGATGGTAGCATCCATTTCTCCAAAATCTAAACCATTCATGAGATATAAACCCTTTTTTGGTGCTTTGAGGTCATGCAAGGTCATCAAATGGTGGAAAAAAGTATTACTTCTTACAAATTTTAGGGAAATTATGCAACCCAAGAACTAGATAGGAGCATATATGACTATATGATCATTCTTCTTGAAGAGATGTTTTGTAATGTGAATTATCTCATTGGTAATATACATTTTCATAACCTTTCTTACACATGCTCAACTCCACATTGATCTATATCATATGTTCACAATCATATGCACTCAAGTCAACATGCTATGTGTGCAGAGCAAACCATTTATGGCTATAAACTCATTTTTCCATTGGTCAATTGAGTTGAGCACATAATGAGTTTCATGGACCTTCAATTTGTGATAATAAAGTTTCATATCCACTAGAAATAAACTTGCCTGGCCTCAAAAGCATGAAAAAAGTTCATCCATAGAAACACACAATAGGCCTCTACAAAACTTTTGCGAAGACATATCCCATGTTTCTATGGCCCCTCTTTTTTGATACCTTTGAGGCCATGCAAGGTTATTTTTAGTGGATATGAAACTTTATTATTTAGATTTTTAAAGCCGTGGAACTTATTTTTAACAAGTCACTTACTCTACAGTGATCCATGCATATACAACTTCTACAATGGGAGCCAGTATAAACAAACATAGTCACATGAGATAAAATAGTTTGCAAAATATAATTTACATTAATATCCTCATGTCTAGCATTCTTGTTGTGCCTCTATACCCCACATAAGGCAAAAATCCCCCTTTGAACTCGTCCCATTAAGGTTCTATTGAGAAATTCCATGGCACCAGAGGGCCTTTATTTTCTGCTTGAATGGCATTCAAATTGGAAAAACTTTTATGCCCCACTTACCTCATGGCATCAATCCCAAAGACCATTTATTACCATAAATTTTCACATATAAAACTCATCTAGCTTAGAAGTTAAGGTTCCGTGGATGTTTGTACTCTCAAAGTGGTTTCTCCTCATAATGGGAGCCTTATAACTTAGAGCACCATGGATCATTTGTGGTACTTGAGGAGTAAGTATTGAGTATATCTAACATGAATGGCCTTTTTTAGTTCTATCCTTTGTAATTTCAAACTTCATAAATGATCATCTATTGAGAAAATTAACCAATAAAATGTCAATTATTGTGAACTTGAACATACTCTATATAAAAGCAAAAATTGAATAATCACCAAGAAAAATTATAAATGCACAGTTGTAGACTACAAAAATATGAGAGTAGAAATGTTTTCATTACAAATATCAAATCTTACCAAATTTACAAATTATTGGTATCAATGATTGTACAACTTGAAGTGCTTGCAAATGCAAGAACGCATCACAAAATTTGCAATGCTCATCCATGATGTAAAGTATTTCTAGACCAATTCTAGATCAAGAGGATTTTTAGATATCTTAGTAGGAGAGAAGGGATCAGAGAAGAAGGTATATACAATATCTAACATGAATCGATTGTCCTACTTTTTACAAGGTTCTTGAAAGTGCAAAAACCATGAGATACAATGACTAGAGCCCAAGAAGTGACATTATCAGGTTGCAAAAGAACTATGACAACGAGAGTTCTGTTCCATCTTTGCTCCAATCTACAGGGACTTTCATTTTGTATTCCATTCTTCTGCCCACCTGTAATCAATTTGCAAGAAATTGAAGTCATTAAAGTAAAATAAACAATAATGAAAAGATTACTTTAACAAAAGCACGAAACATTTCTTACCTTATGTCCTTGAATTTTGAATTTGGATTGAGTTAGTCCTTCAAACCCCATAATCATCAAGTGTTCTCTCAGATTAGCCAAGGTCCAATGATTATTCACTAAAATAGTTTTTGTTGCATTATTCGGCAATCTAAGCTTTATTTCAAATGAATGTAAAGATCCCTTTGAACTTTGAAATGGTATCCATTTGCCAACTTTGCACATCCAATGATCATAGTAGAATCTGATGTATAATGAAGTACATTGTTTCAAATATCGAAATCTTATACCTGTTCCACCTATTTTACAAAGATATTTATCACCTTTTGCCATTCCTTCTATCAAACCCCAATCTTCACCAAGAAGACTTTTAACTTGCTCATATGTGATATCTTTACACATGAACATGGTGGAAGTCTCTTGGAATGAGAATCCTTGCAATAAATATACAAAACAATGAATGGGAAAAGACCAGTGCAAACCTACAGACCTAGATACTTTTGTGAATTTCAAAGAGTTATGTATATCCATTACCATCTTTTTCTTCAAAGATGATATGGACCATATATCAGGTTTTGGCCACTCCAAGCTAAGAAGAGAATGTACTTCAATTCTCTCTAACCTTCCAAAACCATTCATTGTAGAGGGTACAACACATCTATGTGTGTAAAAGGAAACTCTATCATGGTAAAGTTGAGCAAGAGATATTTATGGAAAGACTAGTGCACAAACATCTGCATGCAATGCCTAGAAAGTACTTGTAAGACTATGAAGTGGTTGCTCTTCCACCAAAGTAGAAGGAAATATATTTGAAACAAACAAAAACATATCTAAATAGTTCAGAAATATATCTGACACAAGAAAACATAAAATATTGTAGAGTAATACTTACAATTCATAGGATATCTCATTCTACTAGAGTTTTCAAGTTTCATAGTTGCCATTGTAAAAACATGTTGTACAATAGCAACCATCCCATTGTCTCTGTGCTTCTTGAAGCCAAGTAACTTTCCCTTCCAATGAAGATCTAAGTTTCCACGATCTCTAACTCGATGAGGCCCAACTCTAGAGGGTTGCATGTACACCCATGCAACTTTGGAGTACTCATGTGATAGCCATTGTCCATTTGTGGCTTTGATATTGTGACATCTTAATGTGAGGATTTCATCTTTCGGTCGCCTAGAAGCTATAGTTGTTGCCATTGAAGCTAAAGGTCTTCAAGATACAACAGTAATTCGAGATAGGAGATGTAGGTAGGTTGGAGTGTAGAAACAGGAGCTTCAATGGTGTGCTACGAAGTGAAAGTAGTGGGAAAAGATGACTTTTTGGGACCTAGGTATGAAAATGTGAGGTTTAGGAGGGAAATAACTCTTTTTTGAGTATTTTTGAAAAAACCCATTTTTTTTAGCTCAAAACATGCACAGATTTTGAATTTGGGGTAAAAAAGAGTACTTTTGACCCTAAAAAGTAATGGGGGGTCCATTTTCAAGTGTTATGATGCGTTTTTTAACTTTTTAGAAATTTTGAATTTTTGGGCCCAATTGAGTTGCGAGATTCCTTCTCTCTCTAGAGGTAGCTCATAAATAAGGGAGAAATATGTCCCCTCTTCCCCCTTTAGCCTAGTATTTTATAGGGCATAGACTGTGGCCACCACCCTCGTCTGATTGGTCCATCACTAATCACTCCTTAATCTAAAAGGCCCATTCAGGGTTCATTTTTTCCCCTAATGGAGGTAGATCCTCTGGTTGGAACTTTGTAGCATGAGTCAGTAGCTTCCTTGTAATCCTTTGAATCTCTATGTTGTACTCATATATTTTTTAAATAGATCTCATTGGTAGAAATGTATCTTTGACATGGTGCAAGTTCTGCGAAGTAAGGGGATTTTAAGATGGCCTCTTCAATCATGGCCATGGCCTGTAGCTGAGCTTCTACACGAGTTCAATGGGTATTCCCTAATTCGTCTACTAGCTTCATCCAAGCTAGCTTTGGTAGTTCAAAAGTGTCTTGACCCTCATCAGTGACACGTCCGCCAATCATTGTTTGAGGATCATATTCTTCTTTGAAGGAGGGTTTCACTAGAATAGTGACTGTCTCATCAAGTTCGAGATGATCTGTTGGGAAATCAGACTCGTGGAGTAGAGCATGTTTTGCTAGTTGTGCTTGGAGTGTAGCAACTTGTTCTTGTAGATTGTGCAGCTCCTCAATTACCGCTTGAGGAGTTTTTGTCTGCTAGGGAGGTCATTTTATCTATTCACTTCGTTGTGTTGCCAACCTTATGTTCGTTAAAGTGGAATACTCCTTAACTAGATTATCATGAGCTTCTAGTAATCATGCATGATTCTCTAAAATTATCTTAATAGTATCAAATGGAATTTCTTGGAAACGGATCGGAACGAGAGTCGCTCCCATAGTTTCCATAGGAACTTCAAAATCATCCCTATTTTGTTCTTTCAGTCTCTGGCTTTCTTTACGAGAAGTTGCCAAATTTCTACAAAGGAGTCCCATGTTATGCGTTGCTTAGTTTAAGTTGGTCTTCTATTTCTGCAATGGCTTCTTTGTTTTGTTGCTCCAATGGAAATTCCATAGCATTGTAATTGTCTTTAATATCCATGTACCTCATATTAAGTGACATGTTCTCTATGCTCAGTGAATTGAGTTGAGCTTGTAATTGAGTCGTGATGTCCTATAGCTCTTGATAATGCTAAGCGACTGAAGTGATTTTCTTCTCATAATTGATGCATAATAGTGAACACTTGATGTAGTGTGGCATCAATGGTGGATGATGAGCAAGTGGGATGTCAATGCATAATTTTATGTGTGTCAGTATGTGATTATGTGATGCAGTGGGAAAGAGATAGGGAAGGGGAATCATGCATGCTAGTGTGAATATGCTCGTGAGTAATTGTGAAGTTGGTGGAAGGGGAATGGTAAAGTGATGTGTGAAGTGTAGGTGGGATGGAGGTCCATGGGTGGTGAAATATCCATGGTGTTTGATGTGCTAGTGGGTATGGTCACAATTGTGAAAAGTGATACCATGGTAGATGAAAATATAGGTAAAAAATTAGAACTATCTAGGGAATGATATTGGTCCATCTCGTGGAGTGGATTGTGGAAATGTTATTTGTGACAAAAAAAATGTCGGATGGATTTCTCCACTCTGACTTACATTCAAAAAAATTAAAATCTTCTTAAAAATTGGCGATCTATAAACCTCTCAAAATTTATTCCATGTGACTTTTTTTTATTTGAATGATCTCTTTCTTTAGTCCTAGCAGGTAGAGAAAAAGAGGAAGATGTGCTATAAACAGAACATGAAGGGATGATAAGTAATGAGAATAATTGTGTACATGGATTAATGGTATCTACTATATGAGTTTATGTTATGAACTTGTTTATGATGAGAGCTAGGCCATAGATGTTAGATATTTATATGTATGATGAACATGCACATGATCATATAAGCTCTCTGTGATCATGTACGCTTTTCATGAGAACCCTTCATAACCATGTGAACTCTTCATGACATGCAATCATTTTATGTCTATGAGGAACCCCTAATGAATATGTCCATTTGAACCCTCCATACATAACCCTTACTAATGACCTGTGTATGCACTATGTATGTTTATATATGTGAACCATATATGTGAATATAAATATACTATATGCATATGTGTGAGTATATAAATATATATGTGTGTATTACCCTTAGTATGTGTGAATGTGCATTTATTTATGCGAAAGTATGTTGTCAATGTGTGTGAATATGAGGAGTGTTGTATGATTATAATGTAAGTGTGAGTATATATATATATATATATATATATATATATATATATATATATATATATATATATATATATATATATATATATATATGTATATATATATATATATATATAGATATATATATATATATATATATATATATATATATATATATATATATATATATGTATGTGGATCGCTTAATTTGTGTGACCTAAAATGTCTATGTGCATATCTAAATGTATATGTTTTTAGGTTTTCATGGGTTCACGTGTATTACACTAAATGACAAATTTAAGAAAACATACACATTTTCACATACACATAGACTCACATACACCAACAGCTCCCCCTCAAGCCAAACATTTGGCTTAAGTCTTCATCTTCAATCTTCAAGTATATCCTGCAATCCAATCATGGATTTGAACCTGCAAAGTTTGGTTCCATCCAAAGCTTTAGTCAACAAATCTGCACATTGCATGTTGGTTGATACATAGGTAAGTTGAATGTCCTTGCTTATCAATTTCTCTCTCACATAATGGTAATGGACCTCTATGTGTTTGGTCCTAGCATGGTAAATAGGACTAGCTGCAAGGTGAAGAGAACTCGTATTATCTCTAAAGATTATTGGAGACCTAGTGAACAAACCCAATTCTGTATACAAAAGCTTAATCCATATTGCTTCTTGTGTGGCATTAGCTAATCCTCTATACTCTGCCTCTGTGGAAGATAAAGCAATAATAGGTTGCTTCTTTGAAGACCATGAAATTGGTTTGTCACTTGCAAAAGAGATATATCCAGAAGTGCTCCTCCTATCATCCTTGCATCTTGCCCAATCTGCATCTGAATAAATTTTGATATCAATATCTTAAGTGTAAGGGAAATACAAACCATGGTTCTGTGTACCCTTGAGATACTTCCAGATTCTCTTAGCAGCCTCTAAGTGAGGTATCCTTGGCTTGTGCATAAATTGACTTAGTACACTAACTCCAGATGCAATATCTATCCTTGTTAAGGTAGCATAGTTCAAACTACCCACCATACTTTGATGACCTGAGTGTCCTTGACTTCATCACCTTCATGGGCACTTAGCTTTAAGTTTACCTCCATTGGAGTGCTTGCTACTTTAGCATCCTGCAAGTGAAACTTCTTCAACATGTCCTGTATATACTTTTTCTGAGTAATATATATCCCTGAATTAGTGTAGACTAATTCAAGTCCCAAAAAATATTTCAATAGACCAAGATCATTGATCTTGAACTCCTTCATCATTTGACTTTTGATATATCTGATTCCATTGACATCATTACTTGTAATGATGATGTCATCAACATAAACACAAAGGTATATTACCTCTGAATTGATTCTCTTAATGAACAGAGAAGTATCTGCCTTGCTCATGACAAATCCTTGGTCTTGGAGGTATGTGGTTAACCTGTAATTCCATGCCCTAGGTGCCTGCTTCAATCCATATAAAGCCTTTTTTAATTTGCAAACATATGTTACCTTCTTAGGGTCCTCATAGCCAGGAGGTTGTGACATATATACCTCCTCTGAAATCCATCCATTCAAGAAAGCATTCTTGACATCCAATTGGTACATATTCTAATTTTTTGATGCAGCCACACCTACCAACACTCTGATGGTTGGCATCTTGGCCACAGGTGAGAATGTCTCCTCATAGTCAATGCCTTGGGTTTGTGCGAAACCCTTGGCTACCAATGTGGCTTTGTACCTATTGATTGTGCCATCAGAGTTTCTCTTAAAATTATAGATCCATTTGGATCCTATTACCTTCATTGAGTCCTTCTTAGGTACTAACTCCCATGTGTCACTCTCTTTGAGAGCATCAACCTCCTCATCCATAGCTTCTTTCCATTCTGATTTGGTTATTGCTTCTTCATATGATCCTGGTTCTTCATTTGACAAATCTTTGGCAAGATAAACAGAATGTTTAGTAACAAGAGATGTATCATACCCATATCTGATAGGTTTCTTGCTTTCTCTTTGTGATCTTCTAAATGGTTGAGTTGAGGATTCAGGTATGTCTTCAAGCTTCTTCATCTTCATTTTGCCTTTGGACTTCCATGCTTTGAATTCTTCAAGATTGATAGTGTCTTCATCATCTGAACTTGAGGCTTCATTCTGAGTAGGTTCCTCCTTTGTAAGACTTGGAAATTCCTCTTCCAAATCATAGGGTAATTTGACCTTCCTGTATTCATTTTCATACTAAGAATTATTTCATCAAAGACAACATCTTTGCTTACCATAAATCCTTTATTGATAGGATTATAAAACCTGTAACCTTTCTGATTTAAATCATACCCAATAAAGATGCATTTTTCAGCCTTTGGGTCTAGTTTACCTCTTATCTGAGAAGGAATGTGTACATAGGCTACACATCCAAATATTTTGCAATTGTCAAGTGAAGGTCTCTTACCATGCCATGCTTCATAGGGTGTCATGCCATCAAGAGACTTAGATGGTAGCCTGTTTATGAGATAAGTGGTAGTAGAAACACTCTCTGCCCATAGATAGTTAGGTAACTTTCTCTCATTAAGCATAGATCTAGTTGTCTCAACAATTAATCTATTTCTTCTCTCAGCTCCCCCATTCTGTTCAGGAGAATACCTTGTGGTTATCTCTCTTTTGATGCCTCTGCCCTGCAAGAAGTCTTCAAATTCATTGGAGAAGTACTCACCTCCTCCATCTGACCTTAGCCTCTTCAAATTCCTTCCTGTCTGATTTTCAACTAATGCAAGATATTTCTTAAAACAATTAAATACCTCATCCTTGTGCTTCATGAAGTATAATACAGTCCATCTGCTATAATCATCAATGAAAGACACATAGTACCTTGATCCTGAGACTGATGGGTCTTTGCTTGGTCCCCATACATCTGTGTGTACAAGCTCTAGGTAGTCTTCATGCATATATCCTTTCTTGGAGAAGGGTAACCTGTGAGACTTGTCAAATTGATAAGCACCACACTTGTAAATCATATGTTGCTTGGATACATTAGGTATCCCAAGCACACATTGGTCCCTGCACATTTGTTTCAAGGTTCTTTCTCCTATGTGCCCTAACCTTTTGTGCCAAATCTCAAGGTCTGAAAGTGTTTGATCTTTATAACTATATAGTGCAATATTTTTTGTATCTTCCAACTCAAAAGTGAAAAGTCTACCTGATTTTTCTCCTTTAGCAATCCTCTTGAACCCATGTCTTGGATCCTCCACATATGCTCCATATTGATTGAATCTGACCTGCAAACCTTTCTCCACAATCTGACCAACACTCATCAAATTTTTGGTAATGGTTGGTACATAGAGTACCCTGCTCAACAAATTCTGATTTCCATCACAAGTCTTAACATTTCCAACTTTAACTACTGAATGCTTTATATCATCACCTGTTTGGACTTGATGCTTACCTTTTGGTTCCTCAAGATCAGAGAGTAATGCTACATTGCTAGCCACATGATTTGAACATCCTGAGTCAATGTAGAATAGGTGGTCATCATTTGTACCTGATTTTGAAGTCATGTTCATGATCAGAAGAGAGTCATCTTGCTCCTCTGTGTAGTTATAATCCCTTTTGGATTTGAAACCTCCTTGGTAGTTGCCATTGTAATTATTGTTGTAGTTGTTGTTGTAGTTATTGTTGTAACCGTGGTCATGGTTTAATCTACCTCTTGACTGTGAGTAGCCACCTCTTTGGTATCCTCTTCCTCTTTGGTTGTTGTAATTCCTGAAACACTCATCTGTAGTATGATTTGATAGACCACAAATGTTGCATGGTGAGGAGTTATAAGATCTCTGTTGGTGTAATTTGCAAGCCCTCACACTTGGCTTGGATTTATTCTTGAAGACTCAACATGTGAGAAGAACCATAGGAACTTATGCTTATAAGTTCTTACCATTTTACTTCTTGTAAAAGTCTAAATCACTTGGAATCTTATGGATACACCTACTTGATAGATTTGTAGAAAATTAGAACTTGTGATTGAGAGAATATCTCCCCACTTTTACATGAGTGATTATAGGGAGCCTTAGATTTGAATTTCAAATTCAAACTTACTTCCTACACATATAAAACTCAAGACAAAACTCGCGGGTTGTGTGTCATCTCCCGAGTTCATTTCTTTTGTATCTGAGTGTGTGAGTGTACTACATCTTAGACCTCACCTCTCCAACTCATTAGGCTATGCTTATAATGCCAATGAGATTGTACATTCATGTGAATTAATAGAAATAGTTACATTCATTATCTCTGTGATTCTCTGAGTATACACTTCAAGTTTGTCAACTTCTACAAGTCATATCTTGGTGATTTCTCAACCAAATAAAGAGATTCAAAGCTTGTTGGAACCAGCTCAAAGGATTCTACAAGACTACAAAGTTTGAAGAAGTTTAGTTCAGCCATTTTCGAGAAATCGTCTTTGAAGCAGTCTCTGGTATTTGTCTGCAGATTTCCTAAAAATTCGGGAGTGACCATAAACTTGCTAAAGTTATTTCTCTGTGCATAGTTTATCAATTTGAATGATTCCACTTGCAAGTGGTAGCTTGTTAAGCTAATTGAATAAATCTAAGAGGAATTTTTCCAATTGTAAGTGTGCTGGTCATACTGAGTGAAAGACTGAGCAGGTATCAAGATCAAAATAGAAAGTTTTCAAGTCTAGTGAAGTGCAAACTCATCTGTTTTGATCTAATCATTATTCAAATCATTTCCAAAGTACATATAGCATATTTTGGTATCATTTGGAAGCTCAAGGAGTCTACTAAGCATATCTGGAGTCAAAGAGGGCTGGTGCAAAGCAGGATTAGCAGTACCAACTCAATCTTCTGAGTGCATCCAACCATCTCTCCCAACAGTGGTATCAGAGCAAATAAGGTAACATGGGAGATGGTTTTCCTTCATTCATTGACAAATTGGACAGGAACAATTACCAAGCTTGGTCTCTAAGGATGAAGACCTATCTACAAGGAAGAAGCTTATTTGGATTCATCTCAGGAGATGAGGAATTGCCCTCATTCAAAGCAAGAGGACTACCCACCAAGGATGAACAAGAGAGGCTCAACACATGGTGTGCAAAAGATGCAATGGCAAGGTCTTATTTTCTTAACTCTATATCTGATTTCCTTTTACCTCACATCAGGAATTGTAAGACTTCCCAAGAGACTTGGGAAACCTTGTCATCATACTTTTCTTCTAACACAAGGGCCAGAAAGAATCAATTGTGGATTGAATTCACAACCCTTAGGAAGCAACCAAAGCAATCAGTCTCAGAATTTGTGACCAAGATCAAGGATGTGGCAGACCAATTAGCAAGCATTGGAGAGGAGATTGAAGAAGAACAAATAGTAAGGCAAGTAACCAATGGACTAAAGGCAGATGATAAGTGGGAGAGCTTCACCACTGCAATGGATCTCTACATGGACATGCATACCCCAGATCTCACAACTCTCATGGGCCAACTATTCACACATGAAGCAAAGTTTACAAAGGCTGGAGATCAATCAAAAGGTAATAACCCCTCTGCTCTATATACTGATAAGAAAGTTAAGGATAAAGGTAAAGGGAAGAAGCAAGAAGAAGAAGGCTCTACCTCCCAAGCTAATTATGCAGGGAGAGGTAGATCTTCAAGAGGCAGGGGCAGAGGAGGTAAGCAAGGTAGGGGGAGACCCTACAACTCATCACCATGCAACATTTGTGGATTGTCTAACCATACCACAGATGAGTGCTACAGAAATTATAAGAATCAGAGAGGAAGAGGCTATCAAAGAGGTGGATACTCTCAAGGTAGAGGCAGATTCAACCAACACCAAGGCTACAATGGATACAACAATCAATACAACAACAATTACAACCACAACCACAATAGTAACTACCAAGGTGGATTCAGAAATAGAAGGGATTACAACAACTACACAGAGGAGCAAGATGACTCCCTATTGATCATGAATATGACCTCCAAGGCAGGTACAAATGATGATCATTTATTTTATATTGATTCAGGGTGTTCTAACCATGTAGCTGGTAATCTGGCACTACTCTCTGATTTGGAAGAACCCAAGGGCAAACATCAGGTACAGACAGGTGATGATACTAAACATTCTGTTGTAAAGATTGGAAATGTGAAAACTTGTGATGGGAACCAAAACCTATTAAGCAGGGTACTTTATGTACCAACCATTACCAAGAACCTAATGAGTGTTGGCCAGATTGTGGAGAAAGGTTTGCAGGCCAGGTTCAATCAACATGGAGCATATGTGGAAGATCCAAGACATGGATTCAAAAGGATAGCCAAGGGAGAGAAATCAGGTAGATTATTTACTTTTGAGCTAGAAGACACCAAAAACATTGCTTTATACAGTTACAAGGATCAAACACTTTCAGAGTTAGAAATATGGCACAAGAGGTTAGGTCACATAGGTGAAAGAACCCTAAAGCAAATGTGCAGGGATCAATGTGTGCTTGGGATACCTAATGTATCCAAGCAACATATGATTTACAAGTGTAGTGCTTGTCAGTTTGGTAAGTCTCACAGGTTGCCCTACTCAAGGAAAGGTTTCATGCATGAAGACTACCTAGACTTGGTACACACAGATGTTTGGGGACCTAGCAAGGATCCCTCCATTTCAGGATCAAGGTACTATGTGTCCTTCATTGATGATTATAGCAGATGGACTGTCTTATACTTTATGAAGCATAAAGATGAAGTGTTTAATTGTTTCAAGAGGTATCTTGCACTTGTTGAAAACCAAACAGGAAGAAACTTGAAGAGGCTAAGGTCAGATGGAGGAGGAGAATACTTCTCCAATGAGTTTGAAGATTTCTTGCAGGAAAGAGGCATCAAAAGGGAGATAACTACAAGGTACTCACCTGAACAAAATGGGGTAGCTGAAAGAAGAAATAGGCTTATTGTTGAAACAGCTAGGTCTATGCTTAATGAAAAGAAATTGCCAAATTATCTTTGGGCAGAGAGTGTATCTACTGCCACCTATCTCATTAACAGGTTGCCATCAAAGACACTTGATGGAATGACACCTTATGAAGCTTGGCATGGTAAGAGACCATCATTGGATCATTGCAAAATCTTTGGTTGTATTGCATATGTGCATATTCCCTCACAGGTAAGGGGAAAGCTAGACCCTAAAGCTGAAAAATGTATCTTCATTGGTTATGATTTGAACCAAAAAGGGTACAGATTCTACAACCCAACAAACAAAGGCTTCAAGGTAAGCAGAGATGTCATCTTTGATGAGAATGACTCATGGTATGAGAATGAATGCAGGAAGGTTAGTCTACCTTATGATTTGCAAGAGGAGTTTCCAAAGCTAATCAAAGAAGAACCAAGCAAGGAAGAAGATCCAAGTTCAGAGGATGATGACACAATCAACCTTGAGGAATTCAAAGCATGGAAGTCCAAAGGAAAGATGAAGATGAAGCAGCTAGAGGATATTCCAGAATCCTCAAATCAGTCAATTAGGAGATCTCAGAGAGAAAGTAAAAGACCAATCAGATTTGGGTATGACACATCTCTTGTAACTAAGCATTCTGTATATCTTGCAAAGGATTTGTTGAATGAAGAACCAGGTACATATGAAGAGGCAATCACCAAACCAGAATGGAAAGGAGCTATGGATGAAGAAATAGAAGCTCTCAAGGAGAGTGACACATGGGACTTGGTACCCAAGAAGGACTCTATGAAGGTGATAGGATCCAGATGGATCTACAAACTAAAGAGAAACTCAGATGGAACAATCAATAGGTACAAAGCTAGGTTGGTAGCCAAGGGTTTTGCACAAACCCAAGGCATTGATTATGAGGAGACATTTTCTCCTGTGGCTAAGATGCCAACAATCAGAGTATTGGTGAGTATAGCTGCATCCAAGAATTGGAACATGTACCAATTAGATGTCAAGAATGCTTTCTTGAATGGATGGATATCTGAAGAAGTCTACATGTCACAACCACCTGGCTATGAAGATCCCAAGAAGGTAAATTATGTTTGTAAATTGAAGAAGGCTCTATATGGATTGAAGCAGGCACCTAGAGCATGGAATTACAGGTTGACAACATATCTCCAAGACCAAGGATTTGTGATGAGTAAAGCAGACACTTCTCTATTCATAAAGAGGAGTAGTACAGAGGTAATCTACTTGTGTGTTTATCTTGATGACATCATCATTACAGGCAATGATGTCAATGGTATTAGAAGCATCAAAGGATAGATGATGAAGGAGTTCAAGATCAATGATCTTGGATTATTGAAATACTTCTTAGGTCTTGAGTTAGTCTATACTAATTCAGGTATATATATCACTCAAAAGAAGTATGTACAGGACATTGTGAAGAAGTTTAATTTGCAGGAAGCTAAAGTCTCAAGTACTCCAATGGAGGTCAACCTAAAGTTTAGTGCTCATGAAGGTGATGAAGTCCAAGACATTACAGGATATCAAAGTATGGTTGGTAGTTTGAATTATGCTACCTTAACAAGAATTGACATAGCATATGGAGTTAGTGTGCTAAGCCAATTCATGCACAAACCAAGGGTACCTCACCTAGAGGCAGCAAAGAAGATCTTGAAGTATCTAAAGGGAACTTAGAACCATGGTTTGTACTTTCCTTATACATCAGACATTGATATTAAAGTGTATTCAGATGCAGATTGGGCAGGATGCAAGGATGACAGGAGAAGCACATCAGGATACATATGTTTTGCAGGTGATAAACCTATTTCTTGGTCAGCCAAGAAACAACCTACAGTAGCTTTGTCATCTACTGAAGCAGAGTATAGAGGGCTAGCCAATGCCACTCAAGAAGCTATCTGGTTGAAGCTTTTGTATACAGAGTTAGGCCTATATACAAGGCCACCAATTATTTTTGGAGACAACACAAGTTCTCTTCACCTTGCAGCTAATCCAATATATCATGCTAGAACCAAACACATAGAGGTTCATTACCACTATGTGAGAGAAAAGTTTCTTAGCAAAGACATTCAATTGACTTATGTGTCCACTAATATGCAATGTGCAGATTTACTCACTAAAGCTTTGGATGGAAACAAATTATGCAGATTCAAATCCATGATTGGATTGCAGGATGTGATTGAAGATTGAAGATGAAGACTTAAGCCAAAGTGTTTGGCTTGAGGGGGAGCTGTTGGTGTAATTTGCAAGCCCTCACACTTGGCTTGGATTTATTCTTGAAGACTCAACATGTGAGAAGAACCATAGGAACTTATGCTTATAAGTTCTTACCATTTTACTTCTTGTAAAAGTCTAAATCATTTGGAATCTTATGGATACACCTACTTGATAGATTCGTGGAAAATTAGAACTTGTGATTGAGATAATATCTCCCCACTTTTAGATGAGTGATTATAGGGAGCCTTAGATTTGAATTTCAAATTCAAACTTACTTCCTACACATATAAAACTCAAGACAAAACTCGCGGGTTGTGTGTCATCTCCCGAGTTCATTTCTTTTGTATCTGAGTGTGTGAGTGTACTACATCTTAGACCTCACCTCTCCAACTCATTAGGCTATGCTTATAATGCCAATGAGATTGTACATTCATGTGAATTAATAGAAAGAGTTACATTCATTATCTCTGTGATTCTCTGAGTATACACTTCAAGTCTGTCAACTTCTACAAGCCATATCTTGGTGATTTCTCAACCAAATCAAGAGATTCAAAGCTTGTTGGAACCAGCTCAAAGCATTCTACAAGACTACAAAGTTTGAAGAAGTTTAGTTCAGCCATTTTCGATAAATCGTCTTCGAAGCAGTCTCTGGTATTTGTTTGCAGATTTCCTAAAAAGTCGGGAGTGACCATAAACTTGCTAAAGTTATTTCTTTGTGCATAGTTTATCAATTTGAATGATTGCACTTGAAAATGGTAGCTTGTTAAGCTAATTGAATAACTCTAAGAGGAATTTTTCCAATTGTAAGTGTGCTGGTCATACTGAGTGAAAGACTGAGCAGGTATCAAGATCAAAATAGAAAGTTTTCAAGTCTAGTGAAGTGGAAACTCATCTGTTTTGATCTAATCATTATTCAAATCATTTCCAAAGTACATATAGCATATTTTGGTATCATTTGGAAGCTCAAGGAGTCTACTAAGCATATCTGGAGTCAAAGAGGGCTGGTGCAAAGCAGGATTAGCAGTACCAACTCAATCTTCTGAGTGCATCCAACCATCTCTCCCAACAATCTCCCGCTACCTGACTTAAATCCTCTGCCCCTTCCTCTTGAAGATCTACCTCACCCTACATAGTTGGCTTGAGAGGTTGATCCTTCATCTTCCACCTTCTTGCTCTTGCCTTTATCTTTAGACTTCTTATCAGTGTATAGGGCAGAAGAGTTATTACCTTTGGATGTGTCTCCATTTTTGTTGAGCTTTGCTTCATGAGTAAACAATTGTCCCATGAGAGTTGTAAGATCTGGAGTGTGCATGTCCATGTAGAGATCCATGGCAATGGTGAAGCTTTCCCATTTGTCATCAGCCTTGATCCCATTGATCACTTGCCTTACAATCTTTTCTTCTTCAATCTCTTCTCCTATGCTTGCTAACTAATGTGCTACATCTTTAATCTTGGTCACAAATTCTGAAACAGCTTGCTTAGGTTGCTTCCTTAGAGTTGTGAATTCAATCCACAACTGATTTTTCCTAGCCCTTGTGTTGGAGGAAAAATATGATGACAAGGTTTCCCAAGTTCTTGGGATGTCTTACAATTTCTAATATGTGGCAAAAGAAAATCAGATATAGAGTTGAGTAAATAAGACCTTGCCAATGCATCCTTAGCACACCATGTGTTGAGCTTTTCATGTTCTTCCTTGGTTGGTAATCCTCTTGCTTTGAATGAGGGCAATTCCTCATCTCCTGAGATGTATCCATATAAACTCCTTCCTTGTAAGTAGGTCTTCATCCTTAGAGACTATGCTTGATAATTGTTCGTGTCCAATTTGTCAATAAATGAAGGAAAACCATCTCCCATTTTACCTTAGTTTGCTCTGATACCACTGTTGGGATAGATGAATGGATGCTCCAAGAGACTGAGTAGGTACTGCTAAACCTGCTTTGTACCAGCCCTCTTTGGCTTCATAGTTGATATCTAGACCTCCTTAGCTTTCCAATGACACCATAAAATGTCCTATGTCCTTTGGAAATGATGTGTGCAATGATTGAATCAAAACAGATAACTTTGGAAGTGACAAACTCAAGAAAACTTTCTATTTTTTGTCTTGACACCTGCTGAGTATTTTGCTCAGTATGACCAGCGCAGTAAGAATTGGAAAACTTCCTTTTAGGGGTATCTAATTAGCTTATTAAGCTACCTATACCAAGTGGAATGATGTAAAATGATAAACTATGATAAGAGAAATCAATTTAGCAAGTTAAGCTATACCCCCGACTTTTTAGGACTGTAGCAGAAAATGACCAGATTTCACCTCGACGCAGCTTTCTCCAAAATGGCTGAATAGAATGTCTACAAGCTTTGGCAGCATGTAGATTACTTCAAGCTGAATCCAACAAGCTTTGAATCACTGAATTTGGTGAAGAATTGACCGAGATATGCCTTTGACAAGTTGACAGACTTTTGAGTAGACTAAGAGAGAACTCAGAGATGGACAATATGAATGTATGTACTAATGAACATTGGTATACAACTCCATTGGCATGAATTCCATTGCCAAATGGTATAGAGAGGTGTGGGCTTGAGTATAGACCTCACACACACTCAAAAACAGTAATGCTATGCTCGGGAGTGCTCACACTTGCTCGCGACTTTTCATGTCCACTTTTATAAGAGATGACTAAGAATTTAAATTTCAAATTCAAACTTTTGGCTCCCTATGATCAAGTTCCTAAATGCTTGGAGATATTCTTTCAATCAATCAACTAATTTTCCACGAATCCTTATGGTAGGTGATTACAAGAGATTCCAAGTCAATTTGACTTTTACAATGAGGTAAAGTGGTAATTAGCCACTAGCATATGTTTCTATGCTTCTTCATGTGTGTATGGACTTCAATGCATCCTTTGAGCCAAATGTGTAGGCTTGCAATTTACACCAACATTTTCTTGATGGAATCTGGTGGATTTTGACTTCCTTTGATTGCTCCACATGTCCATAAAAGATTCCCCACGAAGTTGTAGCTTGAAGCTTGACTTTTAACACTCCCCCTCAAGCTTCAATTCTTCGTTCTCATCCAAGCTCCTTCATGTTGATGCATTGCTTGAATTTTGAAATCTTCATTCCATTCAAAGCCTTTGTAAACATGTCGGCAACTTGGTCCTTGGTACCAATATGATGTACTGAAACTTCCTTGGATATCACCTTTTCCCTTAAGAAGTGATAGTGCACTTCAGTATGCTTGGTTATAGCATGATAGACAGGATTTGATGCTAGATGAATGCTACTCATATTGTCACAAAAAATTGGATATGTTTCAACCTACAAATTAAGCTCCATAAATAACTTCTTAATCCACATTAGCTCACATGTGACTTGAGCCAAAGCTCTATACTCAGCCTCGGTGGAAGATAATGCCACCGTGGGTTGCTTCTTTGAAATCCATGAGATAATCTTGCTACCTAGCATGACTAGGTAACCACTTGTACTCCTTCTATCTTCCTTTGAACCGGCCCAATCGGCATCGGAATAAGCTTTGACCTGCATATCATCATCAAATGAATAGAACAATCCTTCATTTATAGTGGCGTTGAGATGTCGTAACATTCTTCTTGCAGCTTGCAAGTGTGTAGTCCTTGGACTATGCATAAATTGTGATAACACTCCAACTCCATATGCTATGTCGGGCCTAGTTATTGTGGCATAATTGAAAGAGCCTACAATAGATCGATACAAAGTTACATCCTCTAATGGTTCTCCATCAATGGAGCTTAGCTTTACATTAACTTCCATGGGATTTGAAATAGGCTTGCAATGTAGCATCCCAAACCTCTCAAGTAGGTCTAGAATATACTTCCTTTGTATGAGCATAATACCTTGTTCTTTGTATACAACTTCAATGCCAAGAAAATACCTAAGATCTCCAAGATCAGAGATCCTAAACTCCTTTCCAAGCTTTGCCTTGATCTCCTCAATGCCCTTTGTATCATTACCTATAATGATAAGATCATCTACATACACACACATGTAGACCACAAGTTCTCTTCTTTGTTTGATGAAGAGAGATGGATCCACCTTACATTGATTGTAACCACATTTGATCAAACAGTCCACCAATCTTTGGTTCCAAGCCCTTGGAGCTTGCTTTAGGCCATAAAGTGCCTTCTTCAACCTACAAACATGATGTGGAAACTCTTTATGACCAAAACCTAGTGGTTGCTCCATGTATACCTCTTCTTCCAAGTCTCCATTGAGAAATGCATTCTTGATATCCAATTGGAAAAGATTCTATCCTTTGCTAGCTGCCATTGCAATGAGTGTCCTAATGGTGCTCATCTTTGCCACGGGGCTGAATGTCTCTTCAAAGTCCACTCCATAGGTTTGTGCAAAACCCTTGGCCACCAATCTTTCTTTGAACCTAGAAATATGATCCATCTGAATTCCTCTTTACTTTATACACCCACTTATTACCTATTACCTTCATGTTCTCCTTCTTGGGCACTAGAGTCCATGTTTGATTCTCCTCAAGTGCGTTGATCTCTTCTTGCATTGCCTCTTTCCATCCGGTGTACCTGCTTACATCTTCATAGCAATCGGGCTCATGATCTTCTACTACTTTGTTCCTATATGCATAATGAGTTGCCATACTCATTAGAGAAATATTCTCCCCCTCCATCGGACCTTAACTTCTTGATATATGTACTTGTTTCCTTCTCTACCATTGCCTTGAATGCTTTGAAACATGTAAACACATCTGATTTGTTTTTTATGAAATAAACCCAAACCATCCTTGTGCAATCATCTATAAATGTGACAAAGTACTTGTTACCTCCAATGGATTGCTCTTTGGTTGGCCCCCACACATCTGTATGTATCAACTCCAATGTATGTTGGCTTCTGTAGCCACTCTTCTTGAATGGAAGTCTCGCTTGCTTCCCTAGTTGACAAGATTCACATAAATGCTTCATACCTTGTCCTTGGAAGTTTGGAAGACCTTCGACCAGCCTCTTGAATTGCATTTCCTTCATTCTTTGTATGTTGATGTGACCTATCCTCTTGTGCCACAAGTCCAACTCCGAAATCCTCTTGTTTCCATATGTGAAGTAGACATGTTGAGTGGAATGAGAATTTACCTCCAAAGTGAAGAGTCTCCCTTGCTTCTTTCCTCTTGATATGACCTTGTAACCTTGCTTAGGGTTCTCCACAAAGCATCCACCTCTGTTGAACCTTACTTGATAGCCTCTTTCAACCATTTGCCCAACGGACACCAAGTTCTTTGTGATGGTAGGTACATGCAAGACATCCTTGAGACATCTTCCTTCCTCCTTGTCATCCAAAGCTACATCTCCAACATGGGAGATCTCATGGGCTATATCATCACCTGTTTCTACATGTCCTTTACCTTTGGGAGCATGTAGATTAGTAAACCAAGAAGCATTGCAACTCATATGGTTGCTACATCCACTATCAATATACCAAGTGTTATTTACTTTGCTTGAATTCCCATTCATGTGTATCATCAAGAGATTGTCATTTTCTGAACTTGTGGAAGCATAATTACCTTGGCCTTTGTATGAAGATCCTTGATTATAGCTCCTTTGGTTTCCTCCTTGGTAGCAATCTCTAGCATAGTGGCTAAACTTGCCACATATGTAACATCCTTCGCCATCTTGATTCCTATTTTGTTGATGTCGTCCTCCTCTTCCTCTTGTCCTTCCTCTACCTCTTTGTGATGAGGTGCCTTGGTCATGTCCTTGATTGCTTGAGTGGCCTTGCCTTCCTCCAAACCTTCCTTTGCCCCTTCCTTGTCCTCGTCTTCCTTTGCCTCTTTGATTACATGCATAGAAAACTTGTGCATCCTTGCTTTAGTTGAACTTCCACCTTCGTTCATCTCTTCGGTGACCATGAGAGCAACCAATTGCTCAAAATCGGGAAGATTATCCCTTACATATATTGAAGTGGTAAAGGGTTTCCACATCTCATCATCTCCCAAACCATTGAGAGTATAAGCCACAAGATCATCATCATCTACTTGGCTTCCAATGTGTAGAGGGGGTAACCGGGTCTATACTTCCAGTACTCCTTCTACTCAAGGGAGGTTCTCCTTAGGAAAGTATACCCTGTAACATCATTGTGTGAGGTACTACTTGAGAAGATAAACCAAGAAACAGTCAGAGTGTTGTGTTACAAAGATGCTGAAAAGGCCAATTCAACCAAGATTGAAAAAATTACGCTAGTTCACAAAAGATAAAATTGTTAACATTACAAAAGGTCTGATCACTCAAAAGATGAACTAGGACATCTCATCACAGAGAAAGTATACAAATGCAGAGAAGGTATACAAGTGTGGTATACAATGCTATGAACTCCAGCTTACAAGTGCCTATCCCAGTATATCCAATCTCACTGTCATGCCGACTGCCCCCAACACTGAAGCTCTCACTCTGTATATTCTCTAACAGAGAAGCCTCTTCTACAGTGGGCAGAATCACATCAGTGAGCAGAGAGTAATCAAGGAGAAGCCTGATTAGAACACTCTCAAATTACCACAGTAACACAAGTAGACCCTAATTGACAAAAGCTAGAATCACAGAGAGATGACAATGAGTGTATCCCTCAGCTTCCTAAATCTCTGTATATCCTTCCGAATGGACCCTTCACTAACATATAACTCTGACTGTCTGTACGTACCTCCAACCGAGTGCAGCTACTTCTTATATAGATCTCGAGGCCAAGAGAGTGACTTCCGTCAGATTCCATCATTTAAGGCACCATCACAGTTCACTGCACACGCGCGGTCAAGAGAGTGGCTTCCACTGGATCCCATCATTTATTGCACCATCACTGTTCGCGCCGATCTGACAAAAGTGGAGGGAGAGCTGGCTAATTTTGGGTAGGTGGTCTAATTCTGGTATTGACAGCCAACTGCCTCAAAAACGCTTGAAGACTTCGGAATATGGCCTTGAATGCGAGACTCTTCCATGGATCAACACTTCATCACAAATCTGATAGCCGACTTGATTCTGGCGCCAAGGACGAATTTTGAAGGACAAATTTTGAGGGACAAATTTTGAGGGACAAATTTTGAGGGACAAATTTTGAAGGACAAATTTTGAGGGACAAATTTTGAAGGACAAATTTTGAGGGACAAATTTTGAAGGACAAATTTTGAAGGACAAATTTTGAGGGACAAATTTTGACGGATGAGGGACAAATTTTGAGGGACAAATTTTGAAGGACAAATTTTGAAGGACAAATTTTGAAGGACAAATTTTGAGGGACAAATTTTGAAGGACAAATTTTGAAGGACAAATTTTGAGGGACAAAATTTGAAGGACAAATTTTGAAGGAAAATTTTTGAGGGACAAATTTTGAGGGCTGAATTTTGAGGGATGAATTTTGAGGGACAAATTTTGAGGGACAAATTTTGAGGGCCAAATTTTGAGGGATGAATTTTGAGGGCTGAATTTTGAGGGACAAATTTTGAGGGCTGAATTTTGAGGGATGAATTTTGAGGGCTTAATTTTGAGGGATAAATTTTGAGGACTGAATTTTGAGGGATGAATTTTGAGGGCTGAATTTTGAGGGATGAATTTTGAGGGATGAATTTTGAGGGACAAATTTTGAGGGCTAAATTTTGAGGGATGAATTTTGAGGGCTGAATTTTGAGGGATGAATATTGAGGGACAAATTTTGAGGGACAAATTTTGAGGGCCAAATTTTGAGGGATGAGTTTTGAGGGCTGAATTTTGAGGGACAAATTTTGAGGGCTGAATTTTGAGGGATGAATTTTGAGGGCTGAATTTTGAGGGATGAATTTTGAGGGCTGAATTTTGAGGGACAAATTTTGAGGGCTGAATTTTGAGGGATGAATTTTGAGGGCTGAACTTTGAGGGATGAATTTTGAGGGACAAATTTTGAGGGCTGAATTTTGAGGGATGAATTTTGAGGGCTGAATTTTGAGGGATGAATTTTGAGGGTTGAATTTTGAGGGGCAAATTTTGAGGGATGAATTTTGAGGGATGAATTTTGAGGGACAAATTTTGAGGGATGAAAAATGATGCCGAGGATGAATTTTGGAGGATGAAATTTGGAGAATGAATTTCTTTCGACCGACAAAGATGAAATGAGGGCAAATCTGGAGCAGTGAACTCTCAAGGACGAAAAGAAGTGACGCTAGGACGAAATTTTTTTTTGGGGGGGCTGGCATACAATCAGATGAAATCTTGCCCGATTACAGTCCCCCTCATCAAGATGTTTCACCATCTCTGTGCAATTCTTCAATATTGGCTAAAAAATTTCTAGGAACAAAATTAGAACTGTCTATGGGCAAAACAAGCTGAAATGAGAACTAGGGCATATACAATGATTGATTTTTCTCGAAATGTTGCAAGTTAGATAAGCATTCACCCTAGATAAGCCTTCACCCTCGAAATGTTGACCAGAGGCAATTTCTCACCCTGTAGGTCCTCTACTTGTACTGCTCCTTGTTGAAATATCCTCAGCACTTTGTAAGCTCCTGACCATTTTGGTGCCAATTTAGTAGGTACAGATGGAATCTGATATACCATCACTAGAGCTCCCTCTTCCACCTTATTGGTCCCTAAGTGTCTATCATGAATGTGTTTCCTTTCTTCTTGCTTTTCCTGCAGCCTCTTCATAGTTGTTTCCCTATATTCCTCCAATGCTACCAATCTTCTAATGTGAGGGTCAACATCAATTCTTTTTGCTTCAATTTCTTTTCTGATGATGAATTCGAAAGGGGCTAATGCCTCTTTCCCATAGACTAGAAGAAATGGGCTCTCTCCCGTGGTGCCCCTTCTGGTTGTTTGAAAAGCCCATATTGCACCAATGAGGGCTTGTGGCCATGAACTGTGATGATCAAAGGCTAATTTGCGTAGTAATCTAATCAAAATTTTGTTAGAACTTTCTGCCTGCCCATTTGCTCTCGGGTAGTATGCACAGGATTTCTTATGGAAGATTTTGTACCTGTCAAAGGTTGTTTGCAACAACTGGTTTACAAAGTGCATGCCTCTATCACTGGTGACTTCAAGTGGGCAGCCAAATCTTGAGAATATTCTTTTATACATAAACTTGGCTACTGTAGTGGAAGTACAATCAATAGTAGCCTTAGCTTCTACCCACTTAGTAGAATAACATGTGACCATCAAGATATACTTCTTACCACCAGGTTGACCAGTTGGGCTGATTGGTCCAATGAAATCAAGACCCCATCGTTCGAAAGGTAGCCATCCAGTGGAGATTACTAATGGTTGAAAATTCAGTCTACTAGGCTTGGGAGCATATCTCTGGCAGATATCACATCCTTTGGCAAACTTGATAGCATCTTTGTAAACATGAGGCCACCATAATCCCCTGTGGATAATTTTGTGAGCCAACTCCTCTCCTTTGAGATGCCCTTCACTGTGTGTTGCTTCAAGCAGAGAATTCACCTCCTCTGGATAAACACATTTTCTCAAGATACCATCATGACAATATTTATACAAATGGCCATTTATAAGCGAATATGCTTTGGCTTTAAAGAGTAATCTCCTCTTCTCTAATGGTTTTATGCTCTCAGGGAATTTTCCAGAAGTGAGAAAATGCAGAATTTCATCATACCACTGAGTTTGAGTCTCTATCGTGAAGAGACTACTGTCCACAAGTTCATCATTGATACCAGTTGCCTTTTCACTCATAGCCGTCCTTGACACCTGATCCGCCATGTAGTGTTCTTTTCCTGGCCTAATATGAATCTCAAAATCATACTCTTGAAACAGTAGTAGCCAACGCCAAATCCTTCCAGCTACTTTAGGCTTATTAATTAAGTATTTGAGGGGCTGATGGTCAGATATGACAATGAAATGCACACCTAGAAGGTAGTGCCTAAACTTTTGGAGTGCGAAAACAATAGCCAAAACTTCCCTTTCCGTAGTGTTGTAACTTCTTTCTGCTCTGGTAAGTAGTCTGCTAGCATAAGCTATAGGTTGATCCACCTTGGGCACCTTGGGCATGGAGGGTTGAGCCAAAACTGCTCCTACTGCATGAAGATTAGCATCTGTATGCACATGAAACTCTACTGACTAGTTAGGAATAGTTAAGAGTGGAGCAGTACATAGCCTCAATTTTAGTTCAAAAAATGCCTTTTCAGCCTCAGGACTCCATGAGAAAGGAATCTTCTTACTCGTAAGCCTTGACAGAGGCTTAGCTCTTTCTGAATACATCCATATAAATCTCCTATGGTATCCGGCATGGCCTAAAAATCTTTGTACTTCCTTAGGAGTCTGTGGAATGGGCATGGAAAGGATAGCAGTGACCTTTGCTGGATCTACGGTTATCCCATTTGCAGACACGATGTGACCAAGGACAGTGCCTTTAGTGACCAAAAAATGACATTTAGTAGGATTCAACTTCAAACCTGTTTTGAGACATTGCTCAAAGATTTCCTTCAGATTTTCCAAGTGATCGTGAAAATCTTGGACTACTGCTCTTCTATCTGTGCCTGAGAACACTGAAAAGTCATCCATAAAAATGCATAGAAAAGTTGTCAACCATTTCCCCAGTATCAAATACATTGTTCTATTAAATGAAGAAGGTGCATTTCGCAGCCCAAAAGCCATGGGTGTGTACACATAAGTGCCCCATGGAGTGACAAAGGTAGTTTTGTCTCTATCATCAAAATGAATTAATATTTGCTTGTAGCCACTGAAACCATCAAGAAAACTGTACAAAGTGTGATCGGCTACTTCTTCTAATATCATCCTTGTTGAGCTATAGCTAATTCCTTAGGCACCCTGGTTCAACTTGTCTTAGTTTCTTGGTTCTTCTTTTGGCATGGTTGGCTTGCCTGGATGGAAATTTTAGGGGCAAAGCTAGTGGTTACTTGTCTTTCATCACCCGTATTTGTTTAGTCTTGAAATTTGGTTTAGGTTTTGCCCTTGTGCACGAGGAGCGAGATTTTGTAATAGCTTTTGTCACTAAGGTGGCCTCCTTATTTCCATCTAGTTGCAATTGTCCTCCTTTGCTTTGCAAAATTGATTGTTCTAATTGTGATGTTGATACTTTTGGAAGAGAAGGGGGTTCTAGCACTTTCATGACCTGCCCATCAATAGGTGAGTAATGGTGCACATTGGAGTCTGCAGTGCTTACAAAGTGCAGGGTACTGGAATCAAAAGGACCCTTTCCTTCCAATTCAACTATTAGGCATTGCTTGTTAACCCAAACTTGAAGCGAGTGCTATTGCAGGTTTAAGTCAATTGCATGATTGTACAACTAATCTTGCCCTAGTATCATATGTTCTATGATGTCCTCATCATGGAAAACTAGCAACTTTATTTTCAAAGGGACATCTTTTAAGAGGATAGGAATGTCTGCTCACCGATACAAGGGGTTTCCATGCCTCCTAAGCCCACTAAATAAGCTTCTAATGGCTTAACTTCCATACCTAATCCTTTACAACATGAGTACCTAATTGCACTAGCAGCAACTCTAGAATCGATCATAGATTTAATCATCTTATTTGCAGTGACGTGCCCTAGCTCAACTTTGATGAATGGCCGTCTATATATGATGCTAGAATGTGTACTCTTTTTGGTGCACATAGCCATGTGATATCTTGGGGCATTGAGATTGACATCTAGGCCTTGTCGCCTTAACTTGTTCCACCTAATGTGCTCTCTAACCTCTGCCTCTGCTTCTTCTCTAACCCTTAAATCTTCTTTTTTTGCCTTCTTAGCAGTATTGAGTCTCATTAGCATATCCTCTGTAAGAGGTTCTTGATATAGCTTGAATCAACATCCTCTAATATAGCTTGGCAAGATGTCACCTTCTAGAGTGGCCAATTGAACCGCACCACTAGAGATAATTCTATTAATGACCATGGATCCATATCATCCTTTTTGCAATTTATCGGCATGTTGCTTTAGTGTATAAACCAACACTAGGTCTCCCTCTTTCAATCCTTTATCCTTGATGTGTGCATCAAAGTATGCCCTTTGTCTTTTCTTTGTAGCATAGATGCCTACTGCTACTCGTAGCCTCGTCTCACCTAAGCATTCTAGATCAAGTATCTTGGAGGAGAACTCATGCCCATTCCACTTGTTCTCTTGTGCTATTTTTAAATTTATTATCAAGAAGACTAATGGTAACACAACATTTTGTCCGAAGACTATCTGAAATGGGGTCGTGTTGAGTACCGTTTTGTAGGCAACTCGATAAGCCCAAACAACATGATGAAGTTGTTTATCACAATTAGCTTGTGGATGATAGGGGGAAAACTTCTTATGTATCACCAAGAATTCTTGGAGAAGGTTTTCAGTAACTTCATTCAAGAAGTGCATACCTCTTTCACTTACTTAGTCTAACTCTATTGGTAACCCGTATTTGGTGAACAACTTCTCGAATAAGAACTTAGCCTTCGTTTGAGCATCGTTATTTATCGTGGCTTTTACTTTCTACCCACTTTGTAAGGTAATATGTGGCTACAATGATGTACTCTGCATGGGAGTTTCTAGCTGGTGGGTGAATAGGACCTTCAAAGTCTATACCCCACTTCAAGAATGCACGTCCTTGTAAGACAATAGTTACGCAATATAACACAGGAGCAATAGCAGAGAAGATAACAGATATAGGAGAATCTCAACAATTTTCTACTAGCAACAAGTACAAAGATGATGGCGTTGTCCACCCGTGCGCTCTCAAGGTAGAGCTTAAATGGTGATCTAGACAACTCTAGATAGGGAGATACAAGGTAGAGGTATGCTGGCTCAACTCCGTGTCTTAGGTAGTGCAGAAGTCATGTATATATAGGATCATGGGTGGCCTGCCATGGACGGCAATACATGGGCGGCAGAGCGTGGGCGGCCACCGCCCGCGTAATTGCCATACACGGCTTAGACTGGTTGAACCGACCTAACAAATATAAATGTTTTCTGACTCCGACAGGGAATATTCCATGGAATATTCCCTTTACCGTCGCGCCGGGGGCGCTGCCCCCGGACCCCCACCAGGGGGCCCGCTGGCCCCCTGGGACCCCCCAACCAGGGGGCCCGCTGGCCCCCTTGGACCCCCCAGCCGGGGCTGCTCACCGCTGCCCCGGACCCCACAATTGGGGACCCTGGTAACTCCCTTTCCTTATAATATCTTACATGGTCCAATATGACCTTCATCCAACATTCAAGTTGGGATTCCCATCAATTGGGTAATGCACGCTTGGCTTCTCCTCATAAAGGGGGCCTTACAAAATGTGCATACAATCATGAGGGGTAGACATTGATCATATACTAACAGTCCTCCCATCATTGGCCTCATAGGCATCTCATCTTTTTTTATTAGATATTGTGCACATTGGCATGTGTCACATCTCTTCACATAGGTATGTGAATCCATATGAAGAGTGGGTCACCAAAGTCGTGAGAATAGAATGGTCTTAATTACTTGGTCAGGCCCGAAGTGTCCACTTGCAACACTGCTATGTGCAATTTCTAAGATTGTCAAATAGTCTGACTTGTGAATGCACAATCTTAAGTAACCATCTTTGCCTCTTTGGTATAGTTTGTCTCCTACTAAGGCATAGTCTTGAGACTCTCGCTCCAAGCTTCATTTTCTTACTAGACTAGCCTCCTTGGCTAGTGTTCCCGATTTCATAAATTCTACCAATGGAGCACTCCTTTCTAGAATTAATGACACATGATAAAGGGTAGCATACTCCACTAGGAGTCTCTTCTGGCACACTGGATAGTTCTTAATCCTCTCATGTATTTCTTTGTCAGTACTAGGCCAATACACTCCTAAATGTTTAAGATAATGCAATGTTTGTTGTTTAGAATAGTGATTTCTTAGCCATCTTCAATGGGGATACCCATTTGGTATGCTCTATTTTTTAGATAAAGCCTACTTCTATCGACCGATCAATTTCTTATTTTATCTTAGCTACATAGTTGTCATTGTAAGTGTAAGGTTTCTACTTAGTTGGATTGACGTCCAACATCATGGGGATCCTATGAGAATAAATAGTTGGATCCACTCCTTTTAAATACCTCTAGTTCCAAGAAAACACATCTCTATAGTATCTCAACAGCTCTATCAACTCTTATTCTTCTTCTTCACTAAAATTGTGTCCTATATATGTGCATCTTTCTTCTCCTTCTTCAAAACTCACTACAATTTTCTTATTTTGTTCTCTATTATTGTAAGCTTCTCCCATGAGATCCTCTCTCTTAGGAATTCTTACCATGATTTTCCTATCCTTGATTGCATACTTCTTGGAATTTTCTAACACTTCAAACAATGATTCTTGATCTTTGTCTTGTTCAAGAGACTTTCTTCTTTCCTTCTTCTTCTCATGCTTGGTTTCTATTGGCTTAGTTCCTTCCCCCCCTTTGCCATGTGTGAGTTTGGAAGGAACCACATTTATGAGATGATTTTGGGAAGAACATTCATGAAAAAGTTGCAAATACTATAGAATTGGGGAACCAATTCTTTGTACTTGCAATTAGGAGTAACCACCAAAGTCAATCTCAAGGATTATTCCCATAGAGATGTACCCCCACTGTAGTGGAATACCATTCATAAAATGCCAGATGGAGTAAGTGCACTCCATAGGATCAAACCCCTCATGGGTAGAGATATTAGCCACCATGGACATACGGGTGAATGAAGAACAATGGACACCCCATTGTGATAAAGATGGCTATGATATCTCCACATTTATGATAGAACCTTTTATAATTTCACCTATCATAGAGGAGAATGACCATGTCACAGACAGACTAGCAGAAGTAAATCATGAGGACCTAAAATCCATCATCATGGATCCCTTTTGCTCTTCAGAGGGTGAATAATTATACTTTGTAGAAGCCATAAATTAGGACTGGGTTGAGTGTAATCAAGAGAAGATGCTACAGTTTGTGCTCCCTGTAGCTTTAAAAGATTGTCTTTTGGAGGATGTGTGATCAACCATTTATAAAATTAGTTCCTTGGTATGGTGGATCTCTTCTAAAGAGATAAATAGAGATAGCATAAAAAATGCAAAACTCAATGCTATAGAGGCTATCTCTATGGTAGAGAAATACTTCCCCACAAGTATTCTCACAATTTACCTTCATTTATTGGTTCATGTGGTAGATGAAGTTGCAATAGCAGGAATTGTCCATAGTCGATGGATGTTCTTGTTAGAGCGCTTCATGAAGACATTAAAAGGGTTTGTTCGGCAGAGATCACATCTAGAGGGCATCATGGTAGAGGGATGGCTTGTACAAGAGTGTCTTGTAAGTATGCAATGGTAGAGGTGAACCCTAATAGAGCATTGGTGCCGATGACCCCTTTGGTCCTAGAAATTGACCCACATGCTCAAATTTCTGACTACACCCATGAAGATAGACCAGGAGCTTATTACATAGAGTCACTTGAGCATAGTGAGACTTATCCGTATCAATATGAGGCATTACCTATGGAACCAAATTGGGAGCCAGAATACTCCAATTTCATGTATATGAATCCTAACCCCAGGACCTAATTGAGATAAATGAGATGACAAGCCGCTAGAGGACCATGTTTTAGATATCAAACAATTTCATTCGCAAATGTCCCCACCCACCGGCTCTGGGACAAGGAAAAACCATCACAATACAAGGCTTTTGTCCTGAGTGCAGCAAAGAACATCTCCCAAGAGATTGTCCAAGGAACCTCTCTAGTGAGCCCAAGCTTACATGCATTAATGTGGTAGGCTTAGTGGTGGATTCAAGTTCAAGTAGCATTAATGTGGCTCCTATATAGGCAATCACTAGGGCACAATCCTTAAGACATGATAAACCCGCTAAACAATCAGAGTCAAGTGAATCAAGAGAGCCTAGCAAGAGGAAAACAAGAACATGGAAGGATACCAAGGAGAACACCAATCATAAGTGAACTAGAAAGTTATCCAAACTAGAAGAAATCCTAAGAGATGAAAAAATAAAAATAGCAAACATTGCATTTCAAAACCCCTCCCATGCCATAACTCCATCCAGTCCACTTCATCCCACCCCACCACTCATTGTGAATAGACCGCAACTAGGGTCTGTTTTTGCAGATCCAACCCTAGAAGGCTTGGACATGATGTTCAAGGCTATTAGGCTCAACTTCAAGAAGGACCAACAACTATAAACCTAGAATTACCCTAGAACGGATTTATAGGTTGAGCAGACTAAATTTTGCATGAAAATGGTAGAAATAGCTCAAGCTATGCTCAAGACCAGTCAATTGTCCAATCAGACGAATTAAGTCAAACCAAGTTTGCAAAAACTAGAGCAGTTAGTAAACAAGTCATAAGTTTCTATACCTCCACATGCTCAACCAATTGTTGAAAGAGAAAGCTCACCACCAGTGGAAATTTATGTTCCTGTTTCCATGGATGTTGGAACACCTCTTTCAGCTGAACAGTACTCTCAAGAGTTCTTGCAGGAAATACAAGAAGAGAAATGGGCCAAGGAGAAGGGTAATCCCTCTCCTATTCTTGAAATTGATGATCTTCATGATCAATTTCCCCAAGATATTCCATCTATTTATGGAGAACAAGCATAGCAATAAGAAGAAGAAAGGTTAGATTTTGAATCTAATTCTTTACAAGAGTTGCCACAATTCACAAGCCCATGGTAATCTAAATCTCTTCATATCAGAGCTCCCATAATACTGATAAGAAATGAAGACTCAGTGGTTCCAAGAAACATTGAAGTCGTGGAGAACACTAAGGTGCAATGTCATCTCACCTTAGAATATCTGCTCAAAGTAAAACTTGAGTTGTGAAGAAACATGTGGCAAATCAGGTTCTAGAACTTGGTTGTCAAAAGCAGGCTCTAAGAAAAAAGTTCCAAAGATACCTCTAGACAAAATAGGAGACATGACTGAAGGTGAAGAAGGTAATACTTATCTTCCAATCACTTACCAAGGTTACACAACCAAAGCTATCTTAGATTGAGGTGATGGTGTTGCGATTGCAACCACCTCCTTGTGGAAGTAGCGGGGCAAACCTGCATTAAGACAAAGTAGAATGAAGCTTCAAATGGTTGATTGCTATATTGAAAGACCTCAAGGATTGCTAGAATGGATAACTCTAACCACGTGGTGTAGAGTTTGAACACACCTTTTCTATATGTGACTTTGGCAAAAATAAGGTCTATGAAATCATCCTAGGAAGACCCTTCCTACGGCAACTACAAATAGGAAAAGATTGGGGAACCAAACTCTTGTACTTACAACACTTGGGGTTCACAACCAATGTGAATCTCAAGGATTATACCTTTAGAGATGTACCACCACTAAAATGGAATCTTACCCACAAAGTGCAAGAAGATTCAATCTCTATGCATTTTGTAAGTTCTTCTAATCCATCCTAGATGCATGAAGATACTTGTGGATGCGCAAGCTCATACAGGAAGAGGAAAGATGCCTAAAAGTGAGAGATGAAGGAATTTCTCAAGGAGCTAGTCTGGTTAGAGACCCAACCTACACACGGATGATCTTTCTAGATGAAGAATTTGAGCCTCATGGTCGGGCAAAAATCTTAGCCACCATGGACATCGTTGTCAATGAAGAACAGTGGATGCCTCATTGTGATGAGGAGGGTTATGATATCTCTGTGTTCATGTGTGAACCCTTGCTAGAGGAGTGTGACTCTAATGAGGTCATAGAAGAAGAAGAGGATAGTGATGATCTAGAGTCCATTGTGATGGATAATTGCTTTGAATTAGAGCAGCACTATCTAGAAAATATAGGAGTATTTACCTAAAAAGAAGAAGAACCTCTCACAAGCATTAAAACTATAAATTCAAGGGAGGAAAGTGAAGGTTGTCAAAAGAAAAAGGAAAGAAAAGCAGTGAAACAAGTAGAGGAGGAATCATTATTCGAAGTACCAGAGAATTTCAAGAAATATGAAGTTGCAGATCAAAAAATCTCGGTACGAATGCCTAAGGGAGATGCCATCATAGGAGAAGCGTATGATAATAAAGAAAAGACCAAAAAATTTGTAGTAACCATTGAAGAGAACCAAGAGAGATGTATGTACATAGGGGAAGACCTAAGTGAAGAAGAAGAAGTAGAGCTTATCATTTTATTAAGGGAATATAGGGATATGTTTACGTGGACCTATAGAGACCTGAAGGGAGTAGATCCAAAAATATGCTCTCATACAATCCCCATGACAGCTGATGCCAAGCCCAACAAACAGAAGCCCTACACATATAATGACACTTATGCAGCCAAAATAAAAGAAGAAATTGATAGACTGATTGAAGTTGGATTCATCTATGAGATTGAGCATACTCAATGGGTCTCCCCAATCATAGTGGTTCCCAAGAAGAACGAGACATTGTGAGTGTGCATTAGCCTCAAAAAAGTTAATGCCACTAGAATCGAGATAGCTATCCGCTTCCAATCATCAAACATTTATTGAAGCATGTTATAGGCAAGGAATTTTATAGCTTCCTTGATGGATTTTCAAGCTACAACCAAGTAGTCATTACCCCACAAGATCAACACAAAACAACCTTTGCCACAGAGTGGGGAATCTTTGCATTTTTTGTGATGCCATTTGGGCTCACCAATGCACCTGAAACATTCCAAAGGCTCATGTGTCATGTCTTCAAATATTTCTTTTGAAAGAACTTAGAAGTATATGTGGATGATTTATGTGCTCATTCCCAAGAAAGAGGACACCACATCCCAAAGCTTAGACATATCTTCAACAAGTGTAGAGAATATTAAGTGTTTTTTAACCTAGAAAAGTGTGTGTTCATGGTATTTCAAGGTAAAATCTTAGGTCATATTGTTTCTAAGAACAGAATATCAATAGATGAGGACAAATTAAGCTCCATAGCAGAGTTGTCGAGGCCAAGGAATGTTAAAGAGGTACAAGCCTCTATGGGCCATTGTGGATATTACCACAAGTTTATCCATATGCTTGCAATCATAGATAAACCTCTTTATTCTCTGTTAAAAAAATTTGAGCGGAATGAAGAATGTGAAAATTCCTTCAATGAGCGGAAGAGATGTTTGTGGACAACACCAACACTGACCACTCCTAATTGGAATAAACCATTCCATGTCCATGTACATGCATCCAATTATGCAATAGGATGTGTGCTAGCACAACCTAGAGGTGAAGGAATTCTAGATTTGCCTATAGTATATGCTAGGAGAGAGTTAAACATGGCTAAACAAAACTATACAAAAATCGAGAGAGAAGGCTTAGGCATGGTATATGCCGTGAAGCAGTTAAGACACTATCTGTTGGCCAACAAGTTCAAGTTTTTCATTGATCATCAAGATTTATTATATTTTTTCAATAAACCTTGCAATATAGGATGCTTAGTAAGATGGTTGCTCTTACTAATGGAATATGAATTTGAAGTGGTTGTTAGAAAAGGTAGGACCCACCTCAAGGTGGATCACCTTTCTCACATCACTTTAGGATAGTCACCGCAAGGAGTGTTTGATGAACTGCCCTTTGCTTATCTGTTCAATTTAAAAGTTGTTCCTAAATGGGAAAATAAGTTGGTATCCATCCTAACCTTCCGAACCGCAAATAAGAATGTGAAAACAAACAAACATGAAATTATAAAATCATAAAAAATATCAAATATTGGCAGGAAGTATGTACAAATAAGATACAAAGGGTCTACTAGCTTGTTGTATCGAAGTGAAGGCCACAAGAAAGAATCATACACAAACAATGGAAAAACTCTTGTTAAAGATGTATTTACTAGATATGGGTTGCTTATAGATTTGGTGAGAAATTGAGGAACTCATTTCCTACATGAAATCATTGAATATCTATCGTCGCATTTTATGGTGATAAACAAGAAGTAAATATCATATTATCCACATGCCAAAGGACAAGAAAAGAGTAGTAACAAAATTGATACTAGCTAAACTAGTAGACAACAAACGCTCTCACTAGGGCAAACAATCACACTATGCTATTTGGGCATACTGCTTGGCTTACAAAACAGTACTAAATGCAACCCCCTTTTAGATGGTCTTGGGCCAGAATTCCATGCTTCCTTTGGACTTCTTGATACCCACTCTCAAGGTTTCACAAGAGCATTAATCGAAAATCCATGAGCTATCATCTAGGATTATGGAATTAAAATGCTTAGGAGAAACAAGGCTATAGGTCGCAATAGGAATATATGTAGCCAATAAGAGGTTAAAGGCTTATTTTGATGTGCATGTAAAAGACAAGGGCTTGAAAGTTGATAATTTAGTGTTGGTCTATACTCTGAAGCAACATACTCGTAAGTTAGAGAAACGCAATTATGGTCCTATGATAATCAATAAACTCTAAGAATGTGGAGTGGTGCAGTTAGGCACTTAGCAGGGGAGGTAATGCCATTTTACATTAGCAGGTGTAGAGTCAAGCTTTATCAAGAACCATTAATGAAATGATTAGACATCTTACCTTGGCTAATAAGCATAAGGAGGAACAAATAGAAAATTGAGAAGCTTAGGCTAAAGCTCTCGAGTGCATTAGATGCATGAAACTAAGGTTCCAAGGTATAATTGTAGATGGAAGTGTGATAATAGAGGAGCTTCATCGAGTTAATGCCATCCATCGAATACTTCATGCTAGATATCACATGGCAATGTGTCAGACAAAGCGGAATGCTCCCTAGAGCATAGTTGACATATGACCATTCATTACAATTGAGCTAGGATTAGGCACTTCATTTAAGACAACCAAGTCACTTTGATAGTAAAACTCTTAGTCTGCCATGATGAAGATCTTAAAAAACCATTGATTCTAGGCCAAGACTTGATGTATGATCACTTAGTGGAATTAAATCTTAGAAAATGCCTTCTCTAGTATTGGGTGGCTAAACAACACCTAATGGTAGAACGAGAAAACCATGTGACCAATCATCACAACTCAGCCAGAGAGGTTTCTAGTCCTCACGTCAGAGAAAATAACACTAGCAAATCTACTTCCGGATAGATGGGGACTATCAACTTCTCTGCTTACCTATCCATGCTTCATGCATGAAAACCTAGATTTGTTGAGCAAGTTGCCTGACTTCCTGATGGGCAAGTCATGCAAGTGTTGGATCTCCCTTCTTTTGCAAAGCAAAGTGTCCCACAAACCTCTCTTCTACAACAATGGAAATTGTACCGAACTACACTTGTGAAATAGTCTTTCAAACATACTAGAAATGGGTGCCTAAACAACCCTGGGACCACCCGTGCCCACAAACCTCTAATCTAATGAACCATTCACTAAACTCTTTTTGTAATTCCTTAAAGAAACCTATCTTAATGAATGAACCTTGTAATGATAACCCTCACAACATCTAGTACTAAATGATGATACCAACGAGGCATACAAGATCATGCACTATATAGAATATGCATATAGGAAGTCTAGGGACATGCATTAGGTACAAAAACATCACCCTTGTCACTCCATATCAGTGGGCTACATGGGATGCATATCAGTATTAGAAAGGGATTGCGGTCTCTCCATATAGAGATCAACATTTATTTCCATACTAATATGTTATTGTTTTGTAGTAGATCTTTGTAATATGCACAAGAGCTCACGATGCAAGCATGCGATTCATCTACAGTAGGTCCAAGTCAACACCCAACGTACTATTGCAACCTATCGGTGAAAGAGTAACCGTTATAGGCACCACATGAGTTCCTTGACTTCCAAGGTCCCATGCCTATTGAAGATCAACCTCACGGGTGAACCGATCATATCCATGCAAAATTTCGTTGGTTTCAAGGACTCATAGGCCAAACTGGAGTTCAACCACACTTGCGGCAGATACCAATTCTTTTCACAAGAACTTGGTTAGCCAAGAGAAAAAACACTTAAAAAAAGTCTCAAGTCTTTTCAAATAGATGCCTATATTTTGATTCAATTGCACTTCTTTTCCTAATTGTAAATTAGAGTTCCTTTCCCTAGGGTTAAGATTTCTTTTAGTTTATCATGATTTTAATTTTGTTAATTTTTTTTCTTTGGAGTTTTTCTTAATGTATTTAAAATTTATGTATAAAGATTGCAAAATAGTAGCAAAGCTAAAAGTAGAGAATCAACAAGTAAAAGGAGTAGTGAAACTATGGACTAATGTACTCATAACAGCAAATTTCCTATTGCAAGTGAGATAGTTTCACATGCAAACAACAAAAAATCCTTTTTATTTGTGCATGAAAGAATTGATAGAACTTGGAATACTATTATCTTGTCTTTTCTTATATGATGCAAGGTTAAAAAATGCAATATGAAAAAATATGTCTACATTTTTCAATAGGCAAATCCTAGATACATGAAACTAGATGTGCTTCATGCAAAATGAAACTTTGCTTCTTGTTAGTGGGGGGAAAAGAAGTAGAGGCTCCTCCTAAAAGCTCCTTTTCCCATGGAGGTGCTCAGTTCCCTAGGGAACAACCCTCAACAACTAGGGAAAAGAATCAGCTACAACAACATCTCGAACCTTTGCTTAGTGTCTGACCATCCTCTCGCATACTCTTGCACACAAAAAAAGAAAAGATCAGAACTCAATAAAAAATGAACCAATTGTGAAGCCCTAAGCAAACATATGCTACATTTCACGTCCAATTCACCAACTATAGGAGCATAAAACAAGACCACCGAGTGGATCATGTGTGGATTTTCTATAGATCTCTTCATGGCTACATGCGAGGTCTTTGGTGCTCTGCTTTAGGAAGTGAGACGTGAGTTCAAAGCTGATTGAGGTGATTCAATATGAGAATGTGTTAATGTATGAATGATCTAAGACATGCAAGTTAAGAAATTAAGTAACTCAACTAAGTTTAGGAAGAGTTCCTTTTTGTTTTTCAGTGGGAGAAGCCTAGCTTTGCTCCATAGGAAAAAAATATATGGAAATAAGAAAATCGATAGTTTCATCGTCTACATGAATGTTATGGGATCGATGTGTATTTTGTTCTATAGGAAACAAATAAGTGGAAAGAAAAATGTAAATAGTGTCCTGGTCTATAGGAGTATTTTGAGAGGAGTTCACTACCATGGAAGAATCTATCCATTAATGAACGATCACTCAAATGAATCTAAAAGAGTACTACTAATGTTGAAAGTAAATTCCTATACAAAATATGCTCAAAAATAAGATATCAAAGTAGTTTCTAGCTCAAAGAATTAAATTCATCCAAATAGGAAAGATGGATGAATAAGAACTCCAATGTCTGCAGCCCCCAGTGTCAACAAACACTTGATCTCGCTCCACTTTCTCATAAGCTTCATAATCGATTCATAATTCTGGTAAAGCCTCGTAATGTTTTGTGAGATCTCGTAAATGCTCATACAATCTTATAAATGCTTGTAATGTTCTGCAAAAAAGGACATTAGGAAAAAGATATAAGTATATTTATAGATAATAAAAGACTTATTTAGATACTACTTCTTTCCTATCTTTTTATCTCTCTCTCTCTCTCTCTCTCTCTCTCTCTCTCTCTCTCTCTCTCTCTCTTCTACTTATGTGTCTACTACAATCGCCTTTCTATCTAGGACCTCTCTCTCTCTATCTCTCTCTTTATTTGTCTCTCTCTCTCTCTCTATCTCTGTATCTTTCTCTCTGTGTGTGTCACGTTCTCTCTTTTTCCACTGCCTAATTGTGCAATGTTTCTCTCTCTCTCTCTCATGTTTTCTTTTCTCCACTACTTAACTCTCTCTTATCTACAACATCTACCTCTACATAGCATTGATTTCAATTTCGCCCGCTCTATGCACCATCTTCCATTGTGTCCATCTAAATGTTCATCTCTCTCTCTCTCTCAATCTCTCTCTCAATCTCTCTCTCTCTCTCTCTCTCTCTCTCTCTCTCTCTCTCTCTCTCTCTCTCTCTCTCTCTCTCTCTCTCTCCCCCTTATCTCTCTCTCTCTCTCCTGTCGATCCTCAGTGCAGCATTTTATTTAGTTTGGATCTGCTCAATCCTTGCATGCCTTCTCTCTTAGTGCTTAAATACTCTGTATCTCTCTCTTAGTGGGCACAATCAAATTCATCAAAGGTGGTTCTCTCTCTCTCTCCCAGTTCTTTCTCTTCAGCCATCATCTCTACATAACATGTTTTTGTCCTCTCTCTCTCTCTCTCTCTCTCTCTCTCTCTCCGACTGTGTTAAAAGTCAAGCTTGAAGCTACAAATTCGTGGGGAATCTTTTATGGACATGTGGAGCAATCAAAGGAAGCCAAAATCCACGAGTCAAGAAAAGTCACTCAAACACTCCCCAAGTCATCTCAACTAAGTCCTCCAAGTTAGGAGGCTGATTTGGAAAGGTAGTTCCTCGATTTTAGGGGCACACTTCTCACTACAAAAGGAGCATGTATCCCGACTTCTTTTGGGCCTTCTCCTTGGAGTTTTAACTCATGTAAAGTGAGCGCTAAGTCAGGAGTTGTGATAAGAAAGCCGCTTGCTTGCTTGTTTGTTTTCTTTTAGTAGGCATATCTATTTGTGTGCACAGGCAATGTTGCAACTCTCTACCCCTGAGTTGTTAGCATTGGTTCTCCCTCATATTGTATCCATTTCATGTGATTTCTGTCTATTGGATAGCCATTAGAGTCTATTTTATGCTCGCCAGTTATCTAGAGCATTCTCCGAGTACTCTGAGAGCAACATTCTTTTTAGTGAAGTTATGTGATTGATATCTCTCTCTCTGTGTGTAGGCTCTGTTGGAAATATTTTGCTCTCTGTTGTAAGGGCTGGTTCTCCTTCTCTATTTATCCATTTGCTATGCTTTTGGTGTCATTGGGTAGATATTAGAGTTCTCTAAAGTTGACCCAATGTTGAGATTCAGTCTTTGTATAATCTCTGAGAAAAGCTTGCTAGTGTGAAGTGAGGTCTCTGTTTGACTAGCAGTTGTGAGCATTCAACGAGCTCATGTTGTAGACATTGTTTCTCTTTGTGTAGGCATCCATTTGAAGTGAAATTTGTTTTATTGGAAAGCCCTTGGTGTCTACTACAGGTCTACAAGCTGGAGTTCTCTGGATAGGATCTGAGAAAGAGCATTTTTGGTGTGCAGAGGGCAAAGAAGGTTAGTTGTGGAGGTCATTCACGCTTCATCGTTGCATAGGGGTTGAGATACTTCCCCCATCAGTGGTATCAGAGCATTTTGGCATCTTGGAGGCATCACATACAAGCAAGAAGACCTCTTGGAGTTGGTGGTTGAAGATTTGCATCAACAAAAGCTTCTTGGAGGTAGCTCACATCAAGAGGGAGCTATTCTACTCAAAATTTCAAGAGCACAAGGTGTCCATCTAAGGAAAGCTTTGGATTCAGGTAACCTCAGAGCCTCATTTTCATTTTACACACATTGGAGCATTATCCAAGGGCTATTTCAAGTAGCAAAGACTAGATATGGGAGACTTCAACACTCAAATTGAAAAGCTAGACAAGGGGAACTATCAACCATGAAGATTTAGGGTCTCCAACTACCTTATGGGCAAGGGACTTTGGGGATTGATTAGTGGAAGTGAGCCAAGACCTAGGTTGGATGAAAATCCAACCAATGACTAGAGAAGGGCCTTTAGGGAATGGAATGAAAGAGATAAGAGAGTTATCTTTATCCTTTCCCAACACATTAGCAATAGCATGATCAGCCATATCCAAGACTTGGATTCAAGCATGAAGGTATGGGAGACACTTGAAAGGCTTTATTCAACAAGCACCAAAGCAAGGAAGATCCAAATCAAGAATGAGCTCAACAACCTTAGGAAGAGCTTAGGGAGTAGCATAAATGACTACATACTTAAGGTCAAGGAGTTATCAGATGCATTGGGATCAATTGTGTAATCGGGCAAGATTTCATCTGATTGTATGCCAGCCCCAAAAAAAAATTCATCCTAGCACCACTTCTTTTCGTCCTTGAGAGTTCACCGCTCCAGATTAGCTCTCATTTCATCTTTGTCGGTCCGAAAAAATTCATTCTCCAAATTTCATCCTCCAAAATTCATCCTCGGCATCATTTTTCATCCCTCAAAATTTGTCCCTCAAAATTCATCCCTCAAAATTCAGCCCTCAAAATTTGTCCCTCAAAATTCATCCCTCAAAATTCAGCCCTCAAAATTCAGCCCTCAAAATTCATCCCTCAAAATTATCCCTCAAAATTCATCCCTCAAAATTCATCCCTCAAAATTCAGCCCTCAAAATTCATCCCTCAAAATTCAGCCCTCAAAATTTGTCCCTCAAAATTCAGCCCTCAAAATTCATCCCTCAAAATTCAGCCCTCAAAATTCATCCCTCAAAATTCAGCCCTCAAAATTTGTCCCTCAAAATTCAGCCCTCAAAATTCATCCCTCAAAATTTGGCCCTCAAAATTTGTCCCTCAAAATTTGTCCCTCAAAATTCATCCCTCAAAATTCAGCCCTCAAAATTCATCCCTCAAAATTCAGCCCTCAAAATTCATCCCTCAAAATTCAGCCCTCAAAATTCATCCCTCAAAATTCATCCCTCAAAATTCACCCTCAAAATTCATCCGTCAAAATTCCACCCTCAAAATTTGTCCCTCAAAATTCAGCCGTCAAAATTCATCCCTCAAAATTCAGCCCTCCAAATTTGTCCCTCAAAATTCAGCTCTCAAAATTCATCCCTCAAAATTTGGCCCTCAAAATTTGGCCCTCAAAATTTGTCCCTCAAAATTTTTCCCTCAAAATTCATCCCTCAAAATTCAGCCCTCAAAATTTGTCCCTTAAAATTTGTCCTTCAACATTTGTCCTTCAAAATTTTTCCCTCAAAATTTGTCCTTCAAAATTTGTCCCTCAAAATTTGTCCTTCAAAATTTGTCCTTCAAAATTTGTCCCTCAAAATTTGTCCCTCATCCATCAAAATTTGTCCCTCAAAATTTATCCTTCAAAATTTGTCCTTCAAAATTTGTCCCTCAAAATTTTTCCTTCAAAATTTTTCCCTCAAAAATTGTCCTTCAAAATTTGTCCCTCAAAATTTGCCCCTCAAAATTTGTCCTTCAAAATTCGTCCTTGGTGCGAGAATCAAGTCGGCTATCAGATTTATGATGAAGTGTTGATTCATGGAAGAGTCTCGCGTTCAAGGCCATATTCCGAAGTCTTCAAGCATTTTTGAGGCAGTTGGCTGTCAATACCAGAATTAGACCACCTACCCAAAATTAGCCAGCTCTCCCTCCACTTTTGTCAGATCGGTGTGAACAGTGATGGTGTAGTAAATGATGGGATCTGGTGGAAGCCACTGTCTTGACCGCACGTGTGCAGTGAACTGTGATGGTGCCTTAAATGATGGAATCCGGCGGAAGTCACTCTCTTGGCCTCGAGATCTATATAAGAAGCAGTTGCACTCGATTGGAGATACGTACAGATAGTCAGAGTTATATGTTAGTGAAGGGTCCATTCGGAAGGATATAAAGAGATTTAGGAAGCTGAGGGATACACTCACTGTCATCTCTCTGTGATTCTAGCTTTTGTCAATTAGGGTCTACTTGTGTTACTGTGGTAATTTGAGAGTGTTCTAATCAGGCTTCTCCTTGATTATTCTCTGCTCACTAATGTGATTTTGCCCACTGTAGAAGAGGCTTCTCTGTTAGAGAATATACAGAGTGAGAGCTTCAGTGTTGGAGGCAGTCAGCATGATAGTGAGATTGGATATACTGGGATAGTCACTTGTAAGCTGGAGTTCATGGCATTGTATACCACACTTGTATACCTTCTCTGCGTTTGTATATTTCTATGATGAGATGTCCTAGTTCATCTTTTGAGTGATCAGACCTTTTGTACTGTTAACAATTTTATCTTTTGTGAACTAGCGCATTTTTTTCAATCTTGGTCGAATTGGCCTTTTCAGCATCTTTGTAACACAACACTCTGACTGTTTCTTGGTTTATCTTCTCAAGTACTACCTCACACAATGATGTTACAGGGTATACTTCCCTAAGGAGAACCTCCCTTGAGTAGAAGGAGTACTGGAAGTATAGACCCGGTTACCCCCTCTACAGTTTGGCACGCTCGGTGGGACCCTTGCATTTTTGTGTGAGGTCATTAGTGCAGTATAGAGTGTGTCACACTGTTTCTTGGGTTTTTTTGCATCCTGTGAGTGGGTACATGACCCACACTCGAGTAGACAGAGAACCTCTTCGTGTAGAAAGGAGCATCAAGAAGTCAGCTCTACCTTCGGCGAGTACCCCACTGCCTTTAAATTTGTCCGTTGAATTTGCTTCAACCCCACTCTCAAAAGAGAAGCTGAGGAGGACATTAGATTTTTCCTCAGATACTTCAGAAGAAGCACCAGTGCCAATGGAGGATCTTTCTCATTTACTCTCTAGGTTGAATATCAAGCTCCCTACTTTTAAGGGGTTGGCTTATGAGGATGCAAATGATCACGTGAGGAGATTCATTTCCTTATGCCGCAGACAAGGTCTACAGAATCGAGAGGATGAAATGCTGGTACTCTTCCCATCTACATTGGAAATTCTTGCCGACAAATAGTATAGTCAATATGCAGATGGCCACTTCACTACGTGGGAGGTACTGAAGACGACATTCTCACAGACATTCAGACCAAGTGACTCCTCGGAAAGAGCTCTAGATCAGCTAGAGAATTTAAAGTTGAGACTAGGTGAATCCTTTCATGAACTTCACACTAGGACAAAAGCACTTGTTTCACGTCTGCCACATGCTTCAGGTGATTTCCTGGTTAAAAAATGGATAGAGAAAGCTTTGCCCAAGTCATCTCAGCAGAAGCTTTGCGAATCTCTTAGATTGGATGCAACATTGGATGATTTTGTTTTAGCTGCATCACACATTGAGGAAGCTAGGCTACATTTCGAAGGAGATACTCAACCAAATTATGCATCACACTTAGATCCTATTGAGCAACTCAGGAAGCAGTTGGAAGCCTTAAGAATGCAGTAGAGTCAACAAGAAGAGAAGGTCATACCACCACCACCGCGCCACAATGTTGATGAAGTAGCTCAACTTCGTCGTGAGTTAGAAGATTTGTGCACTACACAGGACATACGAAGGTAGGTTTGGTGTACAATATGTAGCAAAAATGGACATTCAAATGTTAATTGTCCTAACAAGGTGAGCTGTCAATTCTGTGGCAAGGATGGTCATGAAGCAAGAGACTACTACTACCTCAAGGGAGTACAACAGCATGGTAACCTTCCTGTTCTTGATTCGTATTATGCTAGTACTTCAAATGCACCTAATAGAGAAGAGACCAACTAACTCGGCCTAGATATAAAAGGCCACTGATGTGTTATCGTTGTGGTGAGTATGGCCATATGCAAAATAGTTTTGCTTTACTAGAAGGTGCACCTCCCTGTCAGCATTGTCCAGATGCCAAGGATCACTATACCAGAGATTGCCCAAGAAGCCGCCCTACTCCAATTCACATGATTACAGTCTCCCCACAAGTAGAAGGTATGACCGCTCAGTCTTATGCTGTTTCATCTTCTTTAGTGCCCATGATGACTAGATCTAGGCAAGCGGCAACCTGTAGAGAGGAACAACAGGGACTCAAACATAGAGATGAGGAAAAGAAGGCTGGTTAGAAGGGCCAAGCAGACATTGAAGGAGCTTATGATATGGTGACTACTTCCCTTAAGGACCAACCTGCAAGCTCTCAATAAGACACACAAGAGGTTAAGATTGAGGAAATCTTGAAAGGTATTCATCACAAGGTTAGTTTGTACCAACTCATAAAAAATGGATTCGAAAGTAAGAAGTGATTTATTGAAAGTTATACACTCGGCCTACTTAAGCCCACCACCGAGTGTAGATGGTTTCATGGTTGACTTTCCACCCGCACCCTTGGTAGACTATCAAAGCTCAAGGCTATCTGTGTTCATAAACGATGAAGGTCTGACTGTTGTCATTATAGATGGAGGCTCTAGCATCAATCTTTTGCCTGATTTTACAATGAAGAAACTCAAACTGAACCTAACCAAGGTGGCACCCTTCACTGTCACATTAGCAGATCAACATCGTGTTATGCCCCTTGGCATCATTGAGAAGGTATACATGTCACTACAAGGTTGTCAATTCCTCCTGGATTTTGTTGTGATTGCCCTGCCACAAGAAAGCTCTTATCCTCTGCTTTTGGGAAGGCCTTGGTTAAGGCAAGCAAAAGCACTACAAGATTGGGGAAGAAACCAGATGTGGATCTCCTCGAAGACTAATAACCACTAACAGGTACACTTAGAAGAAGGATGTGACTCCAACAAGACAATTGGATATGTAGATACTCAGATAATGCCTTCTGTACCCCAAGAAGAAGAAAATTTGTTAAATTGGATGATGGGTGGTGCAGAGTGTTGCACTGTTGAGATTATTGAAATAAATGAACTTGGAAAAGAAGCCCAAGGAAGGGAAAAAGAGTCAAAAAATGAAAATTCAGGCTCAATCACTCACAAAGGAGAAAATATGAGTCCTTGCAGGAAAACAGAGACTGAAGTCAAGAGAGAGCCTTTAGAGATCAAATTTGGCCATTTTTCACAAAATGGTCTTGGTGGTCAAAAAGTAGCAGAAAGTGAGTTAGTATCTTCGGGGGGCCCAAATAGTCAAATTGGGCCATCAGACCAAATTAAAGAGCCTTTGGAGATCAAGTTTGGGCATTTTCCACAAAATGGTCTTGGTGGTCAAAAAGCTTTTTTAGAAAATGGTCTTGGTGGTCAAAAATTAACAGGAAGTGAGCGAAAAGTAGCAGGAAGTGAGTTAGTCTCTCTAGGGGGCCCAAATAGTCGAATTGGGCCATCGAGAGGCCCAAATAGTCGAATTGGGCCATCGAACCGAATTGGCCCATCGGATCGAAATGGGCCAATTTTGTGAGGATGCACCACTACAAAGTTCTACAAAAGGGCAGAAAAGCCTAAAAATGACAAAATTGAAGAAGCCTCGAAGGAGGCTAATTTTGAGTCTCAAGGGCCTAATTTTGAACCTGAGAGCAGAGAAGACCTTCCGTTTTCAGAAATTCCTCAAGGATGGATCAAGCAACATATTGTGGAACATAAGGTGAATTCCACCCCTACTCACAATGCAGATGTTTTTTGAAGAGAGACGAGTCCTGAAACACTAGTTCAAGAAGTGAACCTGGGAGATGAAGGAAATCCTCAAATAATCCACTTAGCCTCTTGGTTGTGGCACTATCCCTTTTTATAATAGAGGGTAACTTCTCTCCTTTTCTCCTATAAAAATGTCTTTGCATGGTCCTACAAGGATTTAACAGGGATTCTAGAGGAGCTTGGATTACATCGAATACCCCTAGTAGAGGGAGTTGCACCTGCAAGAAGAAGGCCATATTGACTCAATCAATATGCAGAGGCAGTAAAACTCGAAATCACAAAACTTGAGGAAGCAGGAATGATCAATTGTCATTCAACCATCGATTGCTTGCATCATTTCGAGATCCAATGGATACCACCAAACATATATTGCATCAATGCCTACAAGTAACAATGAAAGCCTCGATGTGCACAAACCATGTGCCTTTGGCATAATCCACTCTTTTACACCATTTAGGTCATGCATTTCCATAGTATGCATTAATATAGGGCCACATTACAAGGCCTTGCATAGAAACAGTTGAAAATCTCAGGCATATGAGACACATTTGAAATATGTAAACTATTTTATTGATACTAACCTCTTTCTTTTTGTTTTGTGACACTATTCCTTAAAAAAAAAAACAAAACAAAAAAGAGAAAAAAAAGAGAAGGGACAGGATCATGCACATGAAGAATCTCATTAGTGAACCATCAACAAGGACATCCATCAACAATGAAAGACAAGCCAATGATCAATCATCGTGATAGGAGTACAACATGAAGAGATGAATATTGACCGAACTTTCACCACGGTAAGGATCCTCTACTTTGGCAACACTATAACAATGATAGATTCGGAAACCTCTTCATCAGCATACCCTTGAGCACTTAGCACAAGACCCAATTTTTCACACCATACTTCTTACAATGCATTCCCCAAGTAAGCATGCATAGGGCCACATTACAAGGTCATGCACAAGGCACCTATTTTCTTCATCACATGCTCTAACACACTTACCCATCATTCATTATGGGTTATGAGTACTTAGCATGATAGTTGTGACACCCATGTTTTAAATATCCAGAGTACATCAAGTTTACAACATCAGTACCGATAAAGTAATTCACAGCTGACAGCTACTCCAAATCAACATGGACAACCTCTTTTGACCAACTAGCAATTTTTGAAAGCTCACACCATCATGCTGGAATCCAAGGAACAAGTACATACAAAGGGACTAAAACTTGCAAAGTCTAGTAGTGAAAAAATGAAGAACAAGCCAATGGACCCCGCTACATTTGGAAGAAAAACCACTCTTGTTGATACATGATGGACACTACCTCTCAAAGTACTAGATGGAACGCCCACTCCAACAAGGGTCTCTCAAGGACAATAGACTTCAAAGGGGGAAGTGTTGGCAATCAACGTCAAGAACAAGGCATGAAAACACATTGAAGAAGTGTATACACAAGAAAAAGAAGCATGTAGGGAGCTCCAAGAAGTATACGTCAAATTTTCAAAAGAAACCCCTATAAAAAATAGTGCTTTTGATCCATAAAAACCGTTGTAAATATCATTTCACATCTTTGAAACTCTATTTTGTTCGCTTCGAGGAGTCCTTGATCTTCAGGAGCATTAGAAGCATCTACATACCAATTTTCATGATTTTTAGACTCAAATTGATCCCTCAAATAAGCCCTAGAACCATTTTTAACTAGATCGAACACTAGTTCCAGACATGCACATGTATATGCATGTACATGTACATGTATGTGCATATGTATATGTAGATGCATATGTATATGTATATGCATGTGCATAGGTATATGCATGTGCATATGTATATGCATATGCATATGTCTATGCATATGCATATGTATATGCATATGCATATGTATATATGTATACGTATATGTATGTGTATATGTATACGTATATATATGTGTATATGTATATGTATATGTATATGTATGTGTATATGTACGTATATGTATGTGTATATGTATACGTATATGTATGTGTATATGTATACGTATATGTATACATATATGTATACGTATATGTATACGTATATGTATACGTATATGTATACGTATATGTATACGTATATGTATACGTATATGTATACCTATATGTATACCTATATGTATACGCATATGTATACGTATATGTATACATATATGTATACGTATATGTATACTTATATGTATAGGTATATGTATATGTATATGTATAGGTATATGTATATGTATATGTATATGTATACGTATATGTATAGGTATATGTATATTACGTATAGGTATATGTATACGTATATGTATAGGTATATTGTTGCTCTAGCACAATGGTAAGTACCACGTTAAGAAGCTTCACCTCCTTAATGTCAATCCGCGGAAGAGATAGGAGTGATATGAAGATCGTGAATGTGAGATGAAGTGAGAGTGAAGGTGAGAAGCATAGAGATGCACACACACATACACACACACTACGAAGAGACAAGCAAGACACAATGGAAGGTGAGAAATCAACTCTATTACCCAAGAACACTATTACAAGCTCAAAAGAACTCTAACCTCAAACAAGCTAACCTCAAAAAAGGAGCTCTCTAGCTCTTTTTATAGTTTCTAGACTAGTTTTGATCGGTTTCTCCCAGTCTATTGGTTGTGGTTCTTCCGATGGCGGGAGCTGATAGTGTGTGGAATAGACCATTCGTTCACAGGCAAATAAGTGTAATAAATGTGTAGGCCTGCTTATGAATACCTCTGAATGGTATTCCCAGAATCTAGTTGTGAACATCTCTTCGAATGTCTGCTTGTAGCACGCCGGTAGATACTTTATTCTGCAATGCCAGGCATAACACACCCGTAGCGATGGCGTTGTACTCATATCATATACCAGATCGAAATTGCCATGCTCAAAGCCCGGGGTGTTTACATGAGGTGCCTTGACGCGTCTGAAGACTTTAAAAAATCATTTGCATCATGTCAAAGATTTTGACAGTCATGTGCGCTGCTATATCATCCATATGCTTTAGTCTAGGGAGCCAGTGGCGAATTGTAGCCATCATGTAGCCTACAGTTGGTAACTCGATGGGTGGCTTAAAATAGGGGTAATTCAACCAGTCCTGGCACTGCTTATTGTTTTGTACCTTAATAGCAAAGGTTGTCCAGGAGCGGCGTCGTGGTACTGGTCCCCAACATGGGTTGTACTTTAAGTGCAAAGGTGCCTTTACCCATGTACTCATCATTTCTGGATATTTCTGTAGTAAATCTTTTCGCCACTCTGGTTGATAGATCTCTCCTTGCTGCGCATCGATTGGTAGATCGGCCTCCTCGAATTGAGTTGCATGCGATGGTTTCTTACCTGTCTCTTTCTCAATGGCTAACTGGTATTCAGCCATTAACATAAAATACGGTTTATACTGTAGCTCGTGCCCAGATATGTATCATCGCGGGGCCAAATGAGCAAAGAATGGAGATTGTAAAATTCTTTCTTCTATCATCGCCATGGCATGTAATTGTGCCTCTACTCTAGCTGAGTGCGTTGTTCCAAGTTCCTCAATTGTCTTCATCCACGTGGGGGTCGGGAGTTCGTAAGTCATCTGGCCTTCGGCCGTGACACGTCTGCCTGGGATTGGTTGTGGCTCGTACGCCTCTTCAAACGTTTCCTCCACTGGGATGGTGACAGTTTCTTCCTCAACTGGTAGCTCAGGTGGGGAATCTGGCCTTGGCGGTGCTTCATATACTGCAATCCTTGATTCAAGGTTTGATACCTGGGCCCGTAATGCGTTGAGTTCCTCTAAGATGTCAGGAGAGGGGTCCACAGGTGTTGGTATGTCTTGGTGTGTCGGTTCTCGTAACTGGAGTAATTTGTGATCTTCTTTGAGTTTCTGTAACTCCTCATTCATGCGGTCGTATTCATCTAGCAATCTTACATGATCTTCTAGCAGCATCCTCATCGAGTTTGAGGGAATGGCTTTGAACCAGCTAGGACTGAGTGGTTGGTCTGGATGGTCTAGGGCTGCTTCTAAGTTTTTGCGATTCTGGTCCTGTAAGCGCTGGTTTTCTTCCTTTGCTGCTGCTAGATGTCTTCTGAGTAAGCCCATATTTCTCGTTAGCATTGCGTTGCGCATTGTCTGGGCTCTTAATAAGTTATCCAGGTCAGCAGTGGCTTCCTTGGTCTTTTCTTCGCTTTCTAGTTCTAATTTATGATAGGCCTCTCGTAATTCTTGGTAGCGGGTGTTCAGTGAGGCATTCTCAATAGACAATAAATTAAGCTGCGACTGTAAGTCATTGGTTGTCCTTTGCAGCTGTTGGTAATTATCGCCAAGAGATGTGAACTCATCTCTGACTTGCGTCATACACATGAACATCTGTCGAAATGCATTATCTACAGTGGGTGATAGTATTAATGGGGTGCTAAATGAAGATGCAGTGGGTGTAGATGCAACGGGAATGGGGAATGGGGGTGGGAAGGTGGATGCTGTGGTGATTGTGGAAAATTGTGAGGTGCCTAAATATGTTTGTGCCGTGAGTGAAGTGAGTGATGGTGCAGTGGGTGGTGAGATGTCCATGTCATTGGACGTGTCCAGTGCAGTGACTGTGAATATGGGTGTGATTATGGGTGCTTGTGCTGGTGTAAATACGGGATTTACAAAGGTTGAGGAGTAATCTACAGGGGAACTGGCTGGTGCAGCTGGGTGGAAAGGGGAAAGAGGGGTTACAGTGGGTCGGGGAGGTGAGACGGGGGAGAAGGTTAAGGGCGGTGGGAATGGAAAAAGAGGTCTTGGAGTTGTGGGGAAGGATGGAAAAGCTGGATGGAGGAATGGGTTGAATGGAAAGGTGGATGGGTGAGGGGGTAGACTAGGTCTAGTGGGTTCGGGAATTGTGGGGTTAGTGGTCGTAAAGACGATTTCTGCTACGTCACCGGCAAATGAAGATGTTGGTATGGGGGAAGGAGGGTGAAGAGGGGAGGGTGGATGGACTGGCGGTGATGGAGGAGCGGGTGGGGTGGTCGGTACTTCAGTGACTACTGAGGTATGTACATTTGTAGCGCGGGGTGGGGAATCTACAAGGATGGTTTCTATTGCCAACGAGCTTTCGGTGACGAGGCGTGCCTCCCTGGCTTGTTCTGAAGACTGTGCTCCTGTTGGTACACGAATGTATTCGCCGGGCTTTGAAAGTAGTCGTACTCTGCGGGGGTCAAACTGTGGTAGTGGCTTTCTTTGCAAGTACCTAAGTGCTTCGTTGGAGCCTACTGATTTGACTAACTCTCTGAATCCTTTGATGTATGCGTCTTCGAATCCGCCTGTGACAAGTTCTTGTTCTATTATCGCTTGACTCTCTTCCTCAGTCAGCTTTTTGCGTGCCCAAACTTTTTCCATAGTTCTATACAGCTTCTTGATAGCTAGTGTGTAAGCTGCTGCTTCGTAAGTTTCATCTTCATGGGTACTTGTATCACCATGTGTGTCTGTTTGTTGGCCTTGACCGTCTGTCTGTTCGTGCTCTTGGGATTCCTGAGTTCCCTGGCTAGCTTCGTCATCACCTTCGTCGTCATCGGTTGCTGTTCTTTCATCATCAGAGCTAGACACAATCTGTCCTTGTGGCTGATCCCTGGGTGTGGTAGGGTAGCTAGGCCTTTCAAATTCTTGAGAAAACAATTGTCCTTCTGAAAATTGGAACTCATTGGAGAATGCATCGGGCATCTCAAAATCAAACGTTGTGTTCAGTGGCTCTGCTTGTTCTGCTTCTAAATGGGGTATTGGAAAAGAGAAAGCTTCCGCACCAATAGTGGTGGGAAGTTCAACTGCTGTGGTGATAGGTTCTGTGGTTGTGGCTGCTTGGGGTGCAACAGTACTGGTGGTGCCCTCCGGCGTAACTGGTCTTGATAACCGTATACGAATTGGTGGTACCGTGGGAGTAGCTGCTGTCGGTGACTGCTCTGGAGATGGTTGTGGCGAGGGTGATTCTGGGACTTGTAGGCATGGGATAGTGCCTCTCATCCGCTTTCCGGCTCTGCCTTTGCTAGACTTTCTAGCTTTCCTTGTGGTTCCTTTAAATGCCTTCAGCTCCTCACTGGTCATGGCGCGCTCTATGGGTAAATCATATGCCAAACACATATATATAATCCTTGTAAGTGCACAACACCCATTGATGACTTTCTTTCGTTCCCATCTATGTTGTGCCAAATAGAGCTGATCAATTATCCAGCTAGCTAGATCAACCGTTTGAGGTCCAGTACATGCTAAGTATAAACCAAACCAGATTCTCTTGTGGGGCATGGTAAAACGATCCTGAGCTGGGAAAGCAAAATGCTGCATGCATATCCGCAATGGCTTGGAGAGCTCAAGGGTTATAGCTGAAATATCCTCCCACTTAGTACCATCACCACGTTTCATCTGCTCTGGGACTAGCCGTTCTCTCTCCGTCGGAGTATGCGTTCCATGTATTTTGAGAGCTGCACGAATTAAATCTTTGGACAAATAAAACCTTCTGAATGGAGGGTCATTTACCAAGGATGGTAACATGAATGTGCCAGGTAGATCCTTGTTCTCTGAAGTTGTCAAGGTGGTTACTAGGTAAAAGCATCTGTAAAAATCGGGTTTAGGCAGAGGGTCACTAAAGTATTCTGTAAATCCCGCTCGTGCCCAAACGTGCATTAAATCTTGTGTATTCTGCAGTCCTTCAAATTCTTGTGAAAAGAACTGGTACTTGGCCCATGTGCGTAAATCAAATGCCAAATTGGCCTCAAATATGAAATCCGCGTCTGCTAAGGGTCCTGCTAGGCCTTGAAACCAGTGAGAGTTACGATGAATCTTCTCAGTGTATCCTCTAGGAGGATCGTCGATTGGCATGGGTCCTGGAAAACCTTGAAACTCTGGTGGTTGCATCGTAGGATAAGATTCCGCGAGTAATTCTCCAATATTGGCCATTGGTGTGCTTGGGCCAGCTTCTGATGGTCCTTCTTCGGTTTGCATAATGACTGACGAGCTAATGGAAAAGATCTGCTACAAAAGATTAGCACATTAGTATGGAAATTAATTATGATCCCATTAAGGTGAGACCGCAATCCCTTTCCATAACCGATGTGTAACCCGTGTAGCCAAGTGTCATGAAGTGATTGATGTAATGATTATTTGCAAAATTAATGCAGGTCTCTAGACGCCTACATTGTCAGATTATGCATACATTTCTTGATGAGCTTTTATTATGCATGATGTGGGGTTTTGGTGTATGAATTTATACAAGGTTTGGTTGAGGGTGAATTATTACAAGGGTGGAGTTTAAACGGGGTGGGAGAATTGTTAGATAAGGGGGTACAAGAAGACGTCTGGATACGTTTCGGTATTTTTCCTAAGAGTCTTGGAGTGGGTGGTATGTTTCTGCTGAGGGACAAAAAGTGGTATCGGGTTTGGTGGTATTGAGGGATGGAAAGATTTCTGAGGGGTATATATTACATGGCTTGAGGGTTGGGCTATAATACATTGCTTGGGTACCCAAATCTGCATGGGTGTGGGTCGATTGATAAGATACTTCTTGGCGATCCAAATCTGTCGAGTACTTGTAGAAGAAGATCGAGGGGACTTTGGATGCTGACTCTGCTTTTGTTGAAACTTTGTCCTGTTCTCGTCTGCAGTGTTGCCAATAGCCTGTGGTTGCTGTCCTTTTGGCACCCATATTTGTTTCGTGCCACTTGTTCTGTGATGTTGATACTGCTGCTTTCTTTGCCTTGTCTGGTGGTGTCGTCGGTCTGGGTTCCTCTGTTGTGGTTGACTCGTTTGTGGTTGGGTTTGAGAGGTCCATTGGATGCTCTGCTTTGGAAAAGAAGGGAGATCCAACACTTGCGTGACCTGCCCATTAGGAAGTGATTCATTATTTATCTTTAATCTAGGCCAATCCGCAGCAAGTTTGGAAGGATGAGCACCGCAGGGTATTGTGCTCATTTGGCCGCTGATGCAACCCACCTGACCGCTCATTGTGTCCATCTGCCCTAGCGGTTGGGTACCTGCCCCTTCTAGTTTGCAGGAAGCCCCAGGGAAGATCTCCTGTCGTCCTTCTGATTGTCAACTGTCCATAGCCAAGCGCGAGTGGGTTGGTGTAGACGTAACGTGACTGATCTGACCCAAGATCTCCCGGTCTTCCATCGCATGCATTTCATAGGGTCTAGGGTTACAAACCTCAGTTGGAATTCCGTTAGGGAAGTCAAGCGGTATCACTCGCTTCTGTTCTAAGGTTCCAATCTGTAAGGAGCCTTGTCTAAGATTTAGGTCCACTGAGTGATCGTATAGCCAATCTTGGCCAAGGATTAGGGGTTCTATCAGGTCGTCATCATGGCACACTAGTAGCTTCGCTGTCATGGTCACATCCTTAATGAGGATAGGAAGGTCCACCTCACCCATGCAAGGGGTTTCCATGCCTCCTAGCCCTATGAGGTATGCCTCAATTGGCCGCATTTCTATTCTTGAATCCTTATAGTGGGACCATCTAATCACACTAGTCGCAGCACCTGAATCAATTAAAGCCCTGAGCTCTTGGCAAGGGTTGCCGTGCTCTAGCCTGACTGTAATGAATGGTCTCCTGTCCACTATAATAGGATGAGTGGTTGACTTTACTTGACACATGGCCATGGGATATCTGGGTGTAGTTTCCATATGGTTATAATGTTCTCTCCCTAGTCCTTGTCTTCTTAACTTCATGCGTTTAATGCGTTCTATTGCTTCTGTCTGAGCTTCGCTCGTATTCTATTTTCTTCCTCCTTACGCTTCTTTGCCAACGTGAGCCGTCTAAGCATATCCTCAGTAAGAGGTTCCTGATATAGCTTGACTCTACAGCCACTAATATAATTAGGCATTACGTCTCCTTCTAAGGTGGCTAACTATACTGCTCCACTTGTTGAGAGTCTGTTAATGATCATAGGTCCATAACCTCGCTTTTCTAACTTACGTGTGTGTTGCTTTAGCGTATATACTAGAACTAAATCTCCTTCTTTTAGGCCTTTATCTTTCACATGTGCATCCAAATATGCTTTCTGTCGCTTCTTCGCTGCATATATTCCTGCTGCTACCTTTAGCCTGGTTTCTCCTAATCGTTCCAAGTCCATTATTCTTACTGATAATTCATGGCCGGTCCACTGATGTTCTTGTGCAACCTTAAGGGTCGGTATCAAGAAGTCCAAAGGAAGCACAGCATTCTGACCAAAAACCATCTGAAAGGAAGTTGCATTGAGTACGGTCTTGTAGGCCACTCGATATGCCCAAACAGCGTGGTGTAACTGTTTGTCCCAATCTGAACGTTTGTTGTTCACGAGTTTCGTCAGTACGTTACAAAGGATCTTATTAGTGCTTTCAGCCTGACCATTGGCCTGAGGATGATATGGTGCGGATTTCTTGTGAATCACCATAAAATCCTGTAACAAATATTCAATGACTTGGTTTAGAAAGTGAGTGCCTCGATCGCTCACTAACTCTATAGGCAGTCCATATCTTGTAAAGACATTCTCAAATAAGAATTTTGCAGTTGTGTGTGCATCATTCTTTTTCGTGGCTTTTGCCTCTACCCATTTTGTAGATAATCTATGGCAACAATAATGTATTCAGCATGTGTACCTTTTGCAGGGGGGTTAATGGGTCCTACAAAGTCTATACCCCACTTTGAAAATGCACGTCCGCCCATCATGGGTTTCAATGGCATTTCATCTCTGCGAGTAGGAAACTGAGTTCTTTGGCACACATCACATCTCTTTACATAGGTATGAGCATCCATGTGAAGAGTGGGCCACCATAATCCTGCAAAGAGGATGGCTTTGATTATCCTATCGGGTCCAAAATGACCTCCTGCAACACCTTGGTGTGCAGTCTCTAATATGCTCAGATAATCGCTTTCATGAACACATTGTCTTAGATATCCATCTCGTCCTCTTTTGTATAGATTATCGCCAATAAGTGAATAATCTTGAGCTTCCTGCTCTAGACTGCGTTGTCGTGCTAAAGTCATTCCTTCAGGGAATGTCTTCGTCCTCAAGTATGTCACTAATTGTTCACTCCAGTCTGGTGTGAGAGACACGTGATATAATGTAGCATGCTCTACTGGTGGTCTTTCACAACAAACATTGCATTCCTTACACAACCTGTAGACATCTGCTTCCATCGTAGGCCAATATACTCCTAATCTATGCAGAGTCTGTAATGTTCGATGTTTTGAATGATGTTGCTTTAATGCACCTATGTGTGCTAATTGCAACCAATTCGCATGTTCTGATTCATCTACACAACAAGCAAGAATCTTTTGATTATCCTGTTTATATATGCTTCCTGCCATTATTTGGTATCTCTGAGACTTGGTAATCTCTCCTTCTTTGATCTTTATCCTAGGATTCTTGGGTTCGTATGTCAGAATAGGGACTATTGGTTTAGCCCATTCTGGTGCTATCTCAAGGTTAAACAAATATGCGTCTGGTAGATCATCCACTACTCCTTGAGGAGCTTCTCCTGAGGTTAATCTTGAAAGGTGGTCAGCTCTGAGATGTGTCTTTCCTTTCCTAACTACAACTTCAAAATCATATTCCATGAGTAATGGAAACCAACGTATTAGTCGTCCTGTGTTACATGGCTTGTTGACTAAATACAATAGTGCTTGATGATCTGTAAAGAACTTGAACTTGTTTGCCAACAAATAATGTCTGAATTTCTTTACCGCGTAGATCATCCCTAATCCTTCTCGTTCTGTCGTGGTGTAATTTCTTTCTGCTCCGTTCAATTGTCTGCTCGCATAAGCTATGGGGAGATCTATGTTACCTTCATTCGTGGGTTGTGCTAACACGCATCCTATGGCGTAATTGGATGCATCCACATGTACATGGAATGGCTTACTCCAATCTGGTGTAGTCAATATAGGTGCTGAGCACAAGCGTCGTTTGAGTTCATTGAATGAATTTTCACATTCATCTATCCATTCGAAATTGGTTAAAAGAGAGTACAAAGGCTTGGCTATGATTGCATACATGTGTATGAATCTCCTATCATAACCGCAATGGCCCATAAATGCTTGTACCTCTTTGATGTTCGTCGGCCTAGGTAGATCTGCAATCACCTTCACTTTTTCCTCATCCGTAGAGATTCCATTTTTTGACACAATGTGTCCTAGAATTTTGCCTTGTCTGACCATGAAAACGCATTTTTCAGGGTTCAAACAAACCTGATATTCTCGACATTTGTCAAATATTTGTCTTAACTCTGGGATATGTGTCTGTCTTACATTTGAATGTGCACATAAGTCATCGACATAAACTTCCAAACTCTTGCGTAAGAATTCCTTAAAAACATGACACATGAGTCGCTGGAAAGTGGCGGGTGCATTTGTTAAGCCAAATGGCATCACACGAAATGCAAATATGCCCCATTCAGTGGCAAATGCCGTCTTTTGTTGATCTTCTGGAGCAATGGCTACTTGATTATAGCCTGAAAAACCATCAAGAAAGCTGTAAACTTCCTTGCCCGCAACTCTTTCCAATAGATGTTCCGTGATAGGAAGAGGATAACTGTCTCTAATCGTGGCGGCATTAACTTTTTTAAGGTTAATACACACACTCAATTTTCCATTCTTCTTGGGCACAACCACAATGGGGGATACCCATTCGGTATGCTCAATTTCGTAAATGAATCCTGCTTCTATCAAGCGATCTATCTCCTCTTTAATCTTCGCAGCATAGTTATCATTGTACGTGTACGGTTTCTGTTTTGTCGGTTTTGCATCTAGAGTCATAGGGATTCTATGAGAGCATATATCTGGATCTACTCCTTTTAGGTCTTTGTAACTCCAGGCGAACACATCTCTATATTCACGCAATAGGGCAACTAGCTCTTCTTCTTCTTCCTTCGTCAAATCATGCCCTATGTATGTACACTTTTCTTCTTCTCCTTCTATGGCTACTATTATTTTCTTGGTTTTCTCTCGGTTATCATATACTTGTCCGTCATTCGCCTTTCTATTAGGCATTCGTACCATGATTCTTCTATCTTCGATTTCATATTTCTTGAAGTTCTCAGGTACTTCAAACAAAGATTCTTCTTTTTCTGACATGGTTTCTTTCTTCTTTCTTTTCTTGCCTTCACTCTTGTTAGTCACTTCTGTGGATAACCTCACCTCATTCGTAATTTCCTCGTGTCTCTGAGGGTGAGTCTCTACTTCGTAGAAATATTCCTCCTCTGATGCAAAGGGTGAGTCCATGATAATTGATTATAAATCAAAATCGCTTGCATCCTCAAATGCCTCAGTGTTAGGTTCACATTCTTCTAAAATTGCATCACACATGATTGGCTCTATCGTGAAAACTGAAATGTCATAGCCATCCTCGTCACAGTGGGGTGTCCATTGTTCTTCATTGATGGCTACATCCATGGTTGCTAGGATTTCTGCCCAACCATGGGGTTCAAACTCTTCGTCAGGGAATACTACAGGTGCGTAAGCTGGATCTTGAAGGGTTCGTGGATGTTGTTCTGCACCTAAGGTCCTTGCTTCTAATCTTTCTTCCTCTTGTTTTGCAACTTTACACATCCATAGATGAGTATCCTCATGCAACCAAGAAGGATCTGATTCTAATGAGTGCACGGATTCCGTCTCTACTGGTGTCTTATGGATGGTATTCCATTGTATTGGGGGTACATCTCGATGTGAATAGTCTTTAAGATTGACTTTGGTAGTCACTCCTAAATGTTGCAAATACAAAGAATTAGTTCCCCAATCTTGTACAATTTGCAACTGACGCATGAATGGTCGTCCCAATATCATCTCATAAGCATGATTTTTTGCAAAATCACAAATGGCAAAGGTATGCTCAAATTCTACACCACAAGTGGTGAGAGATATGCCTTCTAGTAAGCCTAATGGTTTTTCTATGTGTCCGTCAGCCATTTGTAGCTTCATCCTGGTAGGTCTTAATGCTGGCTTACCCCAACGTTTCCATAAAGCGGTGGTTGTGATGGCTACGCCGGCTCCTGAATCTAAGATGGCTTTCGTGGTGTAGCCCTGATGGGTTATCGGAAGATAAATGTTACCTTCCTCTCCTTCGCTTACATCTCCAATCTTTTCTACGGGTATTTCCGGTACCTTCTTATGTGATCCTATTTGTGAGGGAGTAGTAGCAAGCTCAGGGAATTGATTTGCTACATGCTTCCACAATTCTGGTTTTACCTTTAACAACTCCTCTAGAGTGAGATTACACTGTACTTTGGTATTCTTGATCACTTCCGTGTTTCTAGGGATTACTGATTCTTCATTCCTCACTATTATCGTGGGTGCTCTCATATTAATAGACTTTGCTTCCCAAGGTCCTATGAACTGAGGTAATTCTTGTAAAGAATTAGATTCAAAAGCTGTGTGTTCACTCAGTTGTTCCTCCTCTACCTCATTGTAAATAGAGGGGATGTCTTGGGGAAATTGCTCCTGCAAGTCATTTATTTCTTGAATAGGAGGATGAGTTCCTTGTTCTTTTCTCCATTTTGCTTCTTGGATTTCTCTCAAAAATTCATGTGAGTACCTATGTATGGAAGACAGGTTGTCTTGGCTTTCTGTATTGGGTACTTGAGACAGGGATGGTGCCTTCCTTTCCTATGTCTCTAGGACAATAAGGTTCCTATGCTGATCCTTTTTCTCTTTGCTTTCTATCAAGTATTCTAACCTCTCCATTAGTCCTTGAAAGTGTAATTCCGGTTTTGCCATGTTATTCCAATTAAGATATCTAGAGGCTTCGAACAAAGCTTGTGCTAATTCTACCATCTTCATGCAAAGTTTAGTTCTCTCAATTTCTAGATCTGCTCGAGGGTAGTTTTTACTCATTTCAGCTACCTGAGGTCCTTCTTTTAATCTAGCCTGATATGCACGAAACATCATGTCTAGATTTTCTGGTATGGGTTCCGCTAGAACTTATCCTGATTTCTGAGCTGGATTCTCTTGATTCAATTCCTGTGAAGTCAATTCTAGGATTTTGGCCCTAGATTCCTTCAAACTTCCTTCCAACTCAGTTATCTTTTTACTCCACTTTCTCTTTATCCTTTCTCTAGAATCTCTCCAAGATTTTGTCTTTTTACTGCTAGATTCTGCAACTTCACTACTTCCAGCTACTTTCCCTTATTAAGCTGTTGGTTCTGTAAGAGCGCCTGGGCTCTTGTGATAGCTTGAATAGGCACGTATATAGGGTTGGATCCATCTGCGTTATTTACAATACCTATCACGTTGATCGGTGTCACATTCGAAGCATTAACAGGGTTCTTAGGACAATCTTTGATTATGTGCTCTTTGCCACAATCGGCACAAAAGCCTTAGATGTTATAGTATTGTGATTGCCCTGTTATCGGAGGATGTGGACAATCCTTTATGAAGTGATCTCCTTGGCACCTAAAGCATGGTCCTCTAGGGCCCTGTGGTCTCTGTTGTCTTACTTGGGGCCGTGGATTTGGGTTTGTGTACATCACATTAGCATAGTCTGGCTCCCAACTAGGTTCCACTGGTGGACTATCATAATGATATGTTTCTACGTGTTCTGGTGACTCCGTGTAATATGCGGGTGGACTATCTACATGCGTAGAGTCAAAACTGTTTGAGTTCGGGTCACTCTCTGTGATCAAAGGTGAAGCAAGCACTAAGGCCCTACTTAGGTTCTCTTCTGCAGCAGCGTATTTGACTGAGATGACATTCGCTGGTGGGGGTGGCTGCTGGGCTAAGACAGGTTGAGGTCTCTGTTGAGCCTGGTATGGGTAGTTCTGAGGAGGCCTATAGTAATAAGGCTGAGCATTGTATTGGCCTTGATATCTACCTGGCTGCGGGTATGCTTGCGGGTAGTTCTGTCTCACGGTTTGCTTGTTGTATGGGCAGTCCTGAGCTGTATGATTCGTGTATCTTCTCTCAATTGTACAGTATTGGCCACTAGGGTTGGCTTGTGGTTGTGGTGCATTGGGACACACATTTTCCATGTGATCACCACCACAGGTGTAACAATGCTTGTTTGTTAGCACCCTAGGTTTACTAGAAACTCCTAGTTTCTGGGCCACTTTTTCTGCAAGGCCTTCTATTGAGCTAGACAATTTTGTGGATGCTAGAGATGAACAGTCTGAGTCCTTATAGACCTTTGAGAGTTCCAACTCATCTCCTAAGTTGTCCTCAATGTCTATGCATATTCTCACACATTGCTCTAGCGTTCTGGGTTCTTTTAGGTACACATAGGAGCGTAGTTTAGAGCTCAACAAGCCATCTAGAAACAATGACACTTGCTTAGCTTGTGAGGGTAGCTCTTGCATTGGACATCGTTCAACATATTGTCTAAACCTTCGTCCTGCGAGTCTAACTGTTTCTTGAGGGGTCTGTTTAAAGCTATGAATCAACGAAGATGTGTCATGTCTAATCCCACTTTTAGAGAATTTAGTGATGAATGACTCTAAAAAGTGATGGATGTCTCTAAATTGCCTTTGTTGCAAAGGTTGGAACCAAGTTAAAGCTGTATTCTTTAACGTTAGTCCAAATGCGTTGTATTGCGTGAACATGTCTTCAACTTGTTCTGCTCTTAGTACTTGCTTGAATTCTGCGACATGGTCATAGGGATCTCCTGTCCCATGAAAATAATTCTTCATTGATTTTACTAATTGAGTGGGTCTTAACATTCTTGCATGTTCACGTGGTCTGGGTAGAGGAAAATCATCTCTACCACCTAGTATTCCATGATCTCTTTGTCTATCCGCTCTATTAGTGTCTGTGGTTGTTCTATCTCTCCCTACGGGATGAGTGAAGCTTACTTCGGGTCTTTCTTTATTTTTCTCTCTTTGATTTCCATGGGCTGATGATGTTCCTTCCCCTTGTTGACTTGTATTCATGTTCGTTCTAGATGGAGGGAATACCAATTCACCTCTCCATGTGTATGTGTTTTTAGCGTGGTCAGGCACCACAAAGACTCTTTTTGAAGTCTCATCCACGTATACAACCTTTCCAGGTGTATCCGGGTCCTTGAACTCGTATATCGTGATGATACCTACCTCACTAAGTAGTTCTGTCTTGTATCTCCAAAAGGCTTCATCAGTTTCTTTATTTACAAACAACTCTATGCTTCTGTTGTCTTGAGGGATCCATTCAGGGATTAGTACTCGTGTCAGTACAGATTTCCCTCTAGGTGTTCTAGGCTCTTCTAATGGTTCTTTTCCTTGAGGTTTTGCTTCCGTCTCTGGTTGAATCACGCCAAACTCGTTGGTATTGTTTGGCTGCGTACTTAATATGTACATTGTTCCTTCCTTGTCTATGTACGCGTCTCTCTCGAATTTCACCACTAGACGTTCCAATCCAATGGGTTGATCGGGGTTGTGCATTTGCACCACTTGCCTTCGCAAACCATCCTCATAGATGCGAGCACCTAATCGGTTGGTTCGGAGAAACTCTAGTTGCGTTCTATAGGGTCCTTCTGGTTTTTCTAAATAGGCTACATTCGACCCTCCTTCTGGTCTTTTTGTGCTAAATGCCATTTCTGAACCACTAGTATCTGAGCTCTCGTAGGGATAACTAGTGTTCAATTGTTGAGCCCACGATCGTGCAGGAGTTCCTACACTTGCCTCTGATGATCTAAGGCTTCGTCGGTCTGACTTACCTATATGTTTGCCCGATCTAAGGTTCATTAATTTTCTTCCTTGCACACTCAGTACACGCTCAGATCGTCAATGATTCTTTGTTATTACTTTCTTGATTCTTTTTAGATCTCTTTAGATTCTTGTCTTAATGTATGCGTCAGGAATTCGACTTTTCGTGGGACTTTGAGTTCTCGTTCCGTCAGACTTATGTTCTTTCCTTTAGGTTTTCGTGTCACACACCTTTACTTTAGTCTTGAACTTGATAAATTTAATTCTCTTGAACTTGAGGCGTTCCTATCGTCTTAAATCCACAATGCTAACGTTTATCCTAAGCTAAGAATTGACTGAGGGGGTTGAGTAATCTTCCAACCTCGAGTCAGCTTTTCTGGTTGCTCTGATGCCCAAGAAGCCGCGCTTCCCAAGCCTTATGCCCTTCACTGCCTTGCTTTGGTTGCCTTTGATTGCCCTTGCTAGACCTGGAAAAATCCAATATTAGACCAATTCAGAGTTGGATGATCAAGCACTTGAGTATATACACCCTTTAAGTCCCTTCCCTTTTGCCCAACTTTTCAATGCTTGCCCCCTGGCTTTCTAGTCCCAAACTAGGTCAACCTCAAAATAGCTTATCTAAAAATAGACGGACTTCGGATGAAAAAGTTATGACCGTTCAGGCCCTGGGGGGTAAAAAGTGACAAACAGGTTTTTCTCCAAATATGAGCTAAGGGGTCTCCTATGAATATAATCACCCAAAAATTTCCCAAAAATAGCCCCAAAATTGGCCAAAGAATGAAACCCTAAAATTTGCGATGGGGGTGCACAATCGCGATGGCATGAGACAATCGCGATGGCATGAGACAATCGCGATGGTCTGGGACCGTCGCGATGGCGTGAAGGTGAACAATCGCGATGGTCTGAAGTGCACGGTCGCGATGGCGTGAAAGTGGACTATCGCGATGGCGTGAGTGTGAACCGTCACGATGGCTCGATCAGGCGAACAATCGTGATGGCGTCAGTGAACGGTCAACGTGGACAATCGCGATGGTCCAAAGTGAACCGTCGCGATGGTCACATATGCGATGGTGTGAGCCAATCGCGATGGTCTGGACGCGATGGCGTGAGCCAATCGCGATGGTCCAAAATTCGGGTTGTCGCGATGGTGTAAGGGTGTCGTCGCGATGGCGTGAAGTGTGAACCGTCGCGATGGTCCAGCTTGCCATGTGGCACCGTCGGCGCGATGGCGTGAGCCTATCGCGATGGCGTGGGGTCAACCGAACAGTCGTAATGGTCCGCGAACCGTCGCGATGGTCCAAATGAACCGTCGCGATGGCGTGAGACCGTCGCGATGGTCCGGCCGAGCCGTCGCGATGGCGTGAGCCTATAGCGATGGTGTGACACAATCGCGATGGTCTGAGACCGTCGCGATGGTCCACCAAAATGAGAATTTTGCAGATGCGGATATGGATTCCTAGAGGCGCAGGTGTGCTCTTCACGCTGGTGTGTGTTGGAAGCAGCCAGAGGCACAGACGACACGGAAGCATGTAACGACGGAGCAGGGAGCCAGTCGAATCGTTTTTCAAATAATTATGTTTTCAAATACTTTCCAAAAACCTCCAACAGTGATTTTTATCACTATTGTAACATATGTAACATAGAAAACCCCATTTTGTAATCCATAGCTCCATTTTGTGCAAGCCGAGGAGTCCTCAAGCTTGAGGAGCTTAGGTAGAATGCGCGTACCAATTTTCGTTATTTTTAGATACCGTTTACCCTCCCAAATAGCATCTAGGACCTAATTTTTAACTATGCCAGTCACTAGATGTGAAACCGGTCAAAACTAGTCTAGAAACTATAAAAAGAGCTAGAGAGCTCATTTTTGAGGTTAGCTTGTTGGAGTAGAGAAGAGCTTAGAGCTATTTTGAGCTTGTAAGAGTGTTCTTGAGTAATAGAGCTAATTTTCTCACCTTCCATTGTGTCTTGCTTGTCTCTTCGTAGTGTGTGTGTATGTGTGTGTGCATTTCTATGCTTCTCACCTTCACTCTCACTTCATCTCACATTCACGATCTTCATATCACTCCTATCTCTTCCGCGGATTGACATTAAGGAGGTGAAGCTTCTTAACGTGGTTCTCACCATTGTGCTAGAGCAACACCAAATTTGGCGCCGTTGCCGGGGATCGAGTCTAGGACGAATGTGTGATGGTAAGAGTATAGCAAGAAGTGGCGTTGGAAGGTAAAAATTTCAGTTTTTGTTGTTGTTTTTACTTAGTTTTTAGTGTTTTTCACCTCCCCCACACTCCATCTTCATCACCGCATCATCATCTTCATCTCCAAAAAAATCAGAAAATTCACCATATCCACCCATTCTCCTCATTTCCCCTCATTTGTGCATGCGAGAGAGTGAGAGAGAGCTTTTGTGCTTGTGTGTGCTTTTGCTTTCTTGAGTTTTCTTGCAGGTACAGTGCTCCAGTGCATCAGGAAAGCTTGGAAAAGGTAAAAACTTCAGTTTCTGTCAGAAATTTCCGACTGTGTCAGACCAGCGCGATGGTCTGCAAAGTTCGGAATTTGAAGAAGGCGACCACACCAGCGTGAAGAGCACACCTGCGCCTCTAGGAATCCATAGCCGCATTTGCAAAATCCTCAGTTTGGTGGACCATCACGACGGTCTCAGACCATCGCGATTGTGTCACACCATCGCGATAGGCTCACGCCATCGCGACGGCTTGGCCGGACCATCGCGACGGTCTCTGACCATCACAATTGTGTCATGCCATCGCGATTGGCTCACGCCATCGCGCCGACGGTGCCACGTGGCAATCTAGACCATCGCAACGGTTCATTTTTCGGACCATCGCGACGACACCCTCACACCATCGTGACACTTCAAAAATTTTCAAACCATCGCGATTGGCTCACGCCATCGCGCCCAGACCATCGCGATTGGCTCACGCCATCGCGCTCAGACCATCGCGACGGTTCACTTTGGACCATCGCAATTGTCCACGTTGACCGTTGACTGATGCCATCGCGATTGTGCACATTCACGCCATCGCGACGGTGCACTTCAGACCATCGCGATTGTGCACTTTCACGCCATCGCGACGGTGCACTTTCACGCCATCGCGATTGTGCAAATTCACGCCATCGCGACGGTGCACCCTCACGCCATCGCGACGGTCCCAGACCATCGCGATCATCTCAGACCATCGCGATTGTGCACCCCATCGCAAATTTTAGGGTTTCAATTTTTGGCCAAGTTTGGGGCTATTTTTGGGAAATTTTTGGGTGATTAGACTCATAGGTGACCCCTTAGCTCATATTTGGAGAAAAACCTGTTTGTCAGTTTTTACCCCCCAGGGCCTGAACGGTCATAACCTTTTCATCCGAAGTCCGTTTTTTGAGCTTAATAGCTCGTTAGAAAGCTCTCTACGAGTACTACGTGACCTCAACTGTTTTTTTCTTAAAGGATACGTCTATTTTTAGATAAGCTATTTTGAGGTTGACCTAGTTTGGGACTAGAAAGCCAAGGGGCAAGCATTAAAAAGTTGGGCAAAAGGGAAGGGACTTAAAAGGTGTATATACTCAAGTGCTTGATCATCCAACTGTGAATTGGTCTAATATTGGATTTTTCCAGGTCTAGCAAGGGCAATCGAAGGCAACCAAAGCAAGGCAGTGAAGGGCATAAAGCTTGGGAAGCGCGGCTTCTTGGGCATCAGAGCAACCAGAAAAGCTGACTCGAGGTTGGAAGATTACTCAACCCCCTCAGTCAATTCTTAGCTTAGGATAAACGTTAGCATTGTGGATTAAGACGATAGGAACGCATCAAGTTCAAGATATTTAATTCTTTCAAGTCTAAGACTACAAGTAAAGGTGTGTGATGAAAACCTAAAGGAAAGAGCCTAAGTCTGACGGAACGAGAACTCAAAATTATAACGGAAAGTCGAATTCCTGACGCATACATTAAGACAAGAATCTAAAGAAATCTAAAAAGAATCAAGATAGTAATAACAAAGAATCATTGACGATCTGAGCGAGTACCGAGTGTGCAAGGAAGAAAATTAATGAACCTTAGATCGGGCAAACATATAGGTAAGTCAGACCGACGAAGCCTTAGATCATCAGAGGCAAGTGTAAGAACTACTGCACGATCGTGGGCTCAACAATTGAACACTAGTTATCCCTACGAGAGCTCAGATACTAGCGAATCAGAAATGGCATTTAGCACAGAAAGACCAGAAGAAGGGTCGAATGTAGCCTATTTAGAAAAACCTGAAGGACTCTATAGAACACAACTAGAGTTTCTCCGAACCAACCGATTAGGTGCTCGCATCTATGAGGATGGTTTGCGAAGGCAAGTGGTGCAAATGCACAACCCTGATCAACCCATTGGATTGGAACATCCAGTGGTGAAATTCGAGAGAGACGCGTACATAGACAAGGAAGGAACAATGTACATATTAAGTACGCAGCCAAACAACACCAATGAGTTTGGCGTGATTCAAACAGAGACGGAAGCAAAATCTCAAGGAAAAGAACCATTAGAAGAGCCTAGAACACCTAGAGGGAAATTTGTACTGACACGAGTACTAATCCCGGATTGGATCCCTCAGGACAACAGAAGCATAGAGTTGTTTGTAAATAAAGAAACTGATGAAGCCTTTTGGAGATACAAGACCGAAATACTTAGTGAGGTAGATATCATCACGATATACGAGTTCAAGGACCCGGATACACCTGGAAAGGTTGTATACCTGGATGAGACTTCAGAAAGAGTCTTTGTGGTGCGTGACCGCGCTAAAAACACATACACATGGAGAGGTGAATTGGTATTCCCTCCATCTAGAACAAACATGAATACAAGTCAACAAGGGGCAGGAACATCCTCAGCCCATGGAAATCAAAGAGAGGGAAATAAAGAGAGACCGAAAGTAAGCTTTAATCACCCCATAGGGAGAGATAGAACAACCACAGACACTAATAGAGCGGATAGACAAAGAGATCATGGAATACTAGGTGGTAGAGATGATTTTCCTCTACCTAGACCACGTGAACACGCAAGAATATTGAGACCCACACAATTAGTAAAATCAATGAAGAATTACTTTGATGGGACAGGAGATCCCTATGACCACGTCGCAGAATTCAAGCAAGTACTAAGAGCCGAACAAGTCGAAGACATGTTCACGCAATACAACGCATTTGGACTAACGTTAAAGAATACCGCTTTAACTTGGTTCCAACCTTTGCAACAAAGGCAATTTAGAGACATCCATCACTTTTTAGAGTCATTCATCACCGAATTCTCTAAAAGTGGGATTAGACATGACACGTCTTCGTTGATTCATAGCTTTAAACAAACCCCTCAGGAAACCGTAAGACTGGCAGGACGTAGGTTTAGACAATATGTTGAACGATGTCCAATGCAAGAGCTACCCTCACAAGCTAAGCAAGTGTCATTGTTTCTAGATGGCTTGTTGAGCTCTAAACTATGCTCCTACGTGTACCTAAAAGAACCCAGAACGCTAGAGCAATGTATAAGAATTTGTATAGACATTTAGGACAACTTAGGAGACGAGTTGGAACTCGCAAAGGTCTATAAGGACTCAGACTGTTCATCTCTAGCATCCACAAAATTGTCTAACTCAATAGAAGACCTAGCAGAAAAAGTGGCCCAGAAACTAGGAGTTTCTAGTAAACCTAGGGTGCTAACAAACAAGCGTTGTTACACCTGTGGTGGTGACCATATGGCAAATGTGTGTCCCAATGCACCGCAACCACAAGCCAACCCTAGTGGCCAATACTGTACAATTGAGAGAAGATACACGAATCATACGACTCAGGACTGCCCATACAACAAACAAACCGTGAGACAGAACTACCCGCAAGCATACCAGCAGCCAGGTAGGTATCAAGGCCAATACAATGCTCAGCCTTATTACTATAGGCCTCCTCAGAACTACCCATACCAGGCTCAATAGAGACCTCAACCTGTCTTAGCTCAGCAGCCACCCCCACCAGCAAATGTTATCTCAGTCAAATACGCTGCTGCAGAAGAGAACCTAAGTAGGGCCTTAGTGCCTTCTTCACCTTTGATCACAGAGAGTGACCCACACTCAAACAGTTTTGACTCTACGCATGTACATAGTCCACCCGCATATTACACAGAGTCACCAGAACATGTGGAGACATATCATTATGATAGTCCACCAGTGGAACCTAGTTGGGAGCCCGACTATGCTAATGTGATGTACACAAACCCAAATCCACGGCCCCAATTGAGACAACAAAGACCACAGGGCCCTAGAGGACCATGCTTTAGGTGCCAAGGAGATCATTTCATAAAGGACTGTCCACATCCTCCGATAGCAGGACAATCACAGTACTATAACATCCAAGGCTTTTGTGCTGATTGTGGCAAAGAGTACATAATCAAAGATTGTCCTAAAAATCCAGTTAACGCTTCGAATGTGACACCGATCAACGTGATAGGTATTGTAAATAACGCAGATGGATCCAACCCTACATACGTGCCTATCCAAGCTATAACAAGAGCCCAGGCGCTCTTACAAAACCAAAAGCTTAATCAGGAGAAAGTAGTCGGAAGTAGTGAAGTTGTAGAATCTAGCAGTAAAAAGACAAAATCTTGGAAAGATTCTAGAGAAAGAATTAAGAGAAAATGGAGTAAAAAGATAAGTGAGTTGGAAGGAAGTTTGAAGGAATCTAGAGCCAAAATCCTAGAATTGAGTTCACAGGAATTGAATCAAGAGAATCCAGCTCAGAAATCAGGATCAATTTTAGCGGAACCCATACCAGAGAATCTAGACATGATGTTTCGTGCATATCAGGCTAGATTAAAAGAGGGACCTCAGGTAGCTGAAATGAGCAAAAACCACCCTCGAGCTGATCTAGAAATTGAGAGAACTAAACTTTGCATGAAAATGGTAGAACTAGCACAAGCTTTGTTCGAAGCTTAATTGGAATAACTTGGCAAAACCGGAATTACATTTTCAAGGACTAATGGAGAGGCTAGAATACTTGATTGAAAGCAAAGAGAAAAAGGATCAGCATAGGAACCCCATTGTTCCAGAGACACAAGAAAGGAATGCGCCATCCCTATCTCAAGTACCCAACTCAGAAAGTCAAGACAATTTGTCTTCCATACATAAATATTCACATGAATTTTTGAGAGAAATACAAGAAGAGAAATGGAGAAAGGAACCATGAACCCATCCTCCTATTCAAGAAATAGACGACTTGCAAGAACAATTTCCCCAAGACATTCCCTCTATATACGATGATGTAGAGGAAGAACAACTAAGTGAACACACAGGATTTGAATCTAATTCTTTACGAGAATTACCTCAGTTCACAGGACCTTGGGAAGCAAAGTCTATTAGTATGAGAGCACCCACGATAATAGTGAGGAATGAAGAATCAGTAATCCCTAGAAACACGAAAGTGATCAAGAACACTAAAGTGCAATGTAATCTTACTCTAGAGGAGTTGCTGAAGATAAAACCAGAATTGTGGAAACATGTAGCAAATCAAGTCCCCGAGCTTGCTACTACTCCCTCACAAATAGGATCACAAAATAAGGTACCAGAGATACCCGTAGAAAAGATTGGAGATGTAAGCAAAGGAGAGGAAGGTAACACTTATCTTCCGATAACCCATCAGGGCTACACCACGAAAGCCATCTTAGATTCAGGAGCCGGAGTAGCCATAGCTACCACCGCTTTATGGAAACGTTGGGGTAAGCCAACATTAAGACCCACCAGGATGAAGCTACAAATGGCTGATGGACACATAGAAAAACCATTAGGCTTACTAGAAGGCATATCACTCACCACTTGTGGTGTAGAATTTGAGCATACTTTCGCCATTTGTGACTTTGCAAAAAACCATGCTTATGAGATGATATTGGGACGACCATTCATGCGTCGGTTGCAAATTGTACAAGATTGGGGAACTAATTCGTTGTACTTGCAACATTTAGGGGTGACTACCAAAGTCAATCTTAAAGACTATTCACATCGAGATGTACCCCCAATACAATGGAATACCATCCATAAGACACCAGTAGAGACGGAATCCGTGCACTCATTAGAATCAGATCCTTCTTGGTTGCATGAGGATACTCATTTATGGATGTGTAAAGTAGCCAAACAAGAGGAAGAAAGATTAGAAGCAAGGACCTTAGGTGCAGAACACCATCCACGAACCCTTCAAGATCCAGCCTATGCACCTGTAGTATTCCCTGACGAAGAGTTTGAACCCCATGGTTGGGCAGAAATCCTAGCAACCATGGACGTAGCCATCAATGAAGAACAATGGACACCCCACTGTGACGAGGAGGGCTATGACATATCAGTTTTCACGATAGAGCCAATTATGTGCGATGCAATTTTAGAAGAGTGTGAACCTAACACTGATGCATTTGAGGATGCAAGCGATTTTGATTTAGAATCAATTATCATGGACCCACCCTTTGCATCAGAGGAAGAATATTTCTACGAAGTAGAGACTCACACTCAGAGACACGAGGAAATTACGAATGAGGTGAGGTTAGCCACGGAAGTGACTAACAAGAGTGAAGGCAAGAAAAGAAAGAAGAAAGCAACCATGTCAGAAAAAGAAGAATCTTTATTTGAAGTACCCGAGAATTTCAAGAAATATGAAATCGAAGATAGAAGAATCATGGTACGAATGCCTAATAGAAAAGTGAATGACGGTCAAGTATATGATAACCGAGAGAAAACCAAGAAAATAATAGTTGCTATCGAAGGAGAAGAAGAAAAATGTACATACATAGGGCATGATTTGACGAAGGAAGAAGAAGAAGAGCTAGTTGCCCTATTGCGCGAATATAGAGATGTTTTTGCTTGGAGTTACAAAGACCTGAAAGGAGTAGATCCAGATATATGTTCTCATAGAATCCCTATGACTCCAGATGCAAAACCGACAAAACAGAAACCGTACACGTACAATGATAACTACGCGCGAAGATTAAAGAGGAGATAGATCGCTTGATAGAAGCAGGACTCATTTACGAAATTGAGCATACCGAATGGGTATCCCCCATTGTGGTTGTGCCCAAGAAGAATGGAAAATTGCATGTGTGTATTAACCTTAAAAAAGTTAATGCCGCCACGATTAGAGATAGTTATCCTCTTCCTATCACGGAACATCTATTGGAAAGAGTTGCGGGCAAGGAAGTTTACAGCTTTCTTGATGGATTTTCAGGCTATAATCAAGTAGCCATTGCTCCAGAACATCAACACAAGACGGCATTTGCCACTGAATGGGGCATATTTGCATTTCGTGTGATGCCATTTGGCTTAACAAATGCACCCGCCACGTTCCAGCGACTCATGTGTCATGTTTTCAAGGAATTCCTACGCAAGAGTTTGGAAGTTTATGTCGATGATATATGTGCTCATTCAAATGTAAGACAGACACATATCCCAGAGTTAAGACAAATATTTGACAAATGTCGAGAATATCAGGTTTGTTTGAACCCAGAAAAATGTGTTTTCATGGTCAGACAAGGCAAAATTCTAGGACACATTGTGTCAAAAAATGGAATCTCTACGGATGAAGAAAAGGTGAAGGTAATTGCAGATTTACCTAGACCAACTAATGTGAAAGAGGTACAGGCATTTATGGGCCATTGCGGTTATTATAGGAGATTCATACACATGTATGCAATCATAGCCAAGCCTTTGTACTCTCTTTTAACCAATTTCGAATGGACAGATGAATGTGAAAATTCATTCAATGAACTTAAACGACGCTTGTGCTCAGCACCTATATTGACAACCCCAGATTGGAGTAAGCCATTCCATGTACATGTGGATGCATCCAATTACGCCATAGGATGCGTGTTAGCACAACCCACGAATGAAGGTAACATAGATCTCCCCATAGCTTACGCGAGCAGACAATTGAACGCAGCAGAAAGAAACACCACGACGGAACGAGAAGGATTAGGGATGATCTACGCAGTAAAGAAGTTTAGGCACTACTTGTTGGCCAACAAATTCAAGTTCTTTACGGATCATCAAGCCCTATTGTACCTAGTCAACAAGCCATGTAGCACAGGACGACTAATACAATGGTTTCTATTACTCATGGAATATGATTTTGAAGTCGTAGTCAGGAAAGGAAAGACACATCTTAGAGCTGACCACCTTTCAAGATTAACCTCAGGAGAAGCTCCTCAAGGAGTAGCGGATGATCTACTAGATGCATACTTGTTTAATCTTGAGATAGCACCAGAATGGGATAAGCCTATAGTCCCTATTCTCACATATGGACCCAAGAATCCTAGGATAAAGATCAAAGAAGGAGAGATTACATAGTCTCAGAGATATCAAATCATAGCAGGAAGCATATATAAACAGGATAATCAAAAGATTCTTGCTTGTTGTGTAGATGAATCAGAACATGCGAATTGGTTGCAATTAGCACACATAGGTGCACTAGAGCAACATCATTCGAAACATCGAACATTACAGACTCTGCATAGATTAGGAGTATATTTGCCTACGATGGAAGCAGATGTCTACAGGTTGTGTAAGGAATGCAATGTTTGTTGTGAAAGACCACCAGTAGAGCATGCTACACTATATTATGTGTCTCTCACACCAGACTGGAGTGAACAATTAGTGACATACTTGGGGACAAAGACATTCCCTCAAGGAATGACTTTAGCACGACAACGCAGTCTAGAGCAAGAAGCTCAAGATTATTCACTTATTGGCGATAATCTATACAAAAGAGGACGAGATGGATATCTAAGACAATGTGTTCATGAGAGCGATTATCTGAGCATACTAGAGACTGCACACCAAGGTGTTGCAGGAGGTCATTTTGGACCCGATAGGATAATCAAAGCCATCCTCTTTGCAGGATTATGGTGGCCCACTCTTCACATGGATGCTCATACCTATGTCAAGAGATGTGATGTGTGCCAAAGAACTCAGTTTCCTACTCGCAGAGACGAAATGCCATTGAAACCCATGATGGGCGGACGTGCACTTTCAAAGTGGGGTATAGACTTTGTAGGACCCATTAACCCCCCTGCAAAAGGTACACATGCGGAATACATTATTGTTGCCACAGATTATCTTACGAAATGGGTAGAGGCAAAAGCCACGAAAAAAGAGTGCCAATGGTCAGGCTGAAAGCACTAATAAGATCCTTTGTAACGTACTGACGAAACTCGTGAACAACAAACGTTCAGATTGGGACAAACAGTTACACCACGTTGTTTGGGCATATCGAGTGGCCTACAAGACCGTACTCAATGCAAGTCCCTTTCATATGGTTTTTGGTCAGAATGTTGTGCTTCCTTTGGACTTCTTGATACCGACCCTTAAGGTTGCACAAGAACATCAGTGGACCGGCCATGAATTATCACCGAGAATAATGGACTTGGAACGATTAGGAGAAACCAGGCTAAAGGCAGCAGCAGGAATATATGCAGCGAAGAAGCGACAAAAAGCATATTTTGATGCACATGTGAAAGATAAAGGCCTAAAAGAAGGAGATTTAGTTCTAGTATATACACTAAAGCAACACGCACGTAAGTTAGAAAAGCGAGGTTATGGACCTATGATCATTAACAGACTCTCAACAAGTGGAGCAGTACAGTTAGCCACTTTAGAAGGAGATATAATGCCTAATTATATTAGTGGCTGTAGAGTCAGGCTATATCAGGAACCTCTTACTGAGGATATGCTTAGACGACTCACGTTGGCAAAGAAGCGTAAGGAGGAAGAAAATAGAATACGAGCGGAAGCTCAGGCAGAAGCAATAGAACGCATTAAACGCATGAAGTTAAGAAGACAAGGACTAGGGAGAGAACATTATAACCATCTGGAAACTACACCCAGATACCCCATGGCCATGTGTCAAGTAAAGTCAACCACTCATCCTAGTATAGTGGACAGGAGACCATTCATTACAGTCAGACTAGAGCACGGCAACCCCTGCCAAGAGCTCAGGGCTTTAATCGACTCAGGTGCTGCGACTAGTGCGATTAGATGGTCCCACTATAAGAATTCAGGAATAGAAATGCGGCCAATTGAGGCATATCTCATAGGCCTAGGAGGCATGGAAACCCCTTGCATGGGTGAGGTGGACCTTCCTATCCTCATTAAGGATGTGACCATGACAGCAAAGCTACTAGTGTGCCATGATGACGACCTGATAGAACCCCTAATCCTTGGCCAAGATTGGCTATACGATCACTCAGTGGACCTAAATCTTAGACAAGGCTCCATACAGATTGGAACCTTAGAACAGAAGCGAGTGATACTGCTTGACTTCCCTAATGGCATTCTGATTGAGGTTTGTAACCCTAGACCCTATGAAACGCATGCGACGGAAGACCGGAAGATCTTGGGTCAGACCAGTCATGTTACGTCTACACCAACCCACTCGGGCTTGGCTAGGGACAATTGTCAATCAGAAGAACGACAGGAGATCTTCCCTGGGGCTTCCTGCAAACTAAAAGGGGCAGCTACCCAACCGCTAGGGCAGATGAACACAATCAGCGGTCAGGTGGGTTGCATTAGCGGCCAAATGAGCACAACACCCTGCGGTGCTCATCCTTCCAAACTTGCTGCGGACTGGCCTAGATTAAAGATAAATAACGAATCACTTCCTAATGGGCAGGTCACGCAAGTGTTGGATCTCCCTTCTTTTCCAAAGCAGAGCGTCCAATGGACCTCTCAAACCTAACCACGAACGAGTCAACCACAACAGAGGAACCCAGACCGACAACACCACCAGGCAAGGCAAAGAAAGCAGAAGTATCAACATCACAGAACAAGTGGCACGAAACAAATATGGGTGCCAAAAGGACAGCAACCACAGGCTATTGGCAACACTGCAGACGAGAGCAGGACAAAGTTTCAACAGAAGCAGAGTCAGCATCCAAAGTCCCCTCGATCTTCTTCTACGACTACAATTACTCGACAGATTTGGATCGCCAAGAAATACCTTATCCATAGACCCACACCCATGCAGATTTGGGTACCCAAACAATGTATTATAGCCCAACCCTCTAGCCATGTAATATATACCCCTCCGAAATCTTTTCATCCTTCAATACCACCAAACCCGATACCACCTTTTGTCCCTCAGCAGAAACATACCACCCACTCCAAGACTCTTAGGAAATGGATACCGAAACGTATCCAAACGTCTTCTTGTACCCCATTATCTAACAATTCTCCCACCCCGTTTAAAATCCACCCTTGTACTAATTCACCTTCAACCAAACCTTGTATAAATTCATACACCCAAACCTCACATCATGCATAATAAAAGCTCATCAAGAAATGTATGCATAATCTGAACCATGTAGGTGTCTAGAGACCTGCATTAGCTCTGCAAAAAGATCATTGCATCAATCACTTCACGACACTTGGCTACACGGGTTACACATCGGTCATGGAAAGGGATTGCGGTCTCACCTTAATGGGATCATAATTAATTTCCATACTAATGTGTTAATCTTTTGTAGCAGATCTTTTCCATTTAGCTCATCAGTCATCATGCAAACCGAAGCAGGACCATCAGAGGCTGGCCCCAGTGCACCAATGGCCACTATTGGAGAATTACTAGCAGAATCTTATCCTACGGTGCAACCACCAGAGTTTCAAGGTTTTCTAGGACCCATGCCAATCGATGATCCTCCTAGAGGATATACCGAGAAGATTCATCGTAACTCTCATTGGTTTCAAGGCCTAGCAGGACCATTAGCAGACGCTGATTTCATATTTGAAGCCAATTTGGCATTTGATCTTCGCACATGGACCAAGTACCAGTTCTTTTCAAGAGAATTTGAAGGACTGCAGAATACACAAGATTTAATGCACGTTTGGGCACGAGCGGGATTTACAGAATACTTTAGTGACCCTCTGCCTAAACCCGATTTTTACAGATGCTTTTACTTGGTAACCACCTTAACGGCTTCAGAGAACAAGGATCTACCCGGCACATTCATGTTACCATCCTTGGTAAATGATCCTCCATTTAGAAGGTTCTATTTGTCTAAAGATTTGATTCGTGCAGCTCTAAAAATACATGGAACACACACTCCAACGGAGAAAGAACGGCTAGTCCCAGAACAGATGAAACGTGGTGACGTAACTAAGTGGGAGGACATTTCAGCTATAACCCCTAAGCTCTCTAAGCCATTACGGATATGCATGCAACACTTTGCTTTCCCAGCTCAGGATCGTTTTACCATGCCCCACAAGAGAATCTGGTTTGGATTGTACTTAGCATGTACTGGACCTCAAACTGTTGATCTAGCCAGCTGGATAATTGATCAGCTCTATTTGGCACAACATAGGTGGGAGCGAAAGAAGGTAATCAATGGATGATGCGCCCTCACTAGGATCATATATATGTGCTTGGCGTATGACTTACCAATTGAGCGTGCCATGACCAGTGAGGAACTGAAAGCATTTAAAGGCACCACAAGGAAGGCTAGAAAGTCTAGCAAAGGCAGAGCCGGAAAGCGGATGAGAGGTACTATCCCGTGCCTACAAGTCCCAGAATCACCCTCGCCACAACCATCTCCAGAGCAGTCACCAACAGCAGCCACTCCCACGGTACCACCACTTCGTATACGGTTATCAAGACCAGTTACGCCGGAGGGCACCACCAGTACTGTCGCACCCCAAGCAGCCACAACCACAGAACCTATCACCACAGCAGCTGAACTTCCCACCACTATTGGTGCGGAACCTTTCTCTTTTCCAATACCGCATTTAGAACCAGGACAAGCAGAGCCACTGGACCAAACTTTTGATTTTGAGATGCCCGATGCATTCTCCAATGAGTTCCAGTTTTCAGAAGGACAATTGTTTTCTCAAGAATTTGAAAGGCCTAGCTACCCTACCACACCCAGGGATCAGCCACAAGGACAGATTGTGTCTACCTCTGATGACGAAAGAACAGCAACCGATGACGACGAAGGAGACGACGAAGCTAGCCAGGGAACACATGAATCCCAAGAGCATGAACAGACAGATGGCCAAGGCCAACAAACAGACACACATGGTGATACAAGTACCCATGAAGATGAAACTTACGAGGCAGTAGCTTACACACTAGCTATCAAGAAGCTGTATAGAACTATGGAAAAAGTTTGGGCACGCAAAAAGCTGACAGAGGAAGAGAGTCAAACAATAATAGAACAAGAACTTGTCACAGGCGGATTCGAAGACGCATACATCAAAGGATTCAAAGAATTAGTCAAATCAGTAGGCTCCAACGAGGCACTCAGGTACTTGCAAAGAAAGCCACTACCACAGTTTGACCCCCGCAGAGTACGACTACTTTCAAAGCCCGGCAAATACATTCGTGTACCAACAGGAGGACAGTCTTCTGAACAAGCCAGGGAGGCACGCCTCATCCCCGAAAGTTCGTTGGCAATAGAAACCATCTTTGTAGATTCCCCACCCCGCGCTACCACTATACATACCTCAGTAGCATCGACCACCCCACCCACTCCTCAATCACCGTCCATTCATCCAGCCTCCCCTCTTCACCCTCCTTCCCCCAGACCAACATCTTCATTCGCTGGTGATGTTGTAGAAATTGTCTTTACGACCACTAACCACACAATTCCCGCACCCATTAGCCCTAGTCTACCCCCTCCCACACCCACCTTTCTATCCAACCCATTCCTTCATCAATCTTTTCCATCTTTCCCCACAACTCCAAGACCCCTTTTCCCATTCCCACCGCCATTAACCTTCTCCCCCGTCTCACCTCCCCGACCCACTGTAACCCCTCTTTCCCCTTTCCACCAAGCTGCTCCAGCCAGCCCCCCTGTAAATTACCCCTCAACATTTGTAAATCTCGTATTTACACCAGCACGAGCACCCACGATCACACCCATATTCACGGTCACCGCACTAGATACGTCCACTGACATGGACATCTCACCACCCACAGCACCATCACTCACTTCACTCACGGCACAAACATTTTTAAGCACATCACAATTTTCAACAATCACTACATCATCCATCTTCCCACCCCCATTCCCCATTCCCGTTGCATCTACACCAACTGCATCTTCATTTAGCACCCCATTAATACTATCACCCACTGTAGATAATGCATTCCGACATATCTTCATGTGTATGACGCAAGTAAGAGATGAGCTCACATCTCTTGGCGATAATTATCAGCAGCTGCAGAGGACAACCAATGACTTACAGTCGCAGCTTAATTTATTGTCTATTGAAAATGCCTCTCTGAACACCCGCTACCAGGAATTACGCAAGGCTTATCACAAATTGGAACTAGAAAGCGAAGAAAAGACCAAGGAAGCCACTGTTGACCTGGATAACTTATTAAGAGCCCAGACAGTCCGCAATGCAACGCTAACACGAAACATGGGCTTACTACGAAGACACCTAGCAGCCGCCAAGGAAGAAAACCAGCGCTTACAGGATCAGAACCGAGAAAACTTAGAAGCAGCGCTCGACCACCCAGACCAACCACTTAGTCCTAGCAGGTTCAAAGCCATTCCTTCAGACTCGATGAGGATGCTGCTAGACGATCATGTGAGATTGCTAGATGAATACGACCGCATGAACGAGGAGTTACAGAAACTCAAAGAAGATCACAATTACTCCAGTTACGAGAACCGGCACACCACGACATACCAGCACCTATGGACCCCTCTCTTGACCTCCTAGAGGAACTCAACTCATTACGGGCCCAGGTATCGACCCTTGAATCAAGGATTGCAGTATATGAAGTGCCACCAAGGCCAGATTCCCCACCTGAGCTTCCAGCTGAGGAAGAAACGGTCACCATCCCAGTGGAGGAAACGTTTGAAGAAGCGTACGAGCCACAACCCATCCCAGGCGGACGCGTCACGGTCGAAGGTCAGATGACGTACGAACTTTCGACCCCCGCGTGGATGAAAACTATTGAGGAACTTAGAACAACGCACTCAGCTAGAGTAGAGGCACAATTACACGCCATGGCGATGATAGAAGAACGAATATTACAGTCTCCATTCTTTGCTCAGTTGGCCCCGCGACGATACATATCTGGGCATGAGCTACAGTATAAACCGTATTTCATGTTAATGGCCGAATACCAGTTAGCCATTGAGAAAGAGACAGGTAAAAAACCATCGCATGCAACTCAGTTCGAGGCGGCTGATCTACCACCCGATGCACAAAAAGGAAGGATCTATCAACCAGAGTGGCGAAAAGATTTACTACAGCAGTATCCAGAGATGATGAGTACATGGGTAAAGGCACCTTTGCATTTGAAGTACAACCCGTGTTGGGGACCAGTACCACGACGCCGCTCCTGGACTGCCTTTGCTATTAAGGTACAAAACAATAAGCAGTGCCAAGACTGGTTGAATTATCCCTATTTTAAGCCACCCATTGAGTTACCAACTGTTGGCTACATGATGGCTACAATTCGCCACTGGCTCCCTAGATTAAAGCATATGGATGATATAGCGGCGCATATGATTGTCAAAATTTTTGACATGATGCAAATGATTTTTAAAGGCTTCCGACGCGTCAAGGCACCACATGTCAACACCTCGGGCTTTGAGCATGGCAATTTTGACCTGGTATATGATATGAGTACAACGCCATCGCTACGGGTGTGTTATGCCTGGCACTGCAGAATCAAGTATCTACCGGCGTGCTACAAGCAGACGTTCGAAGAGATGTTCACAACCGGCTTCTGGGAATACCATTCAGAGGTATTCATAAGCAGGCCTACACATTTATTACACTTATTTGCCTGTGAACGAATGGTCTATTCCACACACTATCAGCTCCCGCCACCGGAAGAACCGCAACCTATCGACTGGGAGAAACTCGAGGCAGACCTGGCCCGAGGCATCCGTATCTCCGAGCACACCCTCGCTCAAGACCTCCTACAGAACTATATCCGGCAGACCTCACAGCAAGGTTCTGTCAGGGACGACAGAAGCGAGAGGGAGGGGGGTGTTGGAAGCAGCCAGAGGCACAGACGACACGGAAGCATGTAACGACGGAGCAGGGAGCTAGTCGAATCGTTTTTCAAATAATTATGTTTTCAAATACTTTCCAAAAACCTCCAACAGTGATTTTTATCACTATCGTAACATATGTAACATAGAAAACCCCATTTTGTAATCCATAGCTCCATTTGTGCAAGCCGAGGAGTCCTCGAGCTTGAGGAGCTTAGGTAGAATGCGCGTACCAATTTTCGCTATTTTTAGATACCGTTTACCCTCCCAAATAGCATCTAGGACCTAATTTTTAACTATGCCGGTCACTAGATGTGAAACCGGTCAAAACTAGTCTAGAAACTATAAAAAGAGCTAGAGAGCTCATTTTTGAGGTTAGCTTGTTGGAGTAGAGAAGAGCTTAGAGCTATTTTGAGCTTGTAAGAGTGTTCTTGAGTAATAGAGCTAATTTTCTCACCTTCCATTGTGTCTTGCTTGTCTCTTCGTAGTGTGTGTGTATGTGTGTGTGCATTTCTATGCTTCTCACCTTCACTCTCACTTCATCTCACATTCACGATCTTCATATCACTCCTA